>CM076577.1:1022560495-1022974958 GCA_034641835.2 Pinus albicaulis | reverse complement strand
TTGATCAGGAGCTCAAATCTGAGCTTGGGAAAAAGCTCAAAAATGAAAGTTCTCAAAATTGATTGAAACCAAGATGGTTACATAGGTCTCGTCTTCCTGATTCTGGTGCCGCAAACGGTTCGAAAAACGGACACCGTATGAAGAAGTTATTGCACTTTTAGTGAAGTGGGTCCGGCGGAGCACGGAGGGGCCAGCCCTCCTCCCATGGAACCTCATCATATGACCAGTGTGGGAGCTTAATGTTAAGAGCGCTTAAGAAGCCTAATATAAAGTTTAATATTTAATTAAGCTTTAGTTAAGTGGAGTTTAATATGGTGGAGATTCTGGAGGCGCTCCCAAATTTAGGTGGACTTCCACTTTTAGTGGAGTTAACTGGCAGTTGCCCCACATTTAGTGGAGGAAATTGGGGCAAAGTTGTTTTGGTCATAAATTTCTTATTACTCAACCTTTTGGAACGATTTTTTTTTTTTTTCCGTATGTTATCAGCTGTTTGGACTCAATGGCGCAAGTTTTAGAGCCATTGGAGCTTAGTTTCATCCTTTTTAGCTTCGGAGAAGCTTTTTGAGCCATCAGGGCCTAGAAGGAGAAGGTTGTGTTTTTTACTGTATTTCTATGTTTAAGGTAAATGAATAGTCATTATTAGCTATTTAATGCCTTTTGAATCTGTTTGGATGGTTTCTAGAGCCTGTTAAGAACTTTAGAAAGCCGAAAAGCTTCATTTAAGTTCTAGAGGCCATTTTCCAAATAGAGTGTATAGGCGAAACCGGAGCAGCCGAAGGCCGTTTTTGATGAAAAAAAACTCTATATTGACTATTTCAGTCATTATAGAACCAATGTAAGTGGTTTCAGATCATTTTGAGTACTTCTACAGCTCGAGAAGTTGATATGAAGTCGTGGGCAGCCTTGGGAAAACCGTGGAGGAGAGCCATTTTTGGGGATGTTGTGCTTAATGTAAGTAATTTATCAGTTGTTATTTGATTTATGATCATTATTGGATGCATCAGTAGTGGTTTCCAGAGAAGAAATAGAAATCTGAGGGATTTTGTGCCATTTAGAAGCTCAGAGAAGCTTAGTGCACCAACAGAAGGATGTGTGTCCATGGAAGCCTAAAGTTGTTTGCAGGAATTGGACAGCCATTAAAGGGATTTAAAATGGTATTCTCAGCCCTTTGAATCATTCTTGTATTCATTTTGGTTAATTTTGGAGCTTGTAAAATAATTTGATTACCTTAATCCCAAAGAGTCTAGTCATGTTGACGAAGCTCAAAGGAGATGTAGCCCAAGAGTTGGGGTGAACTCCTATATTATGTTGCTGTTGTGTTTTGTATTCTATGGCTGAATTATGTTGCTGATATACATGTTAAGTTTCAGCAAAAACAAATAAACTTTAAACACATAAACAACAAATATACATAACTTGCATACACACATAATCACCTACTCAGCTGCAGAAAGTTATTTGTCTTATTCCGCAAGACATCAAACTTCAAGTATGTGTATGTCAAAGACTTCTAAGTGTTAACTTCATTATTTCTTTAGGCAGAGCCTGTAGAGGGCCAGGTAGCCTTTGGAACTCATCCTCTCTTTAGAGGTGACATGTCCGGTGAATGCCCCTACAGTCTATCTCTGTATAAGAAATAAGAAGTTTTCACATTTTCAGAGGTCATTTGGAGTGTATAGCTCACATTTGAAATTATGGGAAATGGATACCTTGCACTCTTAAACAAGTACATTCCATTTTCAGATCAGATGGTATCGGAGCACTAGGTTTGCTTGACTGACATCACTAGCTTGATTGTGTAGCTTGAAAGGTGTCTTAAGCAGTGTTGAAGATTGACTGCTTTATTATTCTGCAAACTACTTGTTGTTTGAGTTTGTTGAAGCTCTTTTGTTCATTTTTATAATGACAACTTTCATAAGTGAGTTCTCAAAATCGTCCTCCTTCAAAAGATTTTTTGATGAAGGCTTGAAGCAAGAATTTTTCATCATGATGAATATGGTGAGAGAAATGTATGAGGATGAAAGAAAGAGCTCTAGACTTCAAGAGCGGTTGAATTCCATGAGGGAAGAGAAGCAGTTGCTTTCTGACCAATTGCAGGAAATGGAAGGCCAACTCCTTGTTGCCAAAGAAGCCTTAGCCAAGTATCAGCTTGAAGAAGAGGTAAACAATTCTAGTTTGTCTTCAAGTTCCTCCATTGAAAAGTATGTAGGTTCTTTTGAAAAACATACAAGAGGTTTTGGGTCCAAATTAATGTTGAAAATGGGCTATCAAGAAGGCAAAGGTTTGGGCAAGCATGCACAAGGCATAGTTGAGCCAATAATGGTTGAGGTAAGGCCTAAGAATTTGGGTCTTGGCTATGGACAATCTTATGGAGAAAGTTCCAAAGCAGCCATGAAGGAAGAAGGTGTGCATCAGCATGCACTTGAACAAGGGAGTGGTGAAAGCTCTAAAACCATTGATGGAATTGATAGTGTTCCAAAGAGAGCTTCTTCTTCTTTCGATTCACCTCCTCATGAAGGTAATGAAGGTGAAAGAGAAAGGTATAAATCTGATTTCAATCATATTTCCTTTGATCATGTAAAACATGAAAAATTTCCACACAAGCATTGGAAAAGAATTGCATGTTCTTTTTGTGGTTTGTTTAACCATGTTGCTTCAAGATGCTGGTTGAAAAAGAAAGCACACAGGAAGCAAAAGAGGCAAAGAGAACTTTCTCAGAAAGTGCTTAAGATTTGCTCAGTTTGTCAAAGGAAGGGACATGATGTCTCTCATTGTTGGACTTTGCATCCAACAAATCGTCCAAAGCATATGCAGCTAAGGGACAAACAGTTTGACGCAAGTGGATCTATGGAGTCCATTATTGATGTGGAAAGGGAAGTTTCACATGAGGAAAATTTGCAGCAGCAAAAGTCGCCATGGAATTGGCTTGGTGAGAAGTGGATGGACTTCTTATTGCAGTAAGTCATTACTCATTTTGTACATGCAAATTTCAGATTGGTATGCATGTATTTCAGTTGAAAAGTTGATGCAAGATTGCATGTATAAGAAGTTTCAGTTGAAGGAATTTCTTTGTTGTTGCAAAATTTCGCCATGGAGGTGTAAAAGATGAGTATGATACTCACTTATGTTGCAGCAATGTCTTTTGGTTCAGCTCTTGATGATCCACATGTTTTTGGGATGATGTACCTGTTGGTATTTGAAAAGAAGAGTTGAAGATGCACATGTACATAGAGGTTGTATGTGTAATTAGCGAACTGTATATAGTTCATTGTACATGATACATACACATGTTTGTCAAGATGTATCTTGTTGTTTATCGACTTGTGTCGGTTGTGTGCACACTTGTTACAGATTTTGTGTGTCATTTGTATAGCACATTTCATTGTCAACTGGTTGTTGATGTCATATGTTGCACAAGATGCTTTTGGTGTCGTTTGGTGCAGAGAACGAAGTGTCAGTGCAAAGCAGTGCAAGATTCCATGAGTTGGAAAAGCATGCAAGAAAAGAGGGCACAAAGTTCAGCAAGTGTCATTGCTGGTTTCAGTATGGCAGATTGGTATGGCAAGAAAACTTGGTCGAGATTCGGCACAAGTACATGGCTCATTCAGCAAAATTCGCCATGATGACAGTTAGCAAGGCAGGACATTTTTGGCATCAGTATGCTCTTTTGGCTGACTGGAAGAGGATATTTCTGTTCCTCAAGTGCTGTACAGTTCAGATCAGAGATTCAGTAAGCTTTTGGGGACCAAAAGCCTTCTCATTTGGGAGGTGTGATCAGGAGCTCAAATCTGAGCTTGGGAAAAAGCTCAAAAATGAAAGTTCTTAAAATTGATTGAAACCAATATGGTTACATAGGTCTCGTCTTCCTGATTCTGGCGCCACAAACGGTTCGAAAAATGGACACCGTATGAAGAAATTATTGCACTTTTAGTAAAGTGGGTCTGGCGGAGCACGGAGGGGCCAGCCCTCCTCCCATGGAACCTCATCATATGACCAGTGTGGGAGCTTAATGTTAAGAGCGCTTAAGGAGCCTAATATAAAGTTTAATATTTAATTAAGCTTCAGTTAAGTGGAGTTTAATATGGCAGAGATTCTGGAGGCGCTCCCAAATTTAGGTGGACTTCCACTTTTAGTGGAGTTAACTGGCAATTGCCCCACATTTAGTGGAGGAAATTGGGGCAAAGTTGTTTTGGTCATAACTTTCTCATTACTCAACCTTTTGGAACGAATTTTTTTTTGATTTCGTATGTTCTCAGCCTTTTGGACTCAATGGCGCAGGTTTCAGAGCCATTGGAGCTCAGTTTCAGCCTGTTAAGCTTCGAAGAAGATGAAGGAGCCATCAGGGCCTAGAAGGAGAAGGCTGTGTTGTGGACTGTGTTTCTCTGTTTAAGGTAAATGAATAGTTATTATTAGCTATTTCATGCCTTTTGAATCTGTTTGGATGATTTTCAAAGCCTGTTAAGAACTTTAGAAAGCCGAATAGCTTCATTTAAGTTCTAGAGGCCATTTTCCAAATAGAGTGTATAGGTGAAACCGGAGCAGCCGGAGGCCGTTTTTGATGAAATAAAAATCTATCTTGACTAATTCAGTCATTCTGGAACCAATGGAAGTGGTTTCAGATCATTTTGAGTGCTTCTACAGCTCGAGAAGTTGATATGAAGTCGTGGGCAGCCCTGGGCAAACCGTGGAGGAGAGCCATTTTTGGGGATGTTGTGCTTAATGTAAGCAATTTATCAGTTGGTATTTGATGTATGATCATTATTGGATGCAGCAGTAGTGGTTTCAGGAGCAGAAACAGAAATATGAGGGAGTTTGTGCCATTTAGAAGCTCAGAGAAGCTTAGTGCACCGACAGAAGGATGTATGCCCATGGAAGCCTAAAGCTGTTTGCAGGAATTGGACAGCCATTAAAGGGATTTAAAATGGTATTCTCAGCCCTTTGAATCATTCTTGTATTCATTGTGGTTAAGTTTAGAGCTTGTAAAAGAATTTGATTACCTTAATCCCAAAGAGTCTAGTCATGTTGACGAAGCTCAAAGGAGATGTAGCCCAAGAGTTGGGGTGAACTCCTATATTATGTTGCTGTTGTGTTTTGTATTCTATGGCTGAATTATGTTGCTGATATACATGTTAAGTTTCAGAAAAAAAAAAAAAAACTTTAAACACACATAATCACCTACTCAGCGGCAGAAATTTATTTGTCTTATTCCGCAGGACATCAAATTTCAAGTATGTGTATGTCAAAGACTTCTAAGTGTTAACTTCATTATTTCTTTAGGCAGAGCCTGTAGAGGGCCAGGTAGCCTCTGGAACTCATCCTCTCTTTAGAGGTGACATGTCCGGTGAATGCCCCTACAGTCTATCTCTGTATAAGAAATAAGAAGTTTTCACATTTTCAGAGTTCATTTGGAGTGTATAGCTCACATTTGAAATTATGGGAAATGGATACCTTGCACTCTTAAACAAGTACATTCCAATTTTTAGATCAATTATCCTTCACAAAACTACATATTGACCAATTGAACTTCCTTTCGCTGAAAAAAAAATTCAGAAAAGTTCTTGAAAATTAAGAAAACTCACAGTCCCCAAAGATTGTAACCATTGTACTCCTGGTACAACACTCCAGCCCTCTGAAAGGAATGGCAAGCATTGGACTAGTAAATACATATTCCCCCATGGTTAGCTTGATATTATAGCATTTTCCAGCGAACAATTTATAGTTCCTCCATTTGCAACCATCACTTGACGATGCAGTGCTGGTGTAGAAGCAAATTTAATTCATGGCTACCTTATAATGAATAAAATTATGGGTGCTACTTTGAATCAATCAACACTATTGTACTTTTCTTCTTTATATGTCCTTGTCTTGAGAGTTTGAGAGTGGTAATTCACCGCGATGCATTACACGATATGGTCGGATTCATTTCTTCTTCTTCTAGGGAGTGGTTCTGCAATTGTATGTCCTCTTCCTTGTTCATTTCTTCTTCTTCTTCACAATCTGTGTGAAATAATTTCTTCTGTTTACCCCATATGACCTTTAGTGTATTTGCTGTCTAGCATGTAGCAAAGCCTTTGCTCTTTCTTCCAATTGTTGACAATTGTCAACCTTGTGAGTTCAGCAGAAATCTAGGTGTGTAGCACTTCCTTCTTTATCGAGGTGAGTGGTAGGTTTCCTTGTCGCCATAATTTTACGTTCAACTTTTCTTGCTGCTTTGAATACCTTCTCCAAAGAATGTGGGTTCCAAAACGTGAACTTCATGTTGGATGTTGTCCTTTAAAGTGCACCTAGGAAAGATCAATCTGTGTTCCTCTTGTAGATCGATTTACATATATTAATTTTGGAAGTCTCAGTATCTTGCCCCACTAAACCCTTTTTGTTTGAGATTTATCAATTGGAGGTAAAGAAGGTGTTGCTCTTTGTATCCTCATAATGTGCTATCATTTCCTCGTAAAAAATTGACGATGACAATTTTTACGAAAGAAAGCCATTGATACCATACAAATGTATTTGATACAAGTGTAAAGTTGCGGTACGTACCTTTTGTGTGTTTTACTAGCATTATGGAATCAAATATTGCTCATCATCAGTATCCATGTTCTCGGATCCTTTCCATCCATTTCCTCATGTCATTTTGTAATATGGTGGTTCTTCCTTAACATTCGAGTTTGTAAATCACAGTGTATTTATTTGATGCCTCATCGGGAGAGTTCTTCTCCTATATTTACCCGCTATTAGGAATCATTTCTGGTTTAAACTTGTCGTAAGCCTTCCATGTATGCTTTTAGATCACTCTTCATGTTTTCCTTATTTGTATTTCATGTCATCCCATCTTAGCTTCCACGCCTTTCTTAAGCTTCCATTTCATTTTTTGTTTGCTCTTTGCGGTGAAAATTGTTGCATTTGCTCTTGTAATTTTGGTAGATCATGTTGCAATTCTTCTTCATGAGTCTGTAGCTGAGTGACATACCGAAGGCTTAATAGGTGTTCGAATTCTTTTTTAGGGGCCATTTTAGAATCCAATAATGATATCTATTCTACGAATTCCTTGGAATCAATTCAACTTGATTCTTGAAACAAGACTTATACGATTCGGAGCAAAAAATACACACCTTTTACTAGCTTTTAGGAGATCGATATTGAAATTGAATTGTCTCTGTAGTTGAAAATCTTCCGATATCTGAAATTCAACCTGTGTGTGCCCTGCGAAGCACAACAAATGCCTAGAAGTCTGACCTACAGTTTGATTCTCCGAGGCAGTTGTGTCAATCTCCCACAATGACCTAATTACAGGCGACCGGTGGAACGGGCACCGACTTTGCCAGGTAATGTAGCTGTTTTTGTCCTTTGTTTCTGAAATTGATAGCGAAGAAACTAAAGGCCGTATTAGCAGCGACCACTTTGGCTGGCCTCCAATCAATCTTTGGGGTTATTGAACGTTTACAATCCTCTGGGGATAAAATTCGGGGCTTTGAAAAAGCACTACCTTCCACGGATCATATCTCCAAAAATATTGCGAACCAAGCTCGAAATGTTTTGATGAATTTCCTCGAGATTTCCGCTTCGCACCCTATTAATTTCAGATTCGAACCTTGGTAGAAAAAATGCTATGACGCAATGCCACGATGGCACATTTAGGAACACAGAAAAAATACCTGACTTCATAGATCGTATCTCCAAAGTGTACAGAACCAAACTCTGAAATTTTCTACAAGCTTCCTCAGGATGTTTTCTTACTACCTAAAAAATTTTAGCTTTGAAACTTCGTAAAAAAAGTATTATAGCGAAAATTCCCGATATTTTGTTTGAGCCAGTAGCTTGGAATCAAAACTCGATACCAAATGTTGTTAACTTGACTCCAAAAATAGAAAGAAAAGAGATGCAACGCAACCAGAAATGAGCCACTTCGAGAGGAAACCTCAATACATTACATAAAATGAACAATTCTTGGATGATACAATTCACAAAACCTCCTTTCTATATGTAAGGTCCATGGGGCCATAATGTAATCCTAGTGGGCCACAATGTAATCTGGCGACCTAACTAATAATAATTTAAGAGCCTGATAATAACAAAATGGGAGTTGAGGGTACAATAATAACAATAAGGGTTTACTAGCATGGGGGCTATACTATTGATATAGGGACTAACGTTATGTGTCCAAAACATTCACGAGTCTGAGTGAAACACCTACCTCTTGAAAATAGCCAAAACATCTGCCCAGTACCTTTGAAGGGGATAATAGTCAAAAAAAGAAGAATTTGGTCCCTGGCTGCTACTTATGGAAGAGGAACTGCGGAAGAGCTCAAAAATAAAGAATAATTTCATTTTCTTTGATTGGTAAAACCGAGGTAATTCTTACTAACCTGAGTTTAAAGTATTTTTCACAGAGATGAAGGTATATTGGATGGGTTTATATATAATTATTGATGAGTTTCCAAATAAGTTTCCTCAGCATAGAAACACATTAGTCATCATATAGATCTAATTCCGGAGAGAAAGTCTCACGAATAAAAACAACATCTTGCATGAATCGAGGAAGAAAATGAAAGATAAAGAAACGAGTGCGGGGAGTTGTTGAATGATTAATAAAGGAGAGCTTAAGTCGATGTGTTGTTCCGACTTTTCTCAGCCCAAATAAATATGGTGGATGGAGAATGTGTATTGATTCCAAAGAAGCCATCAATAAAATTGCAATCGGTGTAAATTTTGCTTCTGTACATTGAATATTTGATTGCTTGTTTGAGTGGTGCTAAGTATTTTTCTAAAGTTGATCTCAGAAGTGGCTATCACCATATTATGAGTGAGAGGGGGGTGAATGAAGAAACAATTTTTTAAAACAAACAATGGGTTGTATGAGTGGTTGGTAATTCCTTTTGGCCTTACCAATGCACCCTTACACATTTATATTAATGAATGAAGTGTTGAAATAATTCTGAGTAATTTTTTTATTGTTGTGGAGTTGAAATTTTAGTGCATATCCAAACAAAATAAGTCTAGCATCTTAAGCATCTCAAATTTTGCAGGCTCATGCACATAGAAAGTTTTCTCATAAATTTAAAGAAATGTAGTTTCATGAATAATGAGTTGAAGGTGAACTTCAGTTTGTGATTTTCGAAAAGAAGGATTGAAGATGGATCTAGATAAAAGTGAAGCCAATCATTCTTGGCCTATTCCAAGGAATGTGTTTAGAGGTAGAAGCTTTCATGGTCTTTCAATTTTCTACCAAAATTTTATAAATGATTTCAGTAGTATGTAGTACTTGATGTATTACGATCAAGGAGAATAAACATCCATTTAAATGGTTAGCAACGGTACATTAAGTTTTAAAATGCGAAGCAAAGAATGCTTAAAGACAACTACATATTAGCCTTACCATATTTTCAAATTTTTTTCAAGTTTAGACACGATGAAAGTGGAGATGCTGACGGAGCTATCCTGGGAGTCAAGAAGAAATTTCGTATTTAGGTGAAAAATTAAATGAGCTTAGCATAAGTATTCATCTTTTGATAAAGGTTTTATGTTATAATTCGAGAAGCTTTAGAAAAATTGAGGCATTATCTTATGCCCAAAGAGTTTTCTTTATACTCATAACCACACACGCAATTTATCAATAGCTAGGTAAATTTATTCGAGCATGCTAAATGGGTGGAGTTCTTTGCTTGTTCACCGATTGTCATCGTATACAGAGTAGTGAAAATAAGTGGATTTGTTGGGGTACGTACTTCAGAATAAATTTTGATACTGTAGGTTACGAATCAACACTTTATGATTGATGAAGAATGAAAGAATGTGTAAGAAGATGTTTATTTTAGAAAGATGCATATTACTATTCGTGAGTTAGTGGTGATAAAGCCCATGGTTGATATTTATGTCAAAAAGAAGGATTTTTATTCAAAAAGATACTTGATTACGCATGCCAGATGTTACACAGCAAGGAGAAAAATATTATGGGGAAAAGCATAGAGGGGGATATCGGGACATTTTGGGGAAAGATAAAACTTTTCTCAATTGAATGATTTTTTCTTTTTTTAGCCATGAATGTAGTGATGTGAAAAGGTTTGTTGAAAAAGCAGTAGGATGCGGCTGTCTCGAGGGAAGGAGTCAAAATACGGTTTATATCGGTGCTTATTAATTCCTACTAGGTGTGGGATTGTGTGAGCATGGAATTTATGTTGGGATTTCCAATGATTCAAAAAAGAGTAATGACTCTATCTGTGTTGTGGTTGATAGATTCTCTAAAATGGAACATTTTATACTGTAGAAAAACTAGTGATGCCACCAATTTTTCCAATTTGTTCTTTAAGGGTCATAAGGTTTGCATGGATTTCTTGACATTGTATTTGATAAAAGCCTGAGAGTTTGTTGGTCATTTTTGGAGAAATTTATGGAATAATATGGGTAATAAACTTACTTTTAGCTCACCACATCACCCACTAAACTAATAGGCCAAACAAAATTTGTGAATAGAAGACTTCGAAAATATCTGAGAAACTTAATGAAATTAAACTCCCCAAACAATGGATGGAGGTTAACACATGACTAAATTTTTATACAATGATACACCCAACAAAAGTAAAGGTATGAGTCCCTTCCATATATTGTGTGGAGATGCATCAAGGGAGTATGTAGTTGAAATTTGGAAAACTAGGTATAAGTGATGAAGGTCGGAAAATTTGTAGTGAACGTACGAGGGTGCAAGAAAGAGTTAAGAAACAACTACATGAAGAAAAAAATACAAGAAAGGGTTGATTCAAGAAGAAGAAACATAACTTTGATATTGGTGATTTAAGAGATGGTACATTTGGAAATATTTTCTAAGGGAACACACAATATAAGTTAAAACTCGAAGATCGGACCTTGTAAGGTTACCAAGGAAATTTTCCTTAAATGTATGAAATGGAGCTTCCAAGAAATGTTGAGTATTTCAACAATTTTTAATGTTTTGATCTATATTTATTTCAAGGAACAAGAAAAGTTTTAGATGATGAGTCTTCTAGTAAAGTAGATCGAGATTGTTGAATGGAAGCAACAATTTCCCAAAGAACTTCAAAATTGAAGGTCAATGGGTCGAAGAAGAAAAAACTAGAGAAGAGTATTTTCAGTATTTGAAGTGGAGAAATCAACCATTGGAGGATGCTACTTGGATGACTATTGTGAAGATGTCCAATAATTTCCAAAAATGTTCGAAAGTCTTGGACAATTTTTTTTCCAGAGTTTGATGCAAGAGCATCTTATTCTTGAAATTGGAAAAAAACAAGTAAAAATGTGGAAGATTAGATTCATTTATTTTATTAGTAAATTATTTTTTGTTTTAGTTTAAAGATCATAAAGTTTGGATAAATGATGTTAGAAAAGAAAAAAAAAAGAATTCTTATGTTGGCACAGGTAGATATATGTGGAAGTAGGTTTTATTAAGTTTAAAAATAAATTAGATTTATAGGGAGAAACAATATGAAAAGCTAAAACTCTTTGGAGAATAATGAGAACTTGGATTCCTTTTTAAAAAATTCCAAACTCATCCAATTTTATTAATTTTATTAATGATAGAAGATGAATTAGATTTGTTATTGTCTGTATGGATGTATGTACTTAGTTTTGCAATTGAGAAAATAAGAGATATATATGTTAGAAATTTGTTGGAATACTGTATTAGGAAATGTAATTCCAAAGGTGTAAGTAAGGTTAATTTTTTTTTTTTTTTGTTTTGTTACCTCAACCATTAAACTTGTTGTAGGTTGAAGCAAGATCTAGCATCACTTTCAATTTCCTTGGAGTTTGCACATCTCAATGGAAAATTTCCTTGCTTTCGGCGACAAGTTTTCATCGTTAGCCTTAATTTGATAGATTCTTTGTGGTGTTTGACTTCAACTCATTCATTCACACCTCATGGATTGTACAATTGTACTTTGATGGCCATTATCATTGTCGTTGGTCCTCACTACGTGTCTATTGAAGCTAACATCATTGGGCGATAATCGGATAGTGTCTGTATGTTTAGCTTGATTCATTTATTCACATGGATAGACTCGTACTATCGAAGTGATGAGTAAGACTACCATATCTATTTACATTACCATTCACGTTTACGTTTTGAGGCTCGTAGGGTAATGTGATTCATTATGATGTTGAAAAAATTCATCCAAGCATGGGTCCACATTCTATCATTAATGGTAAAGACTTCTTGATCATTGTACATGTATATTGGCTTATATGATGGTATAGGTATGCCTACCTTAGTAATGATATCATTATGATAATATGTATTGTAGCATATGATGATCTCAACCAATCTATTCTTGATCCAGACTTGTCATAAGGTAAAGCACTTGACCCTCAACCACGCTTTTCCGACTTATTACTTTAGGTGGCGTGGCCATTACGTGTGGGTGTTTTCCCATCATCGAATTGCTTGAAAACAAAGATCCAATCAACATAATTGACACTTTTTAATCATCCCTTTACAAATCCATAAACATCGTCTCTCCAAAAAAATTACGGTTTCCGTGAATTTTTGAGGTCCTAAATATGACTCTAAGGAAAATAATGGTGGAAATAATAAAACAATATTTTATTACATCAT
The DNA here is from genome assembly GCA_034641835.2 of Pinus albicaulis. Lineage (NCBI taxonomy): Eukaryota > Viridiplantae > Streptophyta > Pinopsida > Pinales > Pinaceae > Pinus > Pinus albicaulis. The sequence continues at coordinate 1,022,962,378 of CM076577.1, read as the reverse complement.
CGAAATTTTAGAGGGAGATAAAATTACTTTTCAACTCGCATTTTGAACTTATCCTCCCTAAGGTTTTCATTCAGACTGATTTGAGGGAATACTTGTTGGGTGTAAACTTTAATTCTTCATCCAAGGAGTACCACATGTTGCATACTTTTGATGGACTACTGCACACTAAAAATTAGAAATACATGAAAAACATTATTGCAGTCACAATTATTCATGTATTTCTCATTTTCTCACGAAATGAGGGTCCATCAAAAGTGATGCAACATGGGTACTCCTTAGATGAGGAATTACATTTTGCATCCAGCAGTATAAAATTCCCGCTTGAAATTTGAGTAAAAGCTTAGGAAGATAAGGATCAAATAAGTTAGAAAAAAGTAGTTCATTATTTTATTATTATTATTTTTTATCATTTTACCTTTTTAACTTTAAAAATGGTGAATCATCTCCCATGGTTGAAATCATCATATTGGATCCTATCGGGTTCTTATAACGTCTTGTTTTTCGTTGTGACACATTTTCATGGAGACCCATTTTAGACCTCAAATCTCCGCTAATGCACGTGTTCAGGTGACTCAAAAACTATGTTTTCTTTGGCCCGGAAGCACTGCACGACTCCAATCCACCTACTGATGGTTGAAAGTTTCATGAAACGGTCATACTGCCTAGACGGGACTTCAACACATGTTTCCCTTCACTACGAGTGTGATGGTTCTGTGTAGGAAAAAATAAAAATATTTATGAATCTTACTCATTCCCGGAAGGCTTCTGACAGTGGTTTTTAAACCATTTACATTTGATAGAGATCTGAACTCCCTACTCTAGGGGTCTTATTTCTTATCCCTCGAGCTTATCCTCCATATGTGGATCCACAAGTCCTAGATTGGTGAACTCCTAAACTATCGCTTTCTATTACATAAATCTACTGTTTGTTGTGGGGGTCCGGCTGGCTTTTGGAGATTTTTAGTTCCTCTCATGCTCCTACTTTGAGCTTAAGGAATCATCGCCCATCGATGCATTAGCTGAGGTCGAAGGTTTTCTTTGTATGTCCAGATTCAAGAATCTATAAATGGTTTGTAGCTTATCCTTCATTTATTAGTACAAAAACTATGTATTCTCTAAAATATCTCATAACATTTGAAGATGCAAGTAGAAGTCATACGATGTAGGTCCTCGGTCTTGGCTCGCTTATCGAAGTCTTACTTTGTAAGTAGCTTTTCTAGAGTGTTTGGGTAAGCAATGAAGAGCTCTTTCTGGAAAGAGCAAGAAAGTCCTTGGCCCATCCAATCTAATTGGTCAATCTAGGCCGTGTCTTTGTTTTCCTCCTCCTCACTCTCTCTGAAGATTTTAAGAAGTATTCTCCTTCACTCGCTCAAAATATTTGTTATTATTCACTTGCTTTTTTCTTCCTCGATTGTTCTTCCATTAGAAAAAATAGAAAATATTCCCCGTCTCCATCCAGATTTTCCCCAACATGTGGTGGAAGAGTCCACTTTCCAGAAAGTTTCATCTAGAAACTCAGGTTTGCATTTAACTTCAACTTTATTCCATGGAATAAACCAACACCACGATGGGTCACTAGGTCCTGCTGAGGAAGAAAGAATGTGTGGTAGGAAAGTAATTTAATAGCTCTAGAAAATTGATGAGAGATAGCTCGAAGTGTCAAGAGTTGGATCGTAAGTTACTTCAAAATATAGTTTCATACCTTAATGGGAGGACTTTCCTTTCTCATAAATATGATTTGGAATTGGGCTTACATAGTTATTTCCTTGCATGGAAGGTTATTTTATTAGAATGTGGTGATATGTCGCCCATGAGGGAAACCCTCCTTTTAGTGCCAAAGAGCATCGAGGGTGCTAGAAGTCGCCAAAGTTAGCCTCTGAGTGTAGAGTCGCGTAGAGCCCTCACATTTGTTTGGAGTAGGAGCCAAACCTGTATGGCTGATTTCCATTATCTCAAGGATTTTCCTTGGGCAGCAATGAACGATGCATAAGAGAAAACACACACACGTTCGAGAGATAACCAAGTAATTTAGCGAAACGATGTATTCAATCGCAAAAGCGTGCACACGGTTCTTTCACATAAAATGGAAAAGAAAGTGAGTCTTTGAAAGAAAAAGTACAGGCACATCGCAAAAACACAGCATGTAAAATTAAAAGAATCATTAGTAATCTTACGAAATGCACTTTGCTCACGTTGCACACATCATCGGTTTCGATTCGGAAAACTTTCGAGTGGTCGAGAGCTCAACCTTCTTGATTTCTTTGCTTTTATTATATTTTGGATTGACACGCATAGACGTTTTTTTCTCACTGAGTTTGTATTTTATTTTCTCCGAAATAACCGCTGACGAGGGTGTTAAAAATGTAGTGCTCTCGCATGTAAAGTGAGGACACCGCTATATAGCGATAGATGAATTTGGTAAGTAAGTTAGAGAGTCAAGCTAAGTGAGTGATGGTACTGAGCATTGGTGAGTCGAGAGGGACATATGATATTTACTTAAAACCTGGAATCTGACAGTAGAAGCCATGAATGAAATGTTCTTCACTTAGGGCATGTAGCAGCGAAAATATATATGATGATAGAGCCACCAGCTCATTGATCCTGAGGATGATGTGTCCGGTTTGACCGTGTCTTGGGGGATGATGCCGTCGACCTATGTCAGCTAGGCCATAGAGATCATTCGACTCATCCGGGCCTATTTCCTTCTTGTCATTTTTACTAGAGCACGCTTGAAGGCACGTTTTGCCAAGTAAGTAGTGTTGTTTAGCACTGTGGGTGTCTTCGAGTGGAAGATCCCAACCTCTTCCTTGAAATTTGAATGCCCGACTCGGGAGAGAAATTCCCACCATTTTGTGAGGGATTACTACACCAATAGCAGCAGGTGTGTATTCCCTTGAGGGTACAGTGAGTTTAGTCTCTTGAGATGCGCGTAAAAGGCAAAGCAGAGATCGGCGTAGTAGCAAACGAGAGGAAGTGCAAGATGTGTGAAGGAGATAAGAGGGAGTTCGGCAGGAGAATTTGGAAGGGAGGCTAGCCACTCCTTGCAGGGATTTGTGCATCATTTTTGAGACTTATACCAGCAGTTCTAGCCAGAGTTTCAAATTTCCCAACAGGCTGGATAGAGAAAAAGCAAACTGAAGAGGGCCAATTTTTCGAAGTCAAAATCCAGGACGAACTCCTTTCCGGGTTTTCTTCTGGGTTTGTTTAGCGTAGTTTATGGTTAAAATACCAGAAATTTTCCAGCAAACGCGATCCAACTCATTTTATGCATTCCCTACTCGGCCACGCGCTCGAGCTAGGGGAAAGAAGGGTCGATATGGAGATTGAAAGGTAAAGGAAATCCTTTCTGGGTTTTTACTAGGTTTTGGGCAAGGATCTACCTTCAAATTCCTAGTTCTACGGGACAGACAGAAAGTAGCCCATCCAAAGCGTCAAAGTCAACGACAACATCATTTATGGGCTAGTCAACGCGTAGGCCCGAGGCACGCACGGTACACTTTTAGGCCGGGGTTTTTTCTTGGGTTTGATTTTTTCCTTCATGTTGGGTATGTGTTATATTCTTTCCACGATTAGTCGCATGCACGCAGAGTTTGAGATCCTCGGTACCGATCACAACAATTTTTCAAATGCCTAATAATAAAGATGGAGAATTTTCTTTATAATGCGTTCATAAAACACCTCAGTGGAAATATTTCAAAGAAAACAAACTACCGAGGTTCAAACCTCCTTACTCATTCCCTCGTCTTTCCTTCTAGTGTGCCATGAAAAGAAAATCTTCATGGCTTGGGTCCTCATGCCATTCGACCTTCAACGTCCATGAATGTATATGAAATTTAATGATGGAATGTAACGAAGCATCATAAACATTCTCATCTCTTTGAAAAATAGGAAAGATTTCTTTAGCCAATTTACCCACGAGGAATTTTGTGTGGAGATCGAGAATGTGAGCCTGTGTCCATTGGAGCATGCTATCGCTGTATTCTTAGATCAATCTTGCTACGTCATTTGAGAGTGTCAATCGACATATCCACAACGAATGCGGATTTTTCTACTGGTGGAGGCTGCGGGTCCTCTAAAAACTATAGGGAGTCGCTAGGTGGATGAGTTTCAACTTTCTTGTTTAAGGCACATTGTCCTACCATCAACAACTTCAGATACTGCAGTCGAGGTTGATATTGGTGACTCACACCGCCTGTCCACTTGGGGCCCCACCACTGTCTCTTTCAATTTTTTCACAACTTACTATTTTGCAGCGAGCTTGGGTCCCGGACTTTCTGGAGCGGCTGAGCCCCAAAGCGTGAGATAAGATATGTCGAAGTTACATCCCTGAAGTTGAAACACCAATCTACTCCAAACATGGCCCATAGTTTTGGCACTTCATCTCCTAGGGTTAGGTTTTTTGGACGTTTATAGTTCTCCCATTGTTTCTCCACGCATACGTAATGTGGCCCTCGAGCACTCATCAGTGTACAGCTCGTAGGTCGCGTAGCCTCACATCTCTTCTCGAGAAGGTCGCTACCATGTCTTAGCTATTTTGTCCATCATGTTTGTAAGTCATGTTTACGCATATGTTGATATTAATGAAAATGAGAGACGCTTATTTCCGCTATATTTATGTGTTTATGGATTTATTTAAACGTGTCGTTCCACTCGCATAAAGCTCTAGATACGCTGGTATCGGGCTTGAGCCTATTTTTCTCTGATCCTTCTTTGCATGTCCCCCAACGAGGCTCGTATAAGGAGTTAGTGCTTGATATGGTGGGAACCTCTGCAAAGATCGACCTCACAAACCCGCGATGGATTCCCATGGGGGACGAAGAGAAAGATGAGGGAGCGAGAGATCCTGTCAAAATATTGTTTGAGGAGGCCCTCGAAAAACAAAGGAACGCGATGATGGATAACTCCTGCTGCGCATCCTTCAACAAACTTCCCCACCGGCGGCAAGCATATCGCATCCAGCGTGCCCACTCTTGAGGTGTGACTCCCTTTAGGTACTAGTAAATTTTGACATTCCCATATTTGAGGTCAAAAGTGTGTATGCGGATGTCTTAGCGATAGATGGTTGAATCTGTTAGAAGAGATGTTCTAGCCCATGAGCATTTTTGTTTCGAGGAGGAGAGGGTGTTTTTCATCACTCCAAAAATACCCCCCATGTCGAGACCGCGGAAACCTACTATGAGAAAAAGGATGAGGACAAAACACACTCTCGCGTTCTCGGGCCGTGCTCACACTTGGAATTCTTTCGAGATGTCATCGAGGAACAATACTGTCCCGTGGGGGAGCCAGAGGACAAGTACATACAATGGACCACGACTGCGGCAACAAAGGGATCAAGATGTGCATGAGATAACGTAGTCTGCTCCCATACCACCGCGCACAAAGTTGGGTGTCAAATATTCGGAGAAACATTTGGTGCTAAAGTATCGTGGGTTATGACCGCACGTGTGCATTCGGGAGGAAAGTGGAGTTCCTCGACATCTCTTCGCTTGGTACGGCATACGGTATCGTGCCGGTACATTGAGCAGTAAATTCAAACGAAGAAGTGAGACTTTGGATTCGTGGAATCAAAAGACGAGGAGAAAGTGGCAAAACCGCGTAGCAAAGGACAAAGCCAAGTCATGGCAAGTTCCAGAGACAACACCGCCAAAGACACAAGCAAAGTAAACTCCTGGTGAAAGCCAAAGAGACACGAAGACAGCGGTGTGAGTTCCATAAGAGCTCCTCTGCAACACAAGAGTGTCGGGCTGCCAGCGATCGCTAGTGACCAAGATGAGGGCTTCGCAATCGCTATGGCGTTCGACTCTAATCGGACGACACAGGTGGACGACGAAAGGGACCGGGATTGATGCGGGAGCCCAACGCCCTCAAGTGCCACTGCAGAGATGCAAAGGAGGAACCATAATATCACAGAGGAGGCGGAGTGTCATCTTCCACTCCCGGACATGTGGGTAAAGGGTTCCACTCTGCGCACCGTTCATTGCTCGACAGTACGAGCCAAAAAGAACCTCATTTTTAGCGGATGTCGTGAAGTGGCTGGGCTGGCTGACTACGAGGCAGCCACAACCATGCACGATCGGGTGGGTTCCACCGAGGACGGGATCTCGCGTCGGCCTAACAAAGGTCGCTTCCCTGTAGAGTCAAGCCCTTCACGGATGAAGTATTGTGTGACATTGCTCCTGTTGATGTTTCGATGTATTATTAGGCCAACTAGCATACTTGTGGAGGCGACATGCTATGTATGAGTCCACTGGCTACACTCGCAGTTGCTATTGTTACTTTGTGGAAATAAATTGATACACGGAAAGGTACCACCAGCACTCCCACTCATTCCTCATGCAGCTCTTTGGCTACCGCAAAACAATGCGATAGCTCATTTCCCAAACTAGGAAATTTGTTTTCCTACGATGATCCGCGGCGTAAGAAGATTATGCATGCACGGCTAAAACCTTTCTGGGCTTGTGGCTCCTCCGCGTGACAACAACAAATGGACAAGGTTGTGGAGGAGTAGACACTGCCTCACCTCACGCGTGGGTTTCTTTAGCACCGGGCCGTGGCCGCTGCCTAATTGGCTTTGACGAGTGCACCGCTACCCAATGGTCTGACCCATAGTGCACTCTATTCTAGAGAATGATGAAATCAAGAGGCGTATCTCAAAGTGAGCCGTGTAGAAAGGTCAGCATCCGGCCAGGATTCATTGTCCTCGTGGAGAACTCTGATCATCGTTGGTACGGAAAGAAGGATGGGACTTGGAGACTCTATGTTGATTATCTGAGACGCGCGAACAAGATCATCGCACATCCCGGACATGGGTACCCAATCCCATAGATTGATGTACACTTCGGAACCAACTACCGAAAAATATTTCAGCGAGATCGACTTGGAAGTCCGGGTATCACCAGTGCCAATCGAACTCTTCCAGATGTGGAAATACGCACTCAAATCCAAGGAGGGACCTTTTCGAATGGCTACGTCATGCTGCTTTCGGATTGAAAAAATTCTCCCGCAACCTTCATGAGGATGATGGGTGACATCTTGCGTCCATTTCACCAGCTGTGTGTGGTGGTATACTTGGATGACATTCTGATCTTCAACCGGACTTGGGAAGAGCACCTCCATCCACATCCGAGAAAGTCCTCCGAGCTCTCGCGGCAACACAGGTTTTGTGCCAGTTTGAAAGTGCACCTTTTGGCATGACCCGGAGTTCAATATCTAGAGGATACATTATCGATGAAAGGTGCATGTGGATCTAGCCAAGAGTCCAGAATCGTTCGGGATTGGCCAGCAACCACCCTAGCAGAGCTTCGGCGAGCCTTCCGGGTCTTGCCAATTTCTACCGCGAGTTTGTGTTGATTCTCTCATGTCACCTGAGCCCTTGAGTCATGTCACGAGGGAGGAGCGAAAAGAGAAATTATGTTGGTCGGAATCTCAGAGAAGGCATTCGTGAGATTGAAACATCACCTCCGTTCGCGGTGCTCACATTACCATGCTTGCTGACAACCATTTGAGATCGGGACATGATCCTCGACATGCTACGTGGGGTAGTTCTTGCTCAACGGGGCATCCAAGTACATGTCATAGTGATACATTGTCGCGACACAATTTGAAAAGTATCCCACTTATGAAAAAGAAATTATATTCCATTGTGCGAGCTTATCGACAGTGGAAGCATTAAAGTTCGGGAAGGAGACAATCGTCCACATGAGACCACATGACTCCACAACGCTCATACGGACACAAGGAAGTTGCGTATCGCATACGCCGATCGAAGTGGTCCACATGTCTGCAACATTTTCACTTTGAACATCAAGTACAAAAAGGGTAGCACCACACAAATGCACGCTGCGATTTACTCGGTAGACCGTTGATGGTGTGCCATAACTCACCGTTCTCAACTCTGCAGGGCATGAGGACTTTTGATTGGCCACTTATCTACAAGAGCGATCCGAGAATTCAGCTACACACGCAAGGCACTCTTGTATGCAAGTTCCCAAAAATTTTCACCGTGTTCCTTCAAGCGAGCGTGCCAAGATGATATGAAGAAGCACACTACGGTCGAGTCGGCCTCTGGGCACTTTTGGGGTCTGAGAAACAGTGGCGCATCGCGTGCCCAGTATTTCTGTGGCCAGGCTCCGACAAGATGTCAAGAAATACATCAGATCCTACATTGCTTGTGCCATTATCAAACCAACCATCAAGAAGAAAGGGCTCTATACTCCGCTACCTACCCCTCTACCTAGGAATCCATCTCCATGGATTACATGTCAAGCCTTCCTTCTACTAAGCATGGAAAGCGAGCTATGTTTTCATGGTGCGTCGACGTATTCCAAAAGATGGCCATTGTGGCGGCCCACTGCCAAGAAAGAAATATAATAGCAGCAGCCACCGGCTGGCTCTTTCTTTGAAAGACGAGTGTGGGTGCACTTTGGGATCCCGAGCTGCCCATCATCAGCATCGCTGACAGCGGCGTAGGTCTCTGACACATTTTCGGGTCCGGCTCGGCCGATCGTCGGACACCAAGCTCACCAAGTCCACGCCTTTCCATCCCCAACACTAGTGGCCAGGAAAAAAGGTCATCAATAGGATGATTGTACACATTATGCGCATGTACAATTCAAAGAGAATCCACGCACATGGGATGAGAGCCTTCCCTATGTACAACATAGTTATAATCGAGCTACTCCACATGGCTCTTCAGCAAATACTCCTTTCGTGGGCTTGGGATTCCAGGCACTATGTCCCATTGGCTGTGCTACGCTGTTTGCAGCTACTCAGAGACCAATTTTGACTCACTGTCCGGGCCTACGAAGGCACGACAAAAGCAAAAAACTTCATCAAGTTCATTCAACACATCCTCCAACAAAGAGTTCATGACATAGTGGACAAAGCAGCCAATGCTAAGTACACGCGAAATGATCGACATTGGGTGCCACATCAACTCGGTGGGCGAAAAAGTGTGGCTACATTTGCGTAAAGAGAGGCCCTCACTGGACCCCACCACAAGATTCGCGCTCCGATGGGCCGTACACCACCATCACCAAGGCTATAGGGAGCAATGCCTTCGAGCTCATTATTCCACCACTCCTTGTCCGCGCGCGCATTCAGTGTTCAGACAGGCCTGCAGCACGTCTACTTTCCCACCTCTATTGGACATCTGCGACATTGCGGAAGAATTTCACACCAGCAACCTTGGCCGCATGGAACATGCCACTGCACAGACCGTGTCATGGACATGAAAATCAAGAACACTTTCGTACGACGGAAGAGAATCCAGCTATGTCGGGTTGTCGTGGTCGGCCAACTCCCGCACGCAAGGCAAGTGGTTCACCGGACCAAGTTCAATAGAAGTTTCCTCATCTCATGGAGGAACTCAACACAATGGGGACCATTGTTTCCTAAGGGGGGAGGAATGATCTAGGTGGATATTGTGGCCACCCACCCATCTCCTACTTTGGGGCACCCACCACCTACTCGCCCCACCATTGCCTCTTTTCAATTTTTCACAACTTGCTCATTTTTAGCAGTCGAGTCTTGAACTGCCGGAGGCCGCTTTTGAAGCCCTAAATCAAAGATGGTATGCCGAAGTTACGTTCCCTGAGAAGTTGAAACACCAGTTACCCAAACGGAGCGTCCCATAGTTTTGGTGTTTCATCTCTCTAGGCTAGAGTTTTTGACATTTAGGAAGTTCTCCATTGTTTCTCCATAATAAATAGGTCCTCAAGTCACTGCATAGTTCGAGAGGTACTGTGTCTACCACATCTCTTCTCGGGGTCGCTTATCAAGTACCTAGCCATTTTCATGCATCATGTTTGTACAGCATATTTCTTGTGATTTGATATTAATGAAAATGAAACCTTATTTCCACTGTGATTTCTGTCTGCATGGTCATTTCAATGGTCTGTTGCATTCCGCGCATAAATCCGGATCACTAAGAGAGGCTGAGGTCCCGGACTCCAAAGTGGTTTGATGCTGTCCTCTCGTCGTTTGTTCTTTCCAATCTTACAAATTACATAGTGGCTAATAGCCAGCAAACTATTTGCAGTCTCCGGCTCCAGCTGGATTCCCAAGGAAGATTCTCTTCTTTGCATGTTGTTCGAGTACCCCTATCTAACATATATCAAACTCCTCCACTCGAAGTGATCAGTCATGATGATGATTTCTTGAGAAATTATGCAATTTTGCATAGTGATTAACTTGGGTTTTAAGCCTCTTTATGTCGTATTAAACACATAAAATTGCATAAAAAGTACAATTTTTACGCAGAGCTCATGTAGAAAATATCACCTGGCATAACAACAAACACATAGTAGTAATCGATGGAGGAGTTCACCCCTCCTGAGGCTACATCTGCGAAATCCAAATTCCAATGGGTGGGCCTCCTTTATTATGCTCAAAATATGACATTTACATATAATTACTATGCTCAAATGGCCGTAATGATAGCTCCAAATGGCTTGAGAGCACTAAAAACCCTATATAACCTCTTTATGCTCCCAAAAAGGATAAAAAGGCGAATAACCTGATCAACCCTCCCAAGTTCTTCATCGATTCGTCTCCTACGAGTCTACTGCGTAACGTCACGCGACGGAGCAACAATTTTTACTTCCCGTTGAGTAGGTGGCCAGGGCCTCTTTGAGGTTCGATTAGGAGTTGGGTTGGTGCCGACAGCTTTCATGAGCGCAACATGTGAACACGTGAAACCTTTCAACTAGCTCAGCAGAGTGACGCGGTCTCGTGGGTAGTGACCAGAGGTCAGGGAGATGGGGTTAACGCTAGCCATGTGTTAGAGCTGCATGTGAAGACCGCTTCGACCCAGACTTAATCACGCCATGTCATCATGCCGAGAATATACATCAAATGCGCTTATATAACATGTGTTATATGGTATGAAACTCTTTCCGAGTTATAATTTTGTGTGACTCGGGAGATCATGTCCAAGTTATGAAAAATTTCTCAAAAATGAAAGTGTTCGTAAATGGTTGCAATATAAACGATTAGAAAGGTCTCATCGGCACCGCAATTGTGGCTGCCACAAGTGGAACTGGTTCTCAAAACCGCGGTCGTATGCAAAAGCATATTACGTTTAAAATGCGGCCCGCATGATTCTTCAAAATCTGGGCTTGACCAAGTTTGACTTTCTACATTAGAAATATTAAAAAAAAGAAAATTCTAGGGAATATTCAAGAATATTACTCATGTTATCACTATAAATTTTTCCCAAACTTGACAGCTTTGCTTTGTTCCTAGTCATGGTTTTTAGATAGGTGTTTAAGTCATTTTAAGCTTTTAGGCTAGCTTGATACCAAGGTTAGAGTCTCATTTTCATTCACATAACAAGTCCAACAACGCCTTATTTGGTACCTTGAGAGTCTCATACCATGTTTAGATAGTCAGGGTTTTTAACCACGCTGAAATTTTTGATTAAGCCACGGTATGTCCATGTTTTCGTAGCACATACGAGCAGTTAAAAATTGCTTTGCGCTCACGACGGCGTCTCTTTTCTTAGCGCAAAACCTTGAAAATTGCAGTGAGGCACGCTACGAAATCGGGGATTCGTAGTGTTATCACTCGGTTTTTCCTTGAAGTTGTGGAAAAGGAAAGTATACCCGAGGTAACCACAAACCAACCTTCAGATGCAGAATCTAGCCAAGCTGCATCCAGAGAGGGCTCTCTCTTTATAATTTATCTTTGTTCTTAGAAGGTTTTAGGCTAGTTATAGATCCAAGAGTTTGTTTGAAAACGGTGGAATCCGCAAACTAAGGGCGAGGTTGAAGATTTTCAGTCCATTGGGCTATGGAGTCAAAGGATGGCTTTACTAGATTTCTATTCTACACACAAGATGGCTTTGCAGGGCAAGATAGCCAGACAGAGAACAATCCTTAAAATTTAAAGTGGATGGGATGATTTTGAAGGGATGAAAGGCAGCTAAGAATCTTTCACCATGTTCAAAAGAAAGAAATGAAATGACTACAAACAAAGAGCAATGAAGAATTCTTTATTATATTAATCAAGAATGTTTAAATTAGCAAAGCAAGAGCATTTAAGAATTCGTGCTTATAACCAATTTAGAGGAAAACATTAAGAATAATCACATCTGAAATCAGAGTACAATTAAGTAAATTCTGATTCAATCCTTTATGTAAATTATTCAGAAATGGACATAATGATATTACAAACAGATATAGAACTTAAAACATAGGATAGAAAAACTTATTGAACTGCAGTCCGACACATGAATCCTGCAAAAAGTCCTGAGCTTCAAATTGTCATCCAGCAACCCATGAATAAATTTCTCCGAAACGATTTTATTCCAAAAACTTCAATGTCACAGCAAAGTAATAGAATCCACCAAAATACTTCCAAGAGTGAAGTATTTATACAAATTCTAAACTAAAATATCTTGAAAAAATATCAAAATTGGTTCACAAATCTCTCCAACTATTTTACATAAATAGAACTTAAGTAAAGGACACTCAAACTAATTCATCTATTTGGCACTATTTTGTATGGATAGGTGATGAAAAAGAGGAGAATTCGAATTTGATCCAAATCTTAGCTGATGATGAGGCATCCAAGTCACTAACTGCTTCATTTTTTTGTAAATTCTGCTCCAACAATTCTGCAAACTTGGGGTCCAATGATACCTTGTTATTTCTCAATCCGTAATAGATATGTAAAAATTGAAAGAGGTTATTGTAGATAAATATGTTGGTGAGATAAATTTCTTTCACTTTCCTAAAATATCTCTCCCGTTGTGCGCAATAGGCTCTGCAAAAAGATGTGTAAAACAGAGTTTTACAGAGTCTGAAAAATAGCCTCTAAAGACGTGCATTTATCTCTCAGTCTGAAATCAACGTCCAAAAACTGAGATAGGTTTTTGTAGACGGGTCTCTTAGGAAACAAAAAATCCTTCAGTTTTGTAAGATGTGTTTCTGATTGGCCACAATATGCTCTGCAAAAGGATGACTTAACAGGAATTTTCTGCAAAAAGTGCTTTCCAACATTGTTTAATATTTCCAAAACCATAATAGCTGTTATAAAAGTGAGAGATTTTTTTGTAGATGGTACTATTAAGAACATAAACCTCCTTCAGTTTTGCAAAATTCATCTTGGATTGATCACAATAGTTTCTGCAAAACTATGACTAAAATATGCAATTTCTGCAAAAATGTTCCTTCTTGTTATGTTTTTTCATCTTTTTACTTTCTTGCTCTTTTGACTGTTTTACTTTCACTTTAGACAAACCTCACTATTGGTGAAATTATTCTCATCTCATTTTACCATTTTACTGCCTTCTGTATTTACTTTTACTGTTTACCTTTGACTGCTCTGTAACTTCATTTTAACTTTCACTGACTTTTACCTGAAACACTTTAACCACTAATACTCCTTCGATGTTATGCTTTCTAACCTCTGTTTAAATAGATTTGATAACAATATTGGAGTAAACAAATCTTATGACTAGTATTAAGACTGTTTATCCAAGGATGTGATCTTCTGATTACCTCTTCAGGGGACAATCGAGTAGATTTTTCAAGCAATTCTTCCATAGACAAAGGTGTTAGCTCTTGATCAGGTTCAAAATGTAGCATTGCATTGATAGCTTGGGGAGTAATGGGGAAAAGAACACTCTGGTCAGGGGAAATTACTGCTCTTTGAGTTGGATCATAGTTAGAATGGCAGTAGTGGATAATTTCTGGGAAAATAAGGACTGATGGGATGAGATATCTCAGAAAATTGGATTCCCACAACCCAATGACATCCAATCCCTTCGAATAATCGTCTCTGCAGCGACAATAACTTTGAAGGGGGCTTTCATCAAACGCTAAGTCTTTAACTTGGAAATCTTTATCCACTAAGGGAAAATATTCTAACTCTCTGTGGGGGGCATTCAATGGAGTCACATTCAGGGCTGCCGGGGCTTCCATTTTGGTTCTTGTGGATTCAAAACGGAAGTTTCTGGGTTTTCTTCACAGGCCGGGCGCGATTTCAATTTTAATGAGGGAAATTGGCACAATTGCAGGTTCGGGGGAACAATTTACAGTTTTAAACCTCAGAGAATGATCTCAGTGATAAGATTTAATCACTAATCCAGTGGAAAACAAGGAAAACAGACTTTCTTTTGAAGTTCGAAGCGCTATAGGATAAATACATGTTCTTGGAGGAAAGCTGGCTTTTAACAGGTATCAGGCGGTAGCAGGAGGATTCTTGAACACAGGTCTGGCAGAATTCTGGAGCGAAATTGGATAGAACAGTGAATTCCAGTGAAAATTTGAATTTTTCAGCAGAAGGCGCAGTCGCTTTCGAATAACGAAAATGACACAAAAACACGCAAATTTGTTTTATTTCCAAAGTCAAAAAAGGGGTTTTTAGTTTTTCGAGGAATGACGTCATTTCAGTACGAGCTGACGTGGGGCAGGGGTCAGGTGGTAAGCGGTTAGTCCCCACACCGCTTATGGGCAAAGGTGGTATTGAGCACGGGGGCAGCGATTACATTGGATCATTGACACGTGGATGGAGGACTAGTCCAATACCACCAAGCCCCCGTGCGTTAATGCTCTGACAAGGGACGGTTGGCGGAATTGATGTGGAGCGTTGATCTTTGGAGGGGGAGATTAGATGGTGGAAGGGACGGGAAGATGGTGGGGGTTTATCGTGCGGGCCCGGCGGGGTTTTAAATGTCTTTAACTTTATTAAGTATCCCGGGGGGCGTCTAATAGGCGGAAAAGTTTGGTTATTAACTAATTCTGATGATTAATTAATCCCTTTAGTATAATGAAAATAGGGGTCGCGGTGAGGTTTCGATTGTGGTTGAAGCGTCGGGTGGAATACCAAGTGGATGGGCCACGGTGGCATGGGGGTCTTTTCCGAAGTTTTTGTTTTTAAAAATAAAACTTCGTGTTTATTATTTTTGTGTCAAACATATATATCATATGTTTAAATCTTTTCTCATATATGTTTTTTTTATTATATGATAAATTAACCAATGTAATTAACTTATCATAAGGGCGGGACTATTATATAATGATATTTTTAACCAAAGGGCGCATGATGCGGGTTTTTAATGAATAATTGGGAAATAAGTACTTTGGTTAAACTTTATAATAAGATGGGTTTTTTGGATATTTATATAAAAGGAGTTATATACTTCGGATAAGGCATTTCGACTAGGGATTTAGTAAATAGAGTTAAATGTAAATATGACAAAGGGACAAGGGAACTCAAAATACTTTGCACATCTAAGAAAGTGACAATTTCTGAAGTAAATTACAATATATCATCTTCAACACTTAAACTTAGAATAGTAAGTTATTTTGAGGGATTTTTATGGAAGTTTGTATGATTTTCCTAAGAAAAATGGGATTTTACTTAGGAAAAGATTGAAAGTGAATGATAATGGATAATTTCAAGTACTTAGGTCTTTTTGATCATCAGGCTGAGGGTCCGGTCCCTCCAAAAGTCAAGGAAATGCCTTGAGCCCTTTTGATCTCCAAATACCTTAGCACTTTGGGGAAATTAGTAAAAACTTAGGGAAAAAGTGATGTGGGAAGTTAATGATTTTGACTTTGCTTTCTGTGATTTCTTCAGTGCATTTTCTGCTTGAGTACTTGTGATGAAGGTAAAAGATTAAACATATTCAGCACCATCATTCATCATATGAAACTTTGCAACATCATCTACCTACCCTATCTACCTTACTCTACCATTTTCTCTTCTTTATTAGGGTGCACTTAGGCTGGCAAACCCTTATCAATCTTCTTTTTCTTTTACATGGCAAGCCTACCTAAGTCTACACTTATTACATCCGAGGGCTCAGTTTGAACTGTTGAGCACCTTTTATTAGCTCTACCTATCTATTTATCTGGTAAGATTAAAGTGTTTGGTCATATATTTATTCTCTATTCTATAACATGAAATTGAAAAATGAACTAGCCAAGCTTAAACAGTTTGACTATTCATGAATTGTGGCATAAAATACAAGTTGCACACAATTTTTTATTATATCAGAGTAAAAATTAGTGGCATTTAGACTTGCACACTTTCCTTGGCCTTTCTTTTTGATGGGGTTCATTTCTTTTACTTTTTGGCCATTTTTATTCTTTTTACCCTTTGATTTTTCTTTTAGGGTATACCCTCTTTACATTTTTTAAATTTTTTGATTTTTTGGTTTTTCAAGAATATGGAACACCTTTGCTTAAGAAAAAAGGTTTGAACATATTCCATAGTTCAATCAAGACAATCATGAAAAAATGACACCTATTGGTATAGGAGTCTAACACATGGACTGATTTTTTCTCACTCAAAATTTGTAGTCCTTAGATAGATCTTTTCTAATGATGGGTATGGTACACGCCAAACGTGAGATCGTATGCCAAATTTATGCTCCCGGAAGTTGAAACACCAATTTACCCAAACGGGGCCCATAGTTTTGGCGCTTCATCTCCTAGGGTTAGGGTATGGCCAGTTTTAGGATTTCCCATTGTTTCTAAATAATAAATAGGCCCTTGAGCCTCATTTTAACCGAGTTGAGAGGCCTCTAGCCACCACATCTCTTCTTAGAGATAGCTACCACCATAGCTAGTTTTATTCCCATTCTCCGTCTATAAGAAAATTTCAGCTCTTTGATATTAATGAAAATGAAGTGTTATTTCCACCGCATATTTGTATTTATGGTTATATGTTTATTCTATTCCATTCCTACATAAATTCGGATCACCTCCTATCACAAATGTCAAATATTTGAAGGAAAGAAGAAACTCTTACCATTACCCCTCAAACCTATCTTAGTAGAAATGCCATTTCAACAATGGGGTTTAGACTCCATTGGTTAAATTCACCCACCCTCCTATCACAACATAAATGGATATTGACAACCACTCGACTACTTTACCAAGTGGATAGAATCCATCCATTCTAGACAAGCCACATACTCTGTCATTATTTCGCTTTCTTGAGAATAACATCATTTTTATATTTGGATGCCCACAAAAGCTCATTATTGATAATTTCAACGCTTTCAAATCCAATAAAATGATAGATTTTTGTAACATATACTATATCACCTTAGGTCATTCCACTCACCTATTACCATCAAGGTAATGGACTAGAAAAATCTTCAAACAAAAGCATAGTTAACATCATCAAGAAGCTATTACAGGATAACAAGAAAACATGGAATAAAAGGTTAGTCAATTCCTTATGCGAGTACATGCACTAACTACAAAGAAATCTATTGGTACCGATCTGAAAATGACCTGAGCTAGTTCAATTTCGTTGATTTACTATAGAGGAATTCACTCGGATATGTCACCCTTACGTAAAGGATGAGATCCGAGAGGCTACCTAGCCCTACAGGTACTCGTCTATAGAAATTTATAAAGATTAACACTCAAGTTCTTAAAATGCGGAATTTACCAAGAAATTTCCTAGTCCTTGTACAAAATGTGAATGGAAGTATTATCTAACAGCTTATTATATGCATTAACTATTTAGACATGAAATAATATATGTATGTTTAGATTGAAAAATTTCATATCAATCACATAATCTATACCATAAGACAAGAAGTTTGTGACGGAGTTCGTCCCTCCTCGGACTACGTCTTCGAGTCCGCCTCGTACTCGTGCATCTCGTTGTATTCTTCAAGACAAGAGAAATATTCTACAATGAATCATCGCCTGCACTACCGATGTTGTAGATATGGACCATCCCTTGAATAGGCTAACTGATACAACTCTTTTCTTTCAACACTTAAGAAAAGACATGGTTGATTTGCACATTAAAAAAAACTCGAGGAACTCAAGCTTTATGGACCTTTGACTGATGGTGGTTGAAAGAGTTTTAGAGAGTCGAAGTTGATCTCTTCAATCATTAACGTACTTCAATACCGACTTTATGCAATTAGGATGGCATTTTCTCCTTCAATAAACCTACAATGAGAAACTCTCCACCAATTATATCTTCTCGCCTTCTTAAGAGTGCCTACTTCTTCTTGAAGTAGGGAATACTCTCCTCAACTCCTCTATGAGTTCTCTTCTTCTTTGACTTCAAGGTAGCTAAACCGATTTTGGCACAATCAAAGTAGATCTCATCAACCATCAATGTACTTTGATGCCGAAACTTATGCAAGTATGATGAGCTTTTCCTCCTTCATATAAACCTCGCAAGAACCAAAACTCACTACCAAATTATGGGATATACAATTTAAGAGAGTTTACTTCGTCTTGAATTTGAATAAACTCTTTCTTCCCTTTTCTCGCCATTCTCTCCTCTCTTGAGGTCTCTCCTCTCAAGTTGACCTTCTCGAGATCTCCCTAAAATGACATTTTCAAGTCTTTTTATAACAATGAAAAATTAGGCTTCCTCCTTTGATTCATTTGAATCCCAAAGGTTCATGCCTTCCTTAGTGTCACTTAGATGATAAGGGATTTGTTTTAATTATTAGATAACATGCATATCCATTTGCATACCAATTTAGGCTTCATGATAAACTTTTATGATTTGATGGTTGGATCTCGAATGCTTCAAAGCCACATCCGAAATAAGTTGAGCAATCATTTATGAAAAGGATCGAATCCCTATCATCACATTCCTAGAGATTAACATTTCCAACTTTAGCACTCGACATTAAATTAAAATACCCACAAATAAACTTTTGGATATACTCGACTCGCTGGCGGTCAGTCGACAGCAGAGAAAGGTTTACCGCAAGATGTGAATAGGCGCGGGTATAACTACAACCGGCCACCCGTGGTTTATCCGCCTAACGGTTCTATGTTGTAACAGCTTGTCCACACAACATTCCTCGCCACTGTTCTAAAAACCCGTCACATATGCAACCTCCGACATGGTTTTATATCGCCGGTCATTCAATCTCTTCACATGCGGTCTTCAAAATTGTTCACAAGATATTCCAATTTTCGCGTCATCATAACTCGTGGGAGTTTATTTACAATGTTTTAAAAACATGGTTTTAAAAACATAACCCGAGCCATTAAACTTTTTATATGCCCGACATCCAAACCCTTTGCACTATGGGTTTGATATATGTTAAAAACTCGACTTTCGAACCTTATATTAAGGTTTTTTTTCATAGGTTTCGAACTTTAATATAAAACCTTTTGCGCCTAAAGGTTTTACAATATTGAATCAAACCTTACAATAATACTTTATATCATGGGTTTCCTACTCCATCATCCAAACCTTAATACAAAAAGGTTTATGGTTTAAAAATTGTGCTAGGAGGTTTAAGTCCATAAGTTTATGAAACTTAGGAATACGACTTTAAGGCCATAGACTTTGTGCTAGGACTTTGATTGACATTTAGTCCTAGGAATAGATTTAGGCCTTTACAACCAATTAAATGTGTTTTCATTTTACACTTAGCGCTAGTCCTTAGGACTTAAACTTATTCCTTTTTTACCTTAGGATCTTTTTTTTATCCAATAAGGTTTACAAAGTGGACTACCGACATTTTGACATTTACAATGAAGACTTAGGACAAGTGTGATTACATAATTCTTTTTGACAAACTTATTGTTTTTTTTCACAGTCAACTTGAATATGTCTTGATTGGCACTTCTTAAACGTATTTGTTGGTGTCGAAACTCGAAGTTTATGTCGATCGATGTCGAACATTTGAACTCACAAATTTGATGACCATCTTGATCAATACCCGAATTATTACATAATCGATAATTACCAAATTCCAAATAACCATCTTGGTCGTTTGGGTAATTTCGATACAATCTTTAATAATTCTAAAATTGGATCACACCTCCCAACTAAAAATAAATTTTGGTTCTCCAAAAGTTTTATTACAACGCTTTTTGAAAAAACGAATTCAATTCTAGAATAATCTTTACAAAAAAACATTTAAGCATAAGGCATGAAGTCCCGCCCCAATTCCATTCGAGTGCTTGTTTGTTCTCCAAAACAGGTGACTTGGATTCTTCCCGGGCTACCGGTGTTGGTACTGCTTCCTTTGGAAGCATTGGACAATTATCTTTGACATGCCCCGATAATTTTCAATTTTGACAAGTTGACAACCGGTGAGTGTTCTTGCCCATCTTGTACCCGCAAAGAACTAGTTACTCCGATACCACTTGATCTCGAAAAATGACCCGAGTTACTTAGTTCAATTTCGCAGAGATTAACCGTAGGGGCATTTATCGGATATGTCACCTCTTAAAGAAAGGATGAGATCCGGAGGCTACTCGTGCCCTCTACGTACTCGTCTATAGAACTTTATAGAGATTAACACTCAAGTTCTTAAAATGCGTAATTTGCCAAGATCTTTCCTAGTCCTTGTACAAAATGTGAATGGAAGTATTATTGAACAGCTATTATATGCATTAACTCGTTTAGACATGAAATAATCTATGTATTTTTAGATTGAACAATTTCACATCATTCACATAAGCAATACCATAAGACAAGAAGTTTGTGATGGATTTCGTCCTCCCGGACTACGTCTCCATGTCCGCCTCGTAATTGTGCATCCATTGTATTCTTCAAGCCAAGAGAAATATGCTACAATGAATCATCACTTGTACAACTAATATTTTAGATATGTACCATCCCTTGAATAGGCTAACCGATACAACTCTTTTCTTTCAACACTTAAGAAAAGACATATATGATTTTCACATTAACAAAAACTAAGGAACCGAAGCTTTATGGACCTTTGACCGGATGGTGGCTAAAATAGTTTTAGAGAGTCAAAGTTGATCTCGTCAATCATCAACGTACATCGATACCGACTTTATGCAAGTAGGATGGCCTTTCAATAAACCCGCAATGAGAAACTCTCCACCAATTATATCTTCTCGCTTTCTTAAGAGTGCCTACTTCTTCTGAAGTAGTGAATACTCTCCTCAACCTCCTCTCATGAGGTCTCTCCTCCTTTGACTTCAAGGTAGCTAAACTAAGTTTGGCACAATAAAAGTAGATCTTGTCGGCCATCAACGTACTTTGATGCTCGAAACTTATGCAATTATGATGAGCTTTTCTTCCTTCATATAAACCTACAAGAACGAAAACTCACTACCAAATTATGGGATATACAATTTAAGAGAGTTTACTTAACCTTGAAGTTGAATAAACTCTTTCTTCCCTTTCCTCTCGCCATTCTATCCTCTCTTGAGGTCTCTCCTCTCAAGGTGACCTTCTCGAGATCTCCCTAAAATGACATTTTCAATTCTTTTTATAACAAAGACAAATTATGCTTCCTCCTTTGATTCATTTGAATCCCAAAGGTTCATGCCTTCCTTAGTGTCACTTAGACTATAAGGGATTTTTTTTAATTATTGGATAACATGCATATCCATTTGCATACCAATTTAGGGTTTCATGATAAACTTTTTTCATGATTTGATGTCCGGATCTCGAATGCTTCAAGCCACATCTCGAAATAAGTTAAGCAATCATTTATGAAAAGGATCAAATCCCTATCATCACATTCCTAGGGATTAAAATTTCCAACTTTAGCACCGACATTAAATTAAAATACCCACAAATAAACTTTGGATATACTTTGACTCGCTCGGTGGTCAAAGTTGACAAAGTGCGAAGAAAGGTTGACCGCGCATGTGAATAGGTGGTGGTATAACCGCAATTGGCCACCTCGTGGTTTATTTGCTCGACGCTATGTGTTGTAACAGCTTGTCCACACAACATTCTGCTGCGGTTCTAAAAACCCGTCACATATGCAACCTCCGACATGGTCTTATATCGGCCGTCATTCAGCTTTTCCATCGCGGTCTTCAAAAATTGTTCACAAGATATTCCAATTTCCGACGCGGTCATCGTAACTCGTGGGAGTTTATTTACAATGTTTTAAAACATGGTTTTAAAAAACATGACCCAAGCCATTAAACTTTTTATATGCCCGCCATCCAAACCCTTTGCACTATGGGTTTGATATATGTTAAAAACCCCAACTTCCGAACCTTATATTAAGGTTTTTTGGCATAGGTTTCGAACTTTAATATAAAATATTTTTGTGCCTAAAGGTTTTACAATATTGCATCAAACCTTACAATAAGACTTTATATCATGGGTTTCCTACGCATCATCCAAACCTTAATAAAAAAAAGGTTTATGGTTTAAAAATTGCACTAGGAGGTTTAAGTCCATAATTTTATGAAACTTAGGAATACGACTTTAATACCATAGACTTTGTGCTAGGAATTTGATTGACATTTAGTCCTAGGAATAGATTTAGGCCTTTACAACCAATTAAATGTGTTTTCATTTGACACTTAGCGCTAGTCCTTAGGACTTAAACCTAGGACTTAGGACTTAAACTTAGTCCTTTTTACCTTAGGATATTTTTTGTTATCCAATAAGGTTTACAAAGCAAACTACCGACATTTTGACCTTTACGAAAGAAGTCTTAGGACAAGTCTCGATTACATAAGTCTTTTGACAAACTTATTGTTTTTGTTGCAGGTCAACTTGAAGATGTCTTGATTGGTGCATCTTAAACGTATTTGTTGGTGTCGAAACTGAAGTTGATGTCGATCGATGTCGAACATTTGAACTTAGAAATTTGATGACCATCTTGATCAATACCTGAATTATTACATAATCGATAATTACCAAATTCCAAATAACCATCTTGGTCGTTTGGGTAATTTCGATACAATTTTTTAATAATTATAAAATTGGATCAAGCACTCTCTCCCTATCAATTAGTATATGGGATGGATGTTGTTTTTCCATATTCATTAGGAGTGACAATGATGAAAATGATTCAAGAGCTCGCAAGTAGAACCAAATGACATCCAAAGGAGGATAAATTAGATAATTCATTTACAAAGAAAACAAGGAAGAAGTTTATATCAAATCCAAAGTAATTCAAGACAAAATCAAGAATATATTTGATAATAAAACTAAAGAAGATGATTTCTTCATAGGTGATCAAGTACTCTAATGGGATTCCGTAAGGGAAGGTAAGGGAAAACATGGGAAATTTGAATTTCTATGGAAGGGCCCATACATTATTTATGGTTACAGAGGCAACAATGCATTTTTTCTTGAAAGAGTTAGATGGAACAAATCTACCAGTGTGGACCAAATCAACGGTTGAATGTCTGAAGCACTATTTTTTCACCAAAATAACCAATATTTCATTTCATTCTATTTTACTCATTGTAAATACCATAGCAAATTTTAGATTTTATTGGATGTTTATCTTGCAAAGTTGAAGCCCGAAGAGAAGGCCCTAAGCTTTAAAAGATATAACATCATATGTTTGAATAAACGATATCACTGCAGCGCTCCAAGCAAATCAAAGTCAAAGTTCCAAGGCCACTAATCAAAAAAATTTTGACATCTCAAAAGGAGATGTCGTCCCCAAATGGAGCCACCGTTAGGGTCCTATAATAATAGGGATCATAATTTTGAATTGACTTTGTTAAATCTTGTAATATTATACATACCTTTTTCTTTCTCGCAAATTTTTTTCCCATGTTAAAAAAATGAAAAAGAGGGTATGTCCTAAAATATTTATCATAGGACCAAAATAAAGAAAGATCAAAAAAGATATAAAATATGAACCCCATAAAAAGAAACAAAAATAAATTCAAACCGTTGCACATTAAAATGCCACTACTCTTAATTTACTTTACTTTTGCAAATAAAATTGTGTGTAGCTTGTACAAAATGCCACAATTCATGATGATCAAACAGATTTAATCTTGATCATTCATGCCTTTTAATTTCATGTTATTATAGTTAGTGAATAAAGATCTGACCAAACCATTTAATCTTGGCGGATCAGTAGTTAGGTAGAGAATAAAAACGAGTTCACAAGTTTAATCTAAGCCATTTGAATATATAAGGTTAGAAATAAGTTAGTTTTCTTATAAAAAATAAAATAAAAAGGGTGAGCAAGCTCAAATGCACCCAATAAAAAGAAAATAAAAAATGTTAGGATAAATAAAGGGTAGGTAGAATAATTTCCAAGAGTTATATGAAGCACCATTTGGCTTATCCATGATTAAAAAAAATTCTAACACCTTCCCCTTGTCCTAATCCCTTTTTCCTCTCTTGGAAACCATTTCCCCTTATACTAACCCTTTTCCCCTCCTAAAAAACCCTTTTTCCCCTCCTAAATCCCCTTTCCTTTGTTAAAACCCCTTTTTTTCGCTTGAATAAACTTAATATTTTCATAAAACGCAAAAAACCACTTATCCAAAGTTTTAGAGCACGAAATATTAAAATGGACCCACCTTTTGACTTAAACCCCTCCGCTTAATATATTTCCCGACTTGTTTCATTTAGCCCCCCCCGCTTAATATAACTCCCGATACATTATGATTTAACATCCCACTTAATGTATTTCATAACGCCCCCGCTATCATTTTAACCCTTCACATATATATTTCCCGACCCACTTTATCATAAACCAAAGTTTTATTTACCCCTTCGCATAACTATTACCCGACCCCCACCTCTTTAAACCCGCAACTTCCACTACTTCCCGATCTCTAATGATCGTATCTAACAAACGAATACTCGCTTTCGTGTCCCCCGACGTCCAAAGTTTAAAACCAAGGGAGGGGTGAAAAATAGACTATTTTATCCGCCCACTCTCCTACCACACATCGCTTCTATGTTTTATCTCACCGTTGGGGTTAGTTTGGCAACCAACTTCTCGGGGTCGTAATCGGGTCATATTATCGCTGGTTATATGTCTCTCCAATAACTACAGGGATTTGCCGTAGGTCCTACCTATGACCACAAGCGTACTTTGGACCTAAAAAAACGTCGTTTAGGGGGTCAAAACTACTCCGGAAGTTTAGGACCCTGAAAATTTTCTTAAAAATAGTAAATGCTACTATAAACAAGGAAAATTATGAACCGAATGGAGGTCTAGGTGTAATAGGTGGGTGGCCGCCAATATCCACTTGGATCAAGTGCACTTTCTTCCATATATGAATGTCTCTGCATGAGTGGGTGCTTCCACTCTCTACTCCTTTGCTTGTGGATGCTTCACATCTTGAGGTTCTTCTTTTAGAGCTAAGATCTCCTCAAATTCATGCAACCGAAGTTCCCTCTCAATATAAATTCGCATGGCCTTATCTTCATCAAATTTCACATCTCTTTTGACCTTTGTCATCCTATGTGCTAGCAAGTACACCCGATAGTTGTGAGGTGTATCGGTGTACACCAAAAATATTACCAACTCGCTTGTCGGCTCTAGCTTCTTCTTGGAATCTTTGGTTATATGGCAATAAACCGATAAACAAAAAAATTTTTTAAAAT
Organism: Pinus albicaulis; assembly: GCA_034641835.2. Taxonomy (NCBI): domain Eukaryota; kingdom Viridiplantae; phylum Streptophyta; class Pinopsida; order Pinales; family Pinaceae; genus Pinus; species Pinus albicaulis. The sequence goes on along the minus strand of CM076577.1, from coordinate 1,022,937,109 downwards.
GAGCCACATCTTGTTTCTTACCTAAAAAAAGCTTCCTCTAGTGTACTCATCCCGAGAATATAATGAGAACTCTTGTTCTACACAAATACTATTGTGTTTCATACTTCTTCCCACAAGTGAAACCGTAGGCCCCGATCATGCAACATCGTTTGTGCCGCTCCCACTTAAGTTTTGTTCTTCCTTTCTCGCAACCCCATTATGTTGTGGGTTATGATGTGCTATCAATTCCCATTGAATTAATTTTTTAAGCACAAAAGTTCTTGAATTCATTAGAGATATATTATCCACCGTTGTCACTCTTGAGAGCCTTCACCTTCTTCCCTATGTCTTTCTCGATAAGTGCTTTGAACCCAAAATATTTTGAGAACATCTCGATCTTTCTTCTCCATGAATAATATCCAACACTTGCGTGAAAAATCATCTACAAAAAATCACATAATACTTGTGTTTTGTTATGGAGGTCGTCGAGAATGGTCCACACACATCCGAGTGAACTCTTTTCAAGCATTTCCTTCGCTCAACTTTCCTTCTCATGAAAGGTGGCTTTGGTGTACTTACCAAATGTACACCCTTTGCATGTATCTCACCGCTCAAGTGCACCCTTAGGAAGTCCCGTAGAAATCGTTGCATGATCTTCAAAGCACCATGGTGTAGATGGCCCGATCTTCTATGCCATAACTCACGTATGTCTCAGACTTTTCACCTTCTCTACTTTCGTGCTCAAGGCAACACAAAGTATTCTACATCCAATTTATAGAGGTTCTTTTAACCCCAATCTTCTTCACTTGTCGCGTAGATTTTTGATTAAGGAATTCCTTTCCTTTGCTAAATATCACATCATAGTCACGGTCTTTCCGATAGCTCGACCATTGGGCCCGCACTAAATTCAATTAACAAAACACACAACATAAATCCACACCATAAGTATGCACCAAAATAATCAATAAATAATTAATTAATAAAGAAAATATTTACAGGAGAACTCGTGGCTTCATGATTGGCCATCATTCCTAACACTCACTCCAAAACTATACACACATCCATGCCTCATGGGCTCACTTCAATTTATACAAATGGATTAGAATCCAAGGTAGGTTCTAGATGCCTTAACAAACTCCCACAATATCTCTATTGATCCCTAAAAGCTATCATCTAATCCCTTATCCCTAGATAAGAGCTAAATAATCCTCGAGTCTCTCAAACATTCCACAATCCTCTTGAATCTTCTCCAATTTACAATAATCCCCATTCTCTCCTAAAAACTATTGGAAAAATACATTAATTCATTAAATCCTAATTTTACAAACTAACTCATCTAGTAAAAAAATTGAACCTAGGTTAGATGCACCCCGCATCGTACTCCCCAAGTAAAAGAAAATCATCATCTCTTGACCATGAGTCATGATAAAAATCCTCATGGATCCCAAATGTTCACTTGCAAGAATCAATTGTTTTTTTCATGTTATTGATTTATTTATGGTTGTCCTTTTTCTGCCTTTCCAAAGCCTTCCAAAAATTTATGTTTTAGTTGTCCTCCTCGCTTTGCTCGATGTAGACTTTCTCGCTTATTAGTAATATGTTATCATACTTTCTTTTTCGTTGTTCAATGAACATCTTATGAGATCCTTCCAACATCAACTTCTTCGTGTCTTCAATTTCCATGTCTAACTTGTCTTCCGGGCGTAAACACATTGTTGTTTCTTTATGGAACTTTTTTATCCATCTCTATGCTTTTGCTACGCCATATGTGTTGATTTGAATGTCTATTGGAATCCACTATAATTTCCTTTACATCATACTCTCGCTTTGAATTGTCCAACCATTCTTCTAGGAACTTTAGTTCTCGCTACAATATCTCCCATGTTGACATTTGACCCATTTTTTTTGATGATCATCAACAATTTATCTTAATTTTCCATCTTTAGCATCCTTAGGTTTCATTTCTTCATTATTATTGTGCATGAAGTCAATATCAACAACATATCCTACATTCGCACACCAATTGTTAGATTTAAAAAACATAATGTTTGACATATGAGTCCTGTCTTCTGGGTCTTCATGTTGGTCTTCCGAATGATCTATAGCATCATCTCGTGGGAATAGAACCCACATCCACATCATCATCGTCGTCGTCACCAAACAATGATCCTTTCTCAAGTTCACAAATTTATACTTTTTTTCTAGAGTTTCTATGCTACTAAAACTTTCATTTTGCGCTCTGACCTTCTTTCCATAAACTCGTTTAATTCGCAATTTAGTTATTATCTTTATTGTCCATCTATGTCTCTCGTCTTTGTAACAACTCCATCAACGCATCAAGTCAATCCTTCAATTCCATGATCTCTTCCTATTCATCGAAATGTTAACTTCTATGTTATTGCTATGACTTTTCTCTCGATCCATCTTCATCTTATGTTGTGAACTTCATCTTGTTCATTATAACCTCCATCTAAATCATATTCTAACATAGTAACCGAAACCAAATTCTTCTTTAAACCAGGAGCATACATGACATATTTTAATGTGAGAGGAGTACCGTACTCTTTCCGAAAGGTAACAATACCTATGTCAGTCATGCTATACCTCTCGTCATCTCCCATCTCGATGTGCATCTAGAGATCCTTCTCCTCCAAGTTGCTAAAGAATTATTTGTTGTTGGTCATATGGAATGAACCTCCACTATCCAAGTACCACACATAACCCATCACCGATGACACCATGCATTCTATGAGAGTGAAATACAACTTGAATTTTCAAGAAATTCCTTCACCCCGCCACTCGTCCTAAGGGCTTCTTGTCGGCGTTCTTGTGTAGACACTTTTTGGCATAGTATCCAAAATCATGATAGTGAAAACATTTAATCTACAACAATTCCTTCTTCTTGCATGTCCGACTATAATATGATTTGGAATGGGATGCCTTCCCTTTCCCCTTTATTTTCCTTTCTATCCAAGGCACAGCTTCTCCTCATTATCAATCTTTCGATGAGGATCCATCTCTAGTATTCCACCGAATCTCTTATTGTACCAATTCAAACCATAATCGCTCCCACTCTAGTAGCTTCTCCCTCCCATTCACCGAATCTTGGTAGTTGTGCGAGCTCTTGGGAAGGCCTAGAAGTGCTAGGCTCACCGCATCATCTTTGACAACTATCACAACAACACTTCGAAGCTAATCTCGACATTGAGTGAACTTCGTCAAGTATTTTGGTATTGTGTCGCCCTTCTCCATTTTAATTTTTTTTGAGCTTGTCCTTCGAGCGCCAACTTCCCGTGGTCGTTGTTGTTCGAAACAAATATTTAAGGCCTTCCATGTAGCATATGGATTTTTCCTTTCAATGGAGGTTCGAGACAATATGATCTTGATCTCCTTCTAACAGAATCCTTCTCACCTTTGCTACATTCTTCTTCCACGTGTAAATATTTTTAGCATTTGTTGTTGCGGTCCTGGGAATATCACTAATTATGAACTCCTTCGGACCATTGTCTTCAAAAAAATTTCTTCCATCATGTCCTCCAAAGCTATGTAATTCAAACTACCCTCATCATAATATTCGAGTCTCAATCCATAAAAAAGACATCTTGATTCGTGTCTGGTCCTAAAGAGTATATCTACAAATTCTATTCACTGTTCAAAAAAAACTCGTATTATTATCTTCCATAGTGATTCTTTCTTCGATACCATGTAGAAAATCTACATATATTCAACTAATCTTGTAATATTCTAAAACAAAATACTTGATTTTTTTTCTAAAAATTGTGGAAACCAATTATGATTTCATAATCACTTGAACAAGAAGGAGAAATAATTTCAATTTCACAACACAAAGATTTATCTAGGGAAAGCCTTAGCTAAAATCCCTATTATTTTCATAAGTCAAGAATATGAAACAATACAATGCTTCTCTCAAGCTTGAGAGCTCTCTACATTATCTTTGAGTGTCTCACTCTATCCAAATAAAGTTTGGTCCAACACTAAACCAATTTATTTCCTATGGATTCCCCTCGCCTTTCTTATGCAATCCCTCGGGGAAATTAATCCCCTATCAATTAGGAAATTCCCAATTAATTATTTTTTCAATACATCTAAGGCCTTATGTTGACCTCATGCATGACCCTCGTACAATTTTATAATTATACAACCGAGAGTACACTTCCCTTTAACTCCAATCTCAACTAGGTCTTCCTCAAAACCGAAATGCAACTATTTATAGTGAATTATCAGCTATTTGATAAATCACCGCATGTGAATTAAATCAAATTTAACTCATTGAACCTCTCACTAGCTCCTCCATCGCTAGAACTAGTTAAAATGACTTTAACTCAAATAATTAAGTTAAATAATTACAACTTGTTGGAGTTCCCATGTTTTGGCCAGATTGGCAAGACCAAAAGATGAGACAACATCGTAACCACTTTTAGGCCCTAGGATCTAGCCCTCCCTGGACCCGTGAGAGGGATCTCTCCAAATAGAGCTAAGAATGATATGTCTTTGAAGCTCAAAATGAGATGTTAGGCTAGTTATGAAGCACAAAGGGGGGTTTTAAAATGATTTGGTTGAAGGGTTGTTGGGTTGGTTAGGAGATCATAGGTCGAGAAAGTAATGGGAGAAAGGGAACAAAACAAAGTAGGAGGCTTTCAAAGAAAGAGGATAGGCCACGATAGTGCCATCCATTAGGCTATGGAGTCATGAAAGGATATTACTTGCATCCACTAGCCAAGGCATTCAAAGGGAAATTCATCTACACTAAAGGATATTTTAGGCAGATGGTGGAATGGAACATTAAGGAGAGAAAGTGGAAGAAGGAAAGACAACCAATTTTCTCGTCTATAGATCAGGGTCGAGGTCATTTAACTCTAGACCCCGCTTGGACATACCGAAAGGCAAAGCTTTCTCAAAGGTGGACAAAGGGGCAAACTTTTATAGATCGGACTCGGAGGTCATTTAACTCCGTGTCCGCTTTAGAACCTCCAAGGGAAAAACAGAGATAAGATTACAAAGAAACATCTAAGAACAAATCTTCATTCAATTCATACATCGTAGAGCAGTGCAATAACATCCACTACACTCGGTTAAATTAACTAAGAACCATTCTTAGATAACACATTGAGCGAGAAACATTAAGGGTCGGGAGAGCAAGAACATAAGGCACCTAACAAGGGTGAATCTTATGCCAAAATTCTCGATGCGAGCCCCGAAGAACATGAAACAATGTGAAAATGCAATAAACGAAGTAAGAAGAACATCACCAATAGTAATAGACCAGGATCCCTGTGAAATGTGCTTTGATTAATTGATGCAAAAACCACCATGTACAATAAGCTCAATGGCTAATACAAACCCCGTACTTCTCCTCCCGCACCTATTACATACAAGTCGTTGGCAATATGATGCGAGTGTTGTCCTTGATGGCAACCCACTAAATGAAGATGAAGACATGCGAATGTTGACATGTGTTGTCTTTGATGGCAATCCATCTGATGAAGTTATTCTTGACTTGATGGGCTTGGTAAATGATGTAAATCTGATGTGATATGATGTTTGTTAGCAATATGGTGCTGAGTGTTGTCCTTAAATGGCAACCCATTTAATGAAGATGATGACAACTTACTTGATGAAGTTGTGCTTGATAGAATATGTTCTTGATGAGCTAAATATGATGTATCTATAGTGTGTACAGAAGGCAGTGAAGAAAGGAACTCAGCATGTACTAAATCCATGATGAAAAGAGTATGTTTCAAGGCATACGCGGATATGTCTAGGGGAAGTCGCGTATGCACGCGGGAAAGAATGTGATAAGTCGCGTATGGGCAAAAGCGCTCAAAAAGTGCAAAACCAGGGGTAACCACCATGGTATTGACCCATTGTATTGGGTAATGATTCGTCTAAATGACCCCGTCCAAGAATACCATCGGAAGTAATGTGGTTTTGGCTCATGGTATTGAAAAAGGGTAAACCTATATAAGGAGAAGAATTTCATTATGCAAATCATGAGTGTGGGAGCAAGATGTCTGAGCTTGAATGAATACTTCTCTGTGAAGTATATCTGTATGGAAGGGGTAAAGGTTTGATGATAGTTCTGAATCTATGATGCACCTATGAAGAAATGATGAAGCGGGATATCTAGATCTGAAATGTATCTGTATTTGCTAGATCTGTTTATGGAGTGATTAGATCTGTGATGAGGCGAACATCTATACGAACAAGGAGAATAAATTTGGAGGCGAATATACGATTTGAAGAGGTAATATTTGCTCTAGTTTAATTAAAGATCTATACACTAGTTCACGGGAAGCGCGTATATACGCGACGCCGGCCCCGAAAGTGCGTATGCGCAATGAAATATGTACGAGAGGTATACACTAGTTTATGTGAGCAGACGTGTATATACGCGACATCGGTGAGAAGCGCGTATGCAAACTAGGATTTGCTGAAGTACGTAGTAAAGAAAGTACGTGCGTTACGATGGTTCTTGATATACGTAATTGAGTTATATGTATACGTTTCATGGTTGACTGGTGCTTAAAAGTATGGAAAGGGTCGAGTTTGAAAATATGATGAAACATGGCACATAAAGTTGTGTTCTATTGAAGTTGTTGGATCCGGTCATGAAAATTGATGAAACGTGGTCAAGGTAGTGCGAGGGTTGTAGCCCGGTCGGGGGGTTGTAGCTCCCTTCCGGGGTGAAGTCGTAAACGAGATCGGGGGGTCGTAGCTCCCTTCCGGGAAGGCCCTAAACGCGAGTCGGGGGTCGTAGCTCCCTTCCGGGAGAGAGGCAGTAAATGAGTCGGGGGTTAGACTCCCTTCCGGGGAGAGAAGTGCTAACGAGCGCGAGGTGGGTGCACAACGTCTTTGTGCGTCCCTGCACCCGGCACATATGTTGTAAGATGTTTTCTCTATAATAAAATATTGAAGGCTGAGCAACTGCAGCGGTGGTTTTTCTCCCGACTTGGGTTTCCACCTAAAAATCTTGGTGTTCATGTGTGATGCTTTGTGTGATGGTTTATTCTGTTCTTACTGCACATGTTTACTGTTTATAGAACATCTAATGAATAAATGATGGAATGATATAAGTGAAGAACTAATGGCATAATTAGATCTCTGTGTATACGCGAGTTTTATGAAGGATATCCGCGTGTATACGCTAGTTGGCTTCAGCAAAGTAGCGTATGGGTTTTAGAGCATGAAAAAGTAAAAAGTTTCAGTTTGCCCTAAATACTGATTCACCCCCCCCTCTCAGTATTTTTCCAACAATTGGTATCAAAGGAGGTCCTTGTGCAGAAGCTTGATCGCTTGAAGGAGATCCGTCGCAATGGGAAGTCAAGATGGAGTAATGTCTATAAAGCCACCTCTATTCAATGGAAGCAATCTGATATTCTGGAAGGTACGAACAAAAGAATATCTGCAAAGTCTTGGTGCAGATGTATGGGAAATTGTGGAAGAAGGTTATCAATACCCTGCAAGTATTCCTACTGATGCAGCAGAAAGGAAGAAGTATGAAATCAATGCCAAAGCTGTGAATGTCTTGTTAGGAAGCATGTCTGAATCAAAATTTGCTAAAGTGATGTAGCTACATTCAGCAAAAGAAATATCGGACAAAATCATTCTGAGCTATGAAGGAGATACAAAGGTAAAAAGTGCAAAACTCCAAACTCTTAGAATTGAATATGAAACTTTGAAGATGCATAGTGATGAAAGTGTTGCCAGTTTCTTTCTTCGTCTGGATGATATTGTAAATCGAATGAGAAATTTGGGTGAAACCATAACTGATACTACTCTGGTGGAAAATGTCTTAAGATCCTTGACTTCTAAATTTGACTCTAAAGTTTCGGCTATTGAAGAAAGGCAAGATCTGCAAACTCTTTCTATTGTTCAATTGCATGGTATTCTGACTGCTTTTGAAATGAGACAAGGAGGTCCTTCCCAAATCAGAGAAGTTGCTTTTAAGGCATCTAGAAAAGGAAAGGAAAAGGAAGTTGTCAAAGAATCCAGCTATATATCCGATGAAGAAGAAGCGAATTTCGTGAGAAAGCTCCAACTAGGTACTGGAAGATTCAAAGGTAAGCTTCCCTTCAAATGTTTTGAGTGTGGAAAAGTTGGTCACTATGCTGCTAAATGTCCTTATAGAGAAAAACATGGTAAAAGGAAACAATTTGAAAAAAGGAAGAGTTATTATGCAAATGAAGATGATGATGAAGTGTCCAGTGAAGATGAAGAAGATTCTGACCATGATCTGAAAGTGCTCATGGCAAAGAAGCAAAAGAAGAAGCCTACTCGAAACAAGGAGATCTCTCAGAAAACATGGTTAGTAGAAATTGAAGAAGATGAATCAGATAGTGATTGGGGTCATCCTTTGAATGATCTTCGTGGTACAAACAATGATGATGAAGTTTGTGAAAGTAGTGTTTTGGAAATAGAGAAAGCTCTCAAGATCAAAAATGAAGAACAACAAAGAGCAATTGATAAGAAAGATTCTATCAACAAAGAGATGATCTCTCAAATGAAAGAACAAATAGAAATGCTGAATGGTCAGGTGGACAAGTATCAAAGGTTTCATACGTATGCATCCAATTGTATTAAAGAACTAGAAGTAGAAATCAACGATCTAAATGCAGATCTCGGAAAATCAAGCAAGAAGAATGAAGGACTTGAAGCTGCAATCATCTCTCTGCAAGCAGATCTTGAGGAATCAAGTAAGAAGAATGAGGAACCTCTACAACCATTTGAAAAGGAAGGCCTTGAAGCAGAAATCATCTCTCTCAAAGAAGATCTTGAAAAATCAAAAAGGAAGAATGAATAGTTGCAACAAACATGTTAAGAAAACGAAAATTGGTTGAAAGAAGAGATTCTAAATCTAAAGGATCAAGTAGAAGATGGAAGAAGGAAAGAAGAAAGCATGACAAAGCAATGTCAAGACTTGGAGGTTGAGGTAAATATTCTCAAAGGTAAATTAGAAGAAAAGGTTAAACTTTTGAGGTTTCATGATAGTACTAATATTTTGGACAATATTATGAGTAATCAAAGGTCTCCTGCTATCAAACTTGGTCTTGGTTTCCATGAAACTGTTAAAGGAGAATCTAGCTCACAAGGAAGTGCAAAAAATTTAGAGGGTGTCAATGCAAAACCTGAAGTGTTGAAAGAGACAAACGGTCAACCAACAATGATGAAATCTCAAAGGAAATCAGTCAATGATGTTGAATGCTTTAAATGTCATAATTATGGGCATGTTGCAGCAAATTGCAGGAGCAGATCATTTCAGCCTCAAACTAACCGTTCCTATATAGAAAGGCACTCTGGTTTCTTCAAGGGATATTGTTTTTCATGTAACAAGTATGGACATAAAGCAGCTGATTGTAAAAGAAGGAAGATCAGAAATACTCATTATAATTCTTATTACTCTGGACACATGAGATGTTATTCTTGTAACAAGTATGGACATGTAGAAAAGGAATGCAGGTTGAACAGATATGTGAAATTGGATAACTTCCAGCACACAAATAGAAAGTTTAAACAAATTTGTAAAAAGATGGAGGGATGGAATAAGAATCAATCTAGAAAAGAAAAGGATTTTTTTGTGGATGCTCTAGAAGAACATGATTTTCTTGAAGAAAACACTCAATTCAAGATGGAGGACCGATTAGAAACGTAGGGAATTTTGACCCTACTGCAGTCATCTGTTTCTGAAGCTGACCTTTCTTATTGACTGCAGGAATGATGTGGATACATTATGAGATTTAGTAATGTATCGTCACAGGGGGAGCAATGCATGATGACTCTCATGGTTGATTTTATTACTCTGGTTATTTTTACTTCTGACAGCGCATCTGATGTGGAAAAGACAGGTACAGGAGGTACAAGCTCAGGAGGAAATGAAGGAAGATGAAAATTTTCTATGCTTCACTTTCCATACGCGGGTTATATTAACAAAAGTTGCGTATACACGCGAGTTCCAGCAGACACAGTCGCGTATTTATTGATGATAAGAGAATTTATATGATAGCTGAAGATTTGGAGCAGAGGTTCAGGGGGAGCATCAGTCTGATTGTTAATAATTGTATTATTGACTCTGTATCAGCTTAGTTTCTCAGTTCTAATTATTGATGATATATGGTTTCTTGTGTTGAAGACTGTGGATGAGTCCTGTTTGCTTGTTGATGAAGAGTATTAATTGTTGAGATGAAAGTCCTATGACTCGGAGATAAGAGCAGCCCATGCAGAGATTGTTGCTGATGACTTGCTGATGAACGTGTTCAAGTTAAAAGGAGCACCAGTCTAGGGGGAGAAGCATGTTGAATACTAATGATTGCATTGTTGGCAATATGACTACTTATTCTTTGGTTTTTTGTGATACTCATGCTCAAATGATGTTGACTTGGTACATGGTTTATTATGATGATATTTTTGAGCCCTGGTTGCTGATAAGTATCTTTTTGCTTACACATGGATGAGTTGGAAGTCGTTTGATTCAGAAACAAATCATGCAGATTTTGTTACTATGGTTGAGATCTTTTGCCTAAATATGTTACTTCATGATCATGGTGATATTGGACCACATGGATGATTGCTTATTTGAAGATGTTGCTCTGATATGATAATCGCTCTTGGAAAGATTGTATTAATGTTGTAAATAATCTGAAGGCTTGGTCACTAATGTGCTTATGCTACAAACGTTGGATGACGCTTGAAGACACAACTACTCTGTTCTATCTGTAGTCTTGGGAAGCATACAAATACCTCAGAAAGAAGCTGAACATTGTCTTTTGCTCACAAAGGATCAGATCTGGTATAAAAATTTAGAAGATGACATTGGATACGCGGGTTTCCTGAAACACAGTCGCGTATATACGCGAGTTCCTGCACAGAAAACCGCGTATGTCTGATTGATGACAATTTTTGCTTGGAGTCAGCTCTCTTCAGCACAGCTGCAGTGCTGTTTGGTATCTCTGGTGGTGTTCCAGTTCTCATAATTCTATTTCTCATGTTGTTGATAAATATGCCTTGATGATTTGTTGGTGAAAGTGTTCAGGATGCACAAACTAAGGGGGAGCCTTAGTCACATGAAAAGGATGCTTGGATGCACAGATTCAGGGGGAGCAGTGACATTGCTGAGTATAATGCATTGTTGGCATTATGGTGGTTCTGAAATATGTTCTCTTTCTTGAGGACCTTCTGGTGTTGGTTATGAAAAGTCATATTTGTATCTTGATGAAAAGGTCATTGTAATTTTCAGTCATGTAAGGACTTGTCAAAATTTGTAAACCCACTTGGTTGGGTAGTTGAGTCTCATATGTAAATCCACTTGGATGGATCTTTGATGTAAGTATGAGTCATTGGTGATAGGAAATTCATAGAGTCATGTACTTTATTGAAAAATATGTTTAAAGATTCAGCATGAACTCAGGGGGAGCTTGGTCACTTCAGTATTTATCAGATCTGCAGAACGCTTCTTCCACATGAGGAGAAAAAGGGGAGAGTATGTTGGTTTTTGATCCGCCCTTTGCCCTTGATGTCAAAGGGGGAGAGTGACATGGTGTTTGAATGAAGAGAAAGAATGGTGTCAAAAATGGAGAAAATGACATGGTGCCATTGTATTCTTAATGTACCTATCTGTTGTAGTAACCAAACACCATCGTGGTTGCCATCAAGTCCAAAGGGGGAGATTGTTGGCAATATGATGCAGAGTGTTGTCCTTGATGGCAACCCACTAAATGAAGATGAAGACATGCGAATGTTGACATGTTTTGTCCTTGATGGCAATCCACCTGATGAATTTATTCTTGACTTGATGGGCTTGGTAAATGATGTAAATCTGATGTGATATGATGTTTGTTAGCAATATGGTGCCGAGTGTTGTCCTTAAATGGCAACCCATTTAATGAAGATGATGACAACTTACTTGATGAAGTTGTGCTTGATAGAATATGTTCTTGATGAGCTAAATATGATGTATCTACAGTGTGTACAGAAGGCAGTGAAGAAAGGAACTCAGCATGTACTAAATCTATGATGAAAAGAGTATGTTTCAAGGAATACGCGGATATGTCTAGGGGAAGTCGCGTATGCACGCGGGAAAGAACGTGACAAGTCGCGTATGGGAAAAAGCGCTCATAAAGTGCAAAACCAGGGGTAACCACCATGGTATTGACCCATTTTATTAGGTAATGATTCGTTTAAATGACCTAGATCGGGAATACCATGGGCAATGGGTTTGGGCTCATGGTATTGAAAAAGGGTAAACCTATAGCAAGAAAGAAATTCATTGTGCAAATCATGAGTGTGGGTGCAGATCTTCAAGGCTTGAATGAGATAACTTCTCTATGAAGTATATGCAATATGGAAATGGTAAAGGGTTTGATAATGGATGCGAATCTGATGCACCTATGAAGAAATGATGAAGCGGAATGTCAGATGCGGAATGTATTTGGATACGCTAGATGTTTGTTTATGGAAGGCTTAGATATGAGATGAGGCGAACATCTGTCTGAAGTAAAAGGGTTAAATATGTGTGATGTATCTGATCTGAAGAAGTATGCTGCTCTATAATGGTTGAAGATCTATACGCTAGTTCGCCGCAGAGGAAGCGCATATATACGTGGCTTCGCTGAAGAGAAAGCGCGTATGCGCAATGAAATATGTACTGAGGTATACGCTGGTTGATGAGGACGAAAGCGCGTATATACGCGACATTAGTGAAAGGAAAGCGCGTATGCAAACTAGGGTTTGCTGAAGTCTGTGGTAAGAAATGTCTGATCTGTTCTGCTGGTTTACTGATATCTGTCAGTGAGTTATATGTATCTGTTTCATGGTTGACTGTGCTTAAAAGTATGGAAAGGGTCCAGTTTGAAAATATGATGAAATGTGGCTTGCAAGTGGTGTCCTAAAGGAAGCTTTGGATCCAGTGTGAAAATTGATGAAACGTGGTCCATAGAGGTGCTGAGGGTTGTAGCCTTCAGTCAGGGGGTCGTAGCTCCCTTCCAGGTGAGGCTGGTAAACGAGATTGGGGGGTCGTAGCTCCCTTCCAGGTGAGGTTGGTAAATGAGATCGGGGGGTCGTAGCTCCCTTCCAGGAGAGGCTGGTAAACGAGTTAGGGGGTTGGAGCTCCCTTCCAGGAGAGGCTGGTAAACGAGCGCAGGTGGGTGCCTGCGTGCTGGTAGAGTCTGCACCAGCACATATGTTGTAAGATGTTTTCTCTATAATAAAATATTGAAGGCTGAGCAACTGCAGCGGTGGTTTTCTCCCGTCTTGGGTTTCCACCTAAAAATCCTAGTGCTCATGTGTGATGCTTTGTGTGATGGCTTATTCTGTTCTTACTGCACATGTTTACTATTTATAGAACATCTAATAAATGAATGATGGAATTATGTAAGTGAAGAACTAATGGCATAATTAGATCTCTGGGTATACGCGAGTTTCATGAAGAATATCCGCATGTATACGCTAGTTGGCTTCAGCAAAGTAGCGTATGGGTTTTAGAGCATGAAAAAGTAAAAAGTTTGAATATGCTGTAAATACTGATTCACCCCCCCCCCCCTCTCAGTATTTTTCCCAACAATTATAAGCAGCAGAAGTGGAAGAAATAGAAAGCAGGGGATTAGAAGAGCTGAGAAATTCTAACTAGGAAGAAGAACCTCTAAAAGGGTTTTAATACCATTGATACCAAGGCAGAACTATAAAAATTCACGTAGCTGAATCAAATAATTCAGATTTAGTAAAGGAATTCTTGAAATATTTTGAGTCACCAGGGGACTAGGGAAGCATGGTGCAACCTCCTATAGTTGAATCACTCCAAATACCATCTATAGAACCAATCGAAATTCCAAGTGAGTATTTGAGGGTACTTATGGCACCTATAAGTTCCTCTATTGATTTTCCCATTGGAAATGTTACAGGTGATGCACCAATGAGACCCATCCCTTTAATAGCTCTTCCTAGTTTCCATAGGCTTTCTTCCGAACACCTTGATACGTTCCTCTTTGAATTTGATATTGTTTGTCGAGGATATGACTATATTGCTGATGCTCAGAAACTGAACATATTTATTGCTACGCTAAAGGGGATAGCCCTGAGATGGTTTATGGGTTTGGTGGGAGTACCATTACCTCATGGGAAGGGATGAAAGAAGATTTCTTGGAGAAATACCCAGATTACTCTAAATCCTGCGACATTAAGGAGGAAATATTCAAATTTTCACAGAAAGAGGATGAAAACATGAAGGACTATGTAGAATTATTTAAAGACATATTACAGAGGTTAGGACTTAGTGACCTAGACAAGGAAATTCTGAAGATCATTCTTCTCTGAGCACTTAGGGAAGACTCACTGCAACTTTTGGATATAGTAGGAAAAGTGGATATTTCGAAGGAAGACTTTGACAATATCTGTGATTATTGTATTAAGTGTTCACGGGGGGCTGCAAGGAGTGGACAGGGGATTCAGTCATCAAAGACTTTTAGTGGAGGGGTTACAAAAGAAGAAATTGGAAATATACTGGAAAATCTACGGACCGATATTCTGAGCACACTATCAGCCCAGATGGACACTCTGCAGGAGAAACAGAAGCAGATGGAGTTGGAAAAAACCATTTCCATATTCTTCCCACAGTGTAGAAAGAAGCATCCTTTGAAGGAATTCCCATTGAACACGGTGGAAGCCTGTGCAATCTATGAATAGACTCACACGACTAGTTCGTGTCCTTCCTTACCTTGGCTGAAAGCAGTTTTCCAAGGAACAAGAGAAGAAAGTGTGGTAGACTAGCTGTACTTCATGGGGTAGAAGAAGCCATAACAACCTTTGTTGGAAATATGATGCAGGATGTTGTCCTTGATGGCAACCCACTGAATGGAGATGAAGACATGCGACTATTGACATGTGTTGTCCTTGATGGCAATCCAACTGATGAAGTTATTCTTGACTTGATGGACTTGGTAAATGATGTAAATCTGATGTGATATGTTGTTGAGTGTTGTCCTTGAAAGGAAACCCACTTGATGAAGATGATGACAACTTACTTGGATGAAGTTGTGCTTGAAAGAATATGCTCCTGATGAAGAAAATATGATGTTTCTACAGTGTGTACAGACGGCAATGAAGAAAGGAATTCAAAATGTGCTCAAAACATGATGAAAAGAGTATGTCTCTTTGTATACGCAGATTTGCCTAGGGGAAGTCGCGTATGCACGCGGCGGAAAAGAACGTGCCAAGTCGCGTATGGGCTAAAGCGCTCAAAAAGTGCAAAACCAAGGGTAACCACCATGGTATTGACCCATGGTATTGGGTAATGATCCGCCTAATTGAGCCCGTCCAGGTAGTTTTGGGCTCGTGGTATTGTTTTGGCCCATGGTATTGAAAAAGGGGCTCATGGTATTGAAAAAGGAAATCCTATATAAGGAGAAAAAATTCATTGTGCATAACATATGTGTGGGGGCAAGATGTCTGAGCTTGAATGAATACTTCTCTCTGAAGTATATCTGAATGGAAAGGGTTACACTTGAATGATAAATCTGAATGTATGATGCACCAATGATGAAGAAGGGGATCTAGATCTGAATTGCTCATGTATTTGCTAGATCTGATTATGGAAGGCTTAGATCTGTGATGAGGCGAGCATCTAGGTGAACATCTGTCTGAAGCAAAAGGGTGGATCTGAACTGAATATCTGATCTGATGAAGTATGCTGCTCTGAAATGATTGAAGATCTATATGCTACTTCGCCGCGGAAGAAGCACGTATATACGCGGCTTCAGCGAAGAGAAAGCGCGTATGCGCAATAAAATATACACTGAGGTATACACTGGTTTGTTTGGACGGAAGCGCGTATATACGCGACATCAGTAAAGGGAAAGCGCGTATGCAAACTAGGGTTTGTTGAAGCAAGGGGTATGAAATATCTGATCTGTTCTGCTGTGTTTCTGCTATCTAATCTGTGATGATATGTATCTGTTGGTGATGTATGTTTGTGCTTAAAATTATGGAAAGGGTCCAGTATGAAAATATGATGAAATATGGCCTAGAAATGTTGTTCTATTGAAGTTGTTGGATCCAGTGTGAAAATTGATGAAACGTGGTCCAAGGTAGTGCTGAGGGTTGTAGCCTTCAGTCAGGGGGTTGTAGCTCCCTTCCAGGTGAGGCTGGTAAACGAGAGCAGGGGGTCATAGCTCCCTTCCAGGAGAGGCTGGTAAACGAGTCAGGGGGTTGGAGCTCCCTTCCAGGAGAGGTCGGTAAATCCAGCTTGTAAGTTTCCGTATGCTGTGGCCGTGTTCGCGCTAAGACATATGTTGTAAGATGTTTTCTCTATAATGAAATATTGAAGGCTGAGCAACTGCAGCGGTGGTTTTCTCCCGATTTGGGTTTCCACCTAAAAATCCTGGTGTTCATGTGTGATGCTTTGTGTGATGGCTTATTCTGCTCTTACTGCACCTTTTTATTGTTTATCGAACATCTGATGAATGAATGATGAAATAATATAAGTAAAGATTTAATGACAGATCTAGATCTTTGTGTATACGCTAGTTTTACAAAGGGGATCCGCGTATATACGCTAGTTTACTGAAAGAAAGTAGCGTATGGGTTTTAAGGAATGAAAAAGTAAAAAGATTTGATTATGCAGTAAATACTGATTCACCCCCCCCTCTCAGTATTTTTCCCAACAATTGGTATCGAGCAGTCCTTGTGCGTAAGCTTGATCGCTTAAAGGAGATCCGTCGCAATGGGAAGTCAAGAAGGAGTATTGTCTCTAAGGCCACCTCTATTCAATGGAAGTAATCTGATATTCTGGAAGATACAAACAAAAGCATATTTGCAAAGTCTTGGTGCAGAAGTATGGGCAATCGTGGAAGAAGGTTATCAGTATCCGACAATTATTCCTACTGATGCAGCAGAAACAAAGAAATATGAAATCAATGCCAGAGCTGTCAATGTTTTATTAGGAAGCATGTCTAAACCATAATTTGCTAAAGTGATGCAGCTAAATTCAACAAAAGAAATATGGGACAAAATCATTCTAAGCTATGAAGGAGATGCAAAGGTAAAAAGTGCAAAACTCCAAACTCTCAGAATTGAATACATAGTAACTCAAGATGAGGTTCGAATCCTTGAGGGCCTGCCAGCTTTCTTTCTTCTTTTCTTTCTTCGTCCGGATGATATTGTAAATCGAATGAGAATGGTGAAACCATAACCGATACTACTCGTGTGGAAGTATCAAAGGTTTCATACTTATGCATCCAATCGAATTAAAGAACTAGAAGTAGAAATCAACGATCTAAATGCAGATCTCGAAAAATCAAACAAGAAGAATGAAGGACTTGAAGCTGCAGTCATCTCTCTACAAACAGATCTTGAAGCATCAAGTAAGAAGATTGAGGAACCTCTACAAACATTTGAAAAGGAAGGCCTTGAAGCAGAAATCATCTCTCTCAAAGAAGATCTGAAAAAATCAAATAAGAAGAATGAAGAGCTGGAACAAACATGTGAAGAAAACGAAAATTGGCTGAAAGAAGAGATTCTAAATCTGAAGGATCAAGTAGAAGATGGAAGAAGGAAAGAAGAAAGCATGACAAAGCAATGTCAAGCCTTGGAGGTTGAGGTAAACATTCTCAAAGGTAAATTAGAAGAAAATTTTAAACTTTTGAGGTTTCAAGATAGTACTAACACTTTGGACAAAATTCTAAGTAATCAAAGGTCTCCTGCTATCAAACTTGGTCTTGGTTTCCATGAAACTGTTAAAGGTGAATCTAGCTCACAAGGAAGTGCTAAAAATTCAGAGGATGTCAATGAAAAACCTGAAGTGTTGAAAGAAATAAAAGATCGACCAACAATCATGAATTCTCAAAGAAAGTCATTCAAGAACGTTGAATGTTTTAAATGTCATAATTATGGGCATGTTGCAGCAAATTGCAGGAGCAGATCATTTCAGCCACAAACAAACAGGTTCTACTCAGAAAGGTACTCTAGCTTCTTCAGGGGATATTGTTTCTCATGTAACATGTATGGACATAAAGCAGTTGATTGTAAAAGGAGGAAGAATAGAAATACTCATTATGATTCTTATGTTTATTTCTCTGGCCACATGAGATGTTATGCTTGTAACAAGTATGGACATGTAGAGAAAGAATGCAGGATGAACAGATCTGGGAACGTGGACAATTTTCAGCACACAGTTGGAAAGCTCAAGCAAATTTGGAAAAAGAAGGAGGACCGATCAGAAACATAGGGAATTCAGACCCTACTGCAGTCATCTGCCTCTAAAGCTGACTGTTCTTATTGACTGCAGGAATGATGTGGGATACATTATGAGATTTAGTAATGTATCGTCACAGGGGGAGCAATGCATGATGACTCTCATGGTTGATTTGATTATTCTGGTTATGTTTACTTCTGACAGCGCATCTGATGTGGAAAGGACAGGTACAGGAGGTACAAGCTCAAGAGGAAATGAAGGAAGATGAAAATTTTCTTTGCTTCACTTTCCATACATGGGTTATATTCACAAAAGTCGCGTATACACGCGAGTTCCAGCAGACACAGTCGCGTATGCATTGATGATAAGAAAATTTATATGCTAGCTGAAGATCTGGAGCAGAGGTTCAGGGGGAGCATCAGTCTGATTGTTAATAACTGTATTATTGAATCTGTATCAGCTTAATTTCTCAGTTCTAAATGATGATGATATGATACTTGATGTCTTATGTTGAAGATTATGGATAAGTTCTGTTTGTTGAAGAGTATTCGTTGCTGAGATGAAAGTCTTAGTATTCAGAGATAAGGACAGATCATGCAGAGATGGTTGCTGATGACTTGCTGTTGAAGGTGTTTCAGATTGCACAAGTTAAGGAAGAGCACTGGTTTAGGGGGAGCAGCAGGTTGAATACTAATGATTGCATTGTTGGCAATATGATTTCTTATTCTTTGGTCTTTGTGATACTCATGCTCAAATGATGATGACTTGGTACATGGATTATTATGATGAGATTTTGAGGCCTAGTTGCTGATAAGTATCTTTTGTACTCACACATGGATGAGTTGGATGTCATTTGATTCAGAAATAAATCATGCAGAGTTTGTTACTATGGTTGAGAGATCTTTTGCCTACATATGTTACTTCATGTTAAATTTTGAAAGATCATGGTGATGTTGGACCACATGAATGATTGCTTAACACCTATGTGAAGATGTTGTTCTGATATGAGAATCTCTCTTGGAAAGATTGTATTGATGCTACAAAGAATCTGAAGGCTTGGTTACTATTGTGCTGATGCTACAACCGTTGGATGACGCTTGAAGACACAACTACACTCTTCTATCTATCTGTAGTCCAGGGAAGCATTCAAATGTCTCAAAAAGAAGCTGAACACTATCTTTGCCTCACATAGAATCAGATCTGGTTGAAATTTAGAAGATGGCTTGGGATACGCGGGTTTCCTGAAACACAGTCGCGTATATACGCGAGTTCCTGCAAAGAAAACCGCGTATGACTGATTGCTGACAATTTTTGGTTGGTTCAGCTCTCTTCAGCACAGCTGCAGTGCTGTTTGGTATCTCTGATACTGTTTGGTATCTCTGGTGGTGTTCCAGTTCTCATAATTCTGTTTCTAATGTTTTGATGAAGATGCCTTGATGATTTGTTGGTGGAAGTTTTCAGGATGCACAAACTAAGGGGGAGCCTTAGTCATTTGGAAAGATGCTTGGATGCACAGACTCAGGGGGAGCATTAGCTTTGCTGAGTATAATGCAGTGTTGGCATTATTATGGTTATGAAATATGTTCTCTTTCTTGAGGACTTTCTGGTGTTGGTCATAAATGGTCATATTTATATTTTTGTGAAAAGGTCTTGTTGAGACCCATGATGTAAAAATTGTAATATTCAGTCATGTAAGGACTTGTCATTTTTGTAAACCCACTTGGTTGGGTAGCTGAGTCAAATTTTGTAAAACCCACTTGGTTGGGTACTTGAGTCTTATATGTAAATCCACTTGGTTGGATATTTGATGTAAGTATGAGTCTTTGGTGATAGGAAGTTCATAGAGTCATGTACTTCATTGACAAATATGTTTGAAGATTCAGCATGGACTCAGGGGGAGCTTGGCCTCTTCAGCCCATATCAGATCTGCAGAATATTTCTTCCACATGAGGAGGAGAGTGTTGGTTTTTGATCCGCCCTTTGCCCTTGATGTCAAAGGGGGAGAGTGGCATGGTGTTTGAATGAAGAGAAGATAATGATGTCAAATATTTGGGAGAGTGACATATTTGGGAGAGTGACATGGTATCTATCTGCTGTGGTAACCAAACACCATCGTGGTTGCCATCAAGTCCAAAGGGGGAGATTGTTGGAAATATGATGCAGAGTGTTGTCCTTGATGGCAACCCACTCACTGGAGATGAAGACATGCGACTGTTGACATGTGTTGTCCTTGATGGCAATCCACCTGATGAAGTTATTCTTGACTTGATGGACTTGGTAAATGATGTAAATCTGATGTGATATGTTGTTGAGTGTTGTCCTTGAAAGGCAACCCACTTGATGAAGATGATGACAACTTACTTGATGAAGTTGTGCTTGAAAGAATATGTTCCTGATGAAGAAAATATTATGTATCTACAGTGTGTACAAAAGGCAATGAAGAAAAGAATTCAGAATGTACTCAAAGTATGATGAAAAGAGTATATCTCTAGGTATACGCGGATTTGCCTAGGGGAAGTCGCGTATGCACACGGAAAAGAACGTGCCAAGTCGCGTATGGGCTAAAGCGCTCAAAAAGTGCAAAACCAAGGGTAACCACCATGGTATTGACCCATGGTATTGGGTAATGATTCGCCTAATTGAGCCCGTCCAGGTAGTTTTGGGCTCGTGGTATTGTTTTGGCCCATGGTATTGAAAAAGGGGCTCATGGTATTGAAAAAGGAAATCCTATATAAGGAGAAGAAATTCATTGTGCATAACATATGTGTGGGGGTAAGATGTCTGAGCTTGAATGAATACTTCTCTCTGAAGTATATCTGAATGGAAAGGGTTACACTTGAATGATAAATCTGAATGTATGATGCACCAATGATGAAGAAGGGGATCTAGATCTGAATTGCTCATGTATTTGCTAGATCTGATTATGGAAGGCTTAGATCTGTGATGAGGCGAGCATCTAGGCGAACATCTGTCTGAAGCAAAAGGGTAGATCTAAACTGAATATCTGATCTGATGAAGTATGCTGCTCTGAAATGATTGAAGATCTATACGCTACTTCGCCGCGGAGGAAGTGCGTATATACGCGGCTTCAGCGAAGAGAAAGCGCGTATGCGCAATAAAATATACACTGAGGTATACGCTGGTTTGTTTGGATGGAAGCGCGTATATACGCGGCATCAGTAAAGGGAAAGCGCGTATGCAAACTAGGGTTTGCTGAAGAAAGGGGTATGAAATATCTGATCTGTTCTGCTGTGTTTCTGCTATCTGATCTGTGATGATATGTATTTGTTGGTGATGTATGTTTGTGCTTAAAAGTATGGAAAGGGTCCATTATGAAAATATGATGAAATATGGCCTAGAAATGTTGTTCTATTGAAGTTGTTGGATCCAGTGTGAAAATTGATGAAACATGGTCCAAGGTAGTGCTGAGGGTTGTAGCCTTCAGTCAGGGGGTTGTAGCTCCCTTCCAGGTGAGGCTGGTAAACGAGAGCAGGGGGTCGTAGCTCCCTTCCAGGAGAGGCTGGTAAACGAGTCAGGGGGTTGGAGCTCCCTTCCAGGAGAGGCTGGTAAACGAGCGCAGGTGGGTGCCTGCGTGCTGGTCAAGTCTATGCCAGCACATATGTTGTAACATGTTTTCTCTATAATAAAATATTGAAGGTTGAGCAACTGCAGCGGTGGTTTTCTCCCGACTTGGGTTTCCACCTAAAAATCCCGGTGTTCATGTGTGATGCTTGGTGTGATGATTATTCTGTTCTTACTGCACATGTTTACTATTTATTGAACATCTGATGAATGAATAATGGTATGATATAAGCAAAGAACTAATGAGCCGCATCTAGATCTCTCGTGGAGACTAGGTAGTTTCATTAAGGGGATTCGCGTATATTACGCTAGTTTATCAAGGAAAGTAGCGTATGGGTTTTAAGGAATGAAAAAGTAAAAAGATTTGATTATGCAAGAATATCGATTCACCCCCCCCCCCCCCCCCCTCTCAGTATTTTTCCCAACAACCTTGACCACTAGCTATGAATCCAGATATGTTTTAGGACCCATCTTAGTACTTTAACAATTTCAATATGGGTCCCCAATCTGCACCATTTTCAGCTATGTGGTCTCAATATTAGTATCCACCTTGGCAACAATGGGTTCCCCAGACCTGTCTGAATCCTTCATGGAATCATACCTTGAGTGGACCCTCTCTTACTAGACAGTTTTCTCAGTCTATGCCTCAACGGCAACTTTCGTTGCCCTTTAATTTACCCCCAGGAAACCCAACCATTAGACCCCAGCTTCTTATCCAGCCCAAATAAAATCCGAACAATAAAAGGGTCCAAAAAATAGACACACTGAACCTTCCGTCTTACATCATTTCTACTGCGGGACTCAATGAGATAAATCTACAGTCTTGTTGGGTAGTATATGCACCTACTTCACCTATTATTACAAAACAATTTGACAATGAAGATATAGAACCAGAACAGAGAACAATGAGGGAGAATTCAAACCAAAACATAATAAATACAACACCTTCCCAAGCTATTCCTAATCAAGATAATTTAACTTCTCCTCCATATCCTGAAGGACTGACCTTCAATAAACCAAACCCTCAAGAAAAAATTGACTTCCTAGGAGAACTGCAAAATCTCTTTGTTAAAATACCCCTGATACAAGCTATGAGGGATGTACCTATATACACGCAAAATCTGAAGGAATACTGCTCTAAGAAACTAGGGAGGAAACCTAAGTATCCAGTAGCCATTCATGTAATGGGAATACTATCCGATATCATGTTAGGAAAGATCATGCCTGTAAAATAGGAAGACCCTGGGAACCCGAATCTAACAGTATAGATTAATGGGGTTGAAATCCAAAATAAACTGGTAGATTTGGGAGCTTCCATCAACATTATCACTGTGAAAACAATGAACACATTAGGGCTTGGAAACATTAAACCAAGCCCTACTATCTTGGAACTTGCAGACAGATCCATAATTAAACCAGTAGGGAAATTACAGGATGTGATCATTTCAGTAGATTCATGGCATTAACCTACGGACCTCCTTATATTATAGACCTGATCTTCAGTAGGTCATCACCCATTGATCCTAGGAAGACCCTAGCTTGAAACTGCAGATGCCTACATAGGTTGTCAATCTGGGCATATGATCATATCAAATGGGATAGTTACAAAGAATCTTAAGTTTTATCCTCTTGTGAAACCGAGCCCATTTGAAAAATCATTACCCAATCAGAAACCTCTACCTGTAGAAGAGCCTAGACCTGAAAATGAAGATGTTAGACCAGTCCTCACTATTGGGTAGGCCCTTCAATTCAAAACAGAAACCAAGGACGATGCCATCAATGCTTTCATTAATGATTCTAGTTCTTTTTCCTATTCAACTCGACATATTCTGGAATCTGCTATGAGCTGTGAGACACAGGAAAATATTGAACCAAAAGATGACATTGAAGACATTCCTGTAGCCTCATCCCATGATAGTATCCCAATTGAGATTGAACCAGGGAAAATACTCAATATAAACTCAAACCTGTCCGAATTATAGACAAAACAGCTTCTGAAGGGGATCCCTGCAAATCTATGTATCGATCATATCTATATTAAAGAAAATTGCCACCTTGTAAGACAACCTCAACAGAGGATGAACCCTGCTCTCAATAACATTGTCAAGGAAGAATTACAAAAATTGTTGGATTTAGGATTCATTTACCACATCTCAGATAGCCAATGGGTATCCCCACTAGTTATTTTTCCCAAAAGGAATGGTAAATGGCTGATCTATGTAGATTACAGCGAACTAAATAAGGCAATGCAAAAGACCATTTCTCCCTTCCATTCATTGACCAAGTCCTCGATACCTTGGCTGGGAAGAAGTTATTTTCCTTCCTAGCCGAATTCAGTGGATATAACCAGATCCAGATAGCCCTGAAGGACCAAGATAAAACAACTTTCACATGCCCTTGGGTGACCTTTACATATACGGTCCTCCCATTTGGCCCGTGTAATGCTCCTTCTACCTTCCAGAGGGAAATATTGGGAATATTTTATGTTTTTCTCGATGATAGCGTTGAGATCTATATGGATGATTTTACTCCATATGGAAAATCATTTGAGGAAGGGTTGTAAAATCTTGAGAAATATCTCAAAATATGTAAACGGACTCATGTATCTCTCAGTACAGTCAAATGCCATATGATGAGGGAAGAAGGAGTAGTATTGGGACACTTGCTCTCAGCTTCTAGAATTCAATTTGATCCAGATAAAGTAGAGGTAATATTACACTTCCTAGTACCCAAAACACCCACATGAGTATCTAGCTTTATTGGTTGTGTTGGTTATTACAGACGCTTTATAGAATTTTTTTCTAAAATAGCACACCCACTATTTCAATTGCTAACAAAAGATGCAGATTTTTTATGGACTGAAGATTGTGAGACAACTTTCACAAAAATTAAAGGGTTGGTGTGCACGGAAAGGAAAATTTTATGGATGGAAAATCATCTTGACGTTTAAAACATTGGTGAATCTCACTAATGATTAATATTTAAATTATAATATATTTATTAATATATTTGTAAAATTATTCAAATTTATAATGAATTTGTATATAGTATCTATATAATGTTCGCTATTTTTAAGGTAAAATAATTTTATATTGTAAAATTTGGGCAAATCATTTTTAGAAAAAAATGGAAATTGGCGAATCTTTATTTTGGGAAAATAATGAAAAATTAGCCCACCTACGAATATTAGCCCCTAAAATTTTCCATGGTGTATGGCTCCAATTCTCCAAGGACCTAATTGGGCATTACCATTTCACATACATACTGATGCTTCTCAAATAGTAGTAGGGGATTTTTTAGGACAACAGGTAGACAAAACAACGTATGAAATTTACTATGTTAGCAAGAACTTAATTCCTATTGAATTAAATTACGTGGTGAAAGAAAAAGAATTCATGGCTGTCATTTATGATATTAATAATTTCCAACACTATATCACCAGGGATTCTACTGTTGTCCATATTGATCATGCAACATCAGGTATTTGATGAATAAGCCTATTACTTCTTGCCATATTACAATATGGTTGCTATTGCTTCAAGAATTTGATATTACAATAGTAGACAAGCCAAGAAAAGATAATGTAGTGGCTGATTTCCTATCTATAATGGATAAAAATGATGAATGCACACATGTAGAAGATATTTTTCCCGATGAACATATTTTTACAGTTTCCACTAAACCTCTGTGGTATGCAGATATTGCTAACTATCTTGCTACAGGGAAAGTGCCTCCTCATTTTTCATACAGGGAAGAGAGAAAAATTATTCATCACACTGCCTAATATTCTTGGATTGTAGGGTATCTTTTTCATACAGGAGCATATAAGAAGATTCGATGCTCTGTGTCTGAGGATTATATTTATGAGATATTGAAATCTACTCATGATGGACCTTGTGGAGGGAATTTTGCAGACAAAATAACAGGCCATAAGGTGCTACAAATGGGATATTACCGACCTTCTATATTTCGTGTTGAACATAATTATGTTAGGAGGTGTGATCATTGCCAATGTCTGGGACAACCTGATCAAGTTGAAAAAATGCATTTGCAGGCACAGGTAGTCCTCAAGCCTTTTGAGAAATGGGCTATTGACTTCATCGGACCCTTTAACCCACCCTCGCAGCAAAAAGTCCACATATTGATCTATACTGATTCCGTTATTAAGTGGGTAGAAGCCAAAGCTGTTGTGAAAGCAACAGAGAAGATGGTCTCATATTTTCTATTTGAAGAATTTTTTTCTCATTACGGTACTCCAAGGGAGATTGTTTCAGATGGAGGAGCATAATTCACATCACACATGATATCAAAGCTAATGTAGAAATATGGGGTCAAGAACAGAGTGACATATCCATACTGCCCCAGGAAAATGGAAAAGTGGAAAGCACAAACAAGACATTGGAAAACATGTTGACAAAAATTGTGGCTTACCATCATCGAGATTGGGCTACGAAGCTATAGAACAACATGGCGAAATACAACTTGGTTTTCACCATTCGAGCTAGTTTATGGGAAATGCCTATTGTTC
Organism: Pinus albicaulis; assembly: GCA_034641835.2. NCBI lineage: Eukaryota > Viridiplantae > Streptophyta > Pinopsida > Pinales > Pinaceae > Pinus > Pinus albicaulis. The sequence goes on along the minus strand of CM076577.1, from coordinate 1,022,910,824 downwards.
CCAATAGAATTTGAAATCAGTATGCTTAGAATAGCTCTTGAATTTGGTTTGGATCTGTTAGATGCCCAGAAACACCAACTTGCCCAGCTCAATGAAATAGATGAGATCCGTTCAATGGTTTTCTAGAGAACTACTGCTATTCAACAGCAGAGAATGAAATGGAACGATAAGTTTATTAGAAATAAGGTGTTTCAAATTGGAGATTAGGCACTACTTTATGACTCCCGCTTTAAGGATTTTATGGGAAATATTTGCACTCGTTGGATGGGACCTTACGAGGTGGACATTGTATTTGATAATGGAACAGTCAGGCTAGTCACAATTGATGATATACGTGCTTCATTTATAGTCAATGGACATCACCTGAGATTGTACCACCGCCTGACCTCTAAGGATGCCTTTATCAAAAACCTCCCTAAGAAATTTGGTTTGAAGGTCATCAACACAAGGAACTCTTCCTTTGCACCCTTGTTATAAAAATAAAAATAAAAAAAATAAAATAAAAAAATATATAAAAATAATATAATAATAATAAAAATAAAAATAAAATCAAATTAAAAGACAAAAATAAAATAAAGAAGAAAGAATTACGTTTTATCTTGTTGTCTTTTTCTAAGAGTTACTATTAAGGAGTAAAAATCAAAGAAATTTTTTCCAAAGTGTCAGTTGCTGCTACTCATCATGTTGTTACTCAGTTGCTGCTACTCAGTTGCTGCTACTTATAGTGTTGTTACTTTGTTGATGTTGCTCATGATGTTGTTACGTGTTTACTGCTACTCATGATGTTGTTACCGGGTTGCTGCTACTCATAATGTTGTTACTTAGCTACTGCTACATCGGATGCTATTAAATCTGATGTTGCTACTTGATGCTATTACTCCAGATGCTACTACACTAGATGTTGTTACTCGTATTGTTGTTACTACGATGCTGCTACTCACACTGTTGTTACTCCAAATGCTGCTACGCTGGATGTTGTTACTCGTACTGTTGTTACTCCAACACTGCTACTCGATGTTGTTACTCTAGATGCTATTACATCGGATGCTGCTACACCGGATGTTGTTGCTCGTACTGCAGCTACTCTGATGTTGCTAATCGTAATGGTGTTACTCCAGATGATGCTACACCGGATGTTGTTACTCGTACTGTTGTTACTCCGATGCTGCTACTTGATGCTGTTACTCCAAATTCTGTTACACGAGATGCTGTTATTCTGGATGTTGTTACTCACACAGCTATTACTCCGATGTTGCTACTCGATGTTGTTACTCCAGATTTTGTTACACCAGATGTTGTTACCTCCGATGCTGCTACTCATACTGTTGTTACTCCATTTGCATCATTACTGCGTCGTCATCCTACCAACTGTCACATCGTCCAGGTAGGCCGTCAAGTACGCCTCCACGTGACTTTTACTGATTTAGTTAAATATCCCATGTGAATATTTTAATGCTGCGGATGATAAAAATTTAAGTTGGGGTGGGTGCCATCATAGTCAAGGATGGCGTAATAATTACCTCATAAATCATTATGACAGTCAGTGCATAGGTACACCTTATGATCCCCATCAACATTTGATATAATCATTTAATATGCATTGGGATCCGTAATATGTCTTTTCCACTCCATAGGAAATAATTATTACTTTTATTCATCACACTTACCATATTATTTTATGATTTTTCTCAGTTTCCGAGAACTATCATCTATATTTACCGTTAACACCTTTCATTTTCACCATGTTGTTTTTCCGAATTTAGTATCCACCTCTTCGCCCAATGGTTTTTTGTTACAAGAAATGTTGCTACAAGTCCCCACAGTATGGGTGGGCTGGCTATGTAGCATGAACCTAAAAACATAGCTTCAGTGGGAAGCAACCTAAGTGTATGGAAAATATTTTTCGATGAAGGGTGGGATACCTACTTCAACAGATTGTAGAGGTTCAATAGAGGAATCACAATGGAGTTCGCACTCAATTTGGATGAGGATTACTCGTGGGTTAGAGGTCTGGAGGTTCCTGTCATAGAAGAGGTAATTGCAAAGGTTAGCGAGCTGAGATAGTAGGGGTAGCAATGGTTTGCACACGGAGTTTCTCTCTCATAATTTCCTCAATTTTTCTTGCAGGCAAGGGAAGGTGTCATTCAAATGGATAGAGGATATGAGCGCAAGACTGTGTCGTATCCTTGGAATGAAGTTGTTGGTTTTGTGATAAAATATATAACTTGTGAAGGCCAAGCCACAACCCTGTTTAAGTACCATTTTAAAAATATAACACACCTTCAATTTCCATAAGCTCAGGTGCATGCCTTAAACATTCCCTTCTTCCTATTGAAATAGTTGTAGCACATAGCACAGGCTACTCGGCGTTTGTGCCGAATTCCGATAGTTCTTTCCAACCATGGATTGGTGTGATTGTTGGTTGTGCATGCAATAAATAGGCTTTGGGTCTCCTGGATAGAACTCTGTGAGTCCTCAGAAGAAGAGGTAGCACCCATTATTACTTCTAGATAAGAGGAACCAGTCTCTCCGGCTAGTCTGGCAGAAGAAGAACATTCGAAAGGAATTGATCAAGAGGAACCCGAGGAAATGGAAATGGAAATTGATCAGGAGGAACCTGAGGAAGTGGAAATGATTGTTGATCAGGAGGAACTTGAAGAAATGAGAATGGAGGAGGTAATTGGCAACACAGTTTAGGCTATCACACAAGACCCAGCCTCACTTGAAGAGCCCATGGATGAAGAGATTATGGACATCGTGCAGGAAATCAAGACTGCCATACAGTCATCGGATTTTGTTAATGAAGAACAAGGGAGTGAAATTTCAGACAAATAAATGGAAAGTGATGTTGTTTTGCAAGAAACAGCATCACCTTCCCAATAAATTATGGATGTTGATATAGGTGGGGATGTTACACAAGAACCACCCCCAATTCAGCCAGAATAGGAGGATTCAACCTGCGAAATCGACACTGTCCCTCAAGAACTGGTACTGACCATGGAAAAAGAGGCAACTCATGAGGAACATGAAGGTAGAGAAGGAATGAACTAGGAGGTCGATATTCTCCCACAAGAACCAGTATCGACAGTAGAAGAAAAAATAGTGAACAAAGAGCAAGAGGACAGGAGGGAAACAATTTGCGGGATCGATGTTGCTCGACAAGAACCAACATCAACCCTGGTTGAGGTAATAATGCATGAAGTTTTAGTTCAAGCCAGAAATGAGGATGATGAGTCTTTCCCCTGCTCTTTTTTCCAGTCCATGATGCCTAGAGGGGCGAGGGGATTTTTCTCACCCAAAAAATTAATGGAGGAAGTAGTTGTTTCGCTAGTGCTTAATTTTATTGACATGGCCAAGATTGGCCCAATTACTATCGAACCTCTGTCGAAGCACTTATAGGCCCATGAAGAATATTGAATTATTGTGGAGACACCGAAACATAGAGTGGTCATTGAAAATGTAGACCAGATGGCAAGAGCCTCTGAAGGGAATATAGAGAAGGAAGTTCTTAAAGATAGGGAGCCTAGTCAAAAGGGCTTAATGAAAGAATCCATTGAGAATACTGGAAGCATTCCACCACCTCCTGAGCCTGCCATAGGCCCAAAAACTAAACTTATTGTTAAACAAGAATGGATTGAATAGCGTGAGAAAAGAAGGTTACCTCTCAAGAAGAGGTATTAGCTACAGTTCAGTGAAACTATGAGACAAAAAAGGGAGGTTTGGGATTTGAAAAGGAAAGTTTCCCGGCTAAAAAAAATAAGGTAAAAATCTACAAATAGAGGGAAATAAAGCCAAAAATTGAGGTCTCCTCTACAGCCACATAGACCGACTTGATTAAAGAACTATTTGAAGGCCAAGAATTTGTATTAGCCACTGAAATATAGAAATGGAAGTCTGTTGTGAGTGACCATAAAAAGGAAACATCTTGGATTCGAAAATAGGCTGCCAGAGTCATCATAGGGTACATGGATCAGTTATATAAGGCGTGACTGAAGCAAACCAAACAGAAGGCCAGAATAGAAGAATTGGAAGAACAAGTGCAGCTGCTGCAAACAGATAAGGAGAAGATGTTCTCCCTAGCACATCAGGTAATGGCCTACAGACCTCCTACACATAGCTATGCCTTATTCCTTTAAGATAAATTTCTTTTCTTTTGACTTGAAAGTATATATAAGGAGATTTGGTATGAAATTGAGGACCCCATTCAATTTCTCTGTATTTTAAAAAATCATGATATTATAGGACAACAATTATTGTGTGAGCTCTACATTCATGGGTATATCTTAAGGCATGATCAGTCCTTTAACCCCATTCCATTCATGCGGGGCATCCATTCAAGAGCTTTCACCTCTTATACCATCAATCAAAATAAGTGGAGAAAGGCCTAGGATACATTTGAACAAAACCAAGTTGGAAGACCATTAATGATGAGGAAAGAGCATGGTCAGTCCTCAAACATTTATAACAAGCATTATACATTTCTACGAATTGAGGGCCATAAAGAACACGTGTTGGTAACTTAGAAATGGTGCACTGACCTATGTGTTGGCTAGATTATGATGTTCCGCAAGGAAGTGCTGGACAGTTGTCAGAAAAGGTGGATGTTGTCATCCCTAGCTGTCAGAGAACACAAACCATTTGGGGCACCTAACTTTGCAAGAGATTTAGAGAGAATGCCAAGTTTCATGGCATGCATTCATACCTGTGGGGTCATATGGATGGGAGTGAGGTTTCAATTTCCCCTTATCTAGTTGCCAGTCGAGCGGTATAATCCTGCATACAACGTTGATCCAGATTGGTGGAAATATGTTGTTTTGACAGAGGGATATAAGCCACCAGGGACTAAAATTGCTAAATAATATGACCTCACACAGCTTCATTTTGATCACAGTCATTCCAATCTGGATCTGAGGAGACGACGAGATGCATGAGGACATGCAAATAGACCAGTTGGGGGGAGATGTTGGGTACCGGATTTGTATACTTTCCTCTCCCATTTTACCCCATCTCTCTATCTCTTTTTACCATTATTATTCTTAAAAGCATGAGGTAAAACCCTTTTCCTTATCTTTCATGGGATATTTGATTAATGAAGTAATTGTCATGGAGGTTTTACTTTTTTACATATTAACAATGATATTTCTATAGATTCAGCCAAAACAGGAGCATTGCAGCCATGAGTCAAGGAATAACCCATCATCTCTAGCGCTATCCTTATTTTCTGTTACAGTGTAACAAACTCTATTAATATCAGTGCCATTTTAGGCCTTTTTATGGTTTCCTTCGGGCAACTAGGTTTTCGTTGTAACAAAATGTATTTTTGTGACTATGGAGTTGCTGAGGGGAATTGGGGATTCTAGGACATTCATATAAAGAGGCCCACGGGCTGTGAATCGGGTTTAAGCCCTTTTACATACAGATCTTGTAACAAATCTATTCTATCATTAATCGAATGCATAGTATCTTTTTTTTTTTTTTGTAATTCGTGAGTTTACCATAGCCCTATTCAGAGAGATGGGCCCACTCTTCTGATCAGGTGCTGCGTTTTCCTTTCTTGCACTTTTTTTATGTTTTTAGTTTGATTTCATTTATACTGTTATAGTTAATGCTTTAATTGCCGTGAATGTCTTCTAATTCTACAATCCATTAATTTTTTTTACAGTAGTCTATGTGTTGATGGATTAAACCTATGATCTACAATAGTTGATGTGCTTGTTCCTGCATATAATTTTTCGTTAGTCTTGAAATAAATAATGCCCTTAGGTTGATAATTTATGCGGAAAAAGGGTTGAGCCTTGTTCATATTCGGACACCAACATGTGCTACGCCTCAAAGATTATGAATCCCTGCTTGAAAATTAAGTGTTGAGGATTGTAGATACAATATTAGAACCCAATAACTACTTTGAGAGACAGAGGGTATAGAGGGTTTATTAAATGGTTTTCATCACAGTAGAATCCAACTCTTGATGAAGTTAAACAAGAATTTATTCGCGAATTTAAAATTCTGTAGAAAAACCAACAAGGGTTATCTAAACTATGGTATAATATACAACATGAAGTATAAACTGCATGGGAGCACATTCATCATTTTAAGGATGAAATTGGTAAATTGAGTTATCCGATTGATCCTAATCAACAAATATTTTGCTTTATTAAATCCATGTTTCCGTTGACCAGAAACCCCTTAATGAAACAAAAAATCAATATGATACAAGATGAACTTGAGAAAGTTATGAATATTGAAGCATTGGTAGGATACCCTCATGGGCATAGGGAGGGGTTGCTACCAGTGATCCTCCCATTATTAGGTTACAACATCAAAACATTGATTTGACAGAGAGGTTGAAAGATATTCATGCATAAAGCCCTATGGAACCTCAGGTATGACACACTAATTTCCATGTTGAAGGGAATTTTGCCACTAACATTCCATGGTTGAGGGGTCTAGTACCATCTACTATGAAAATGGGTCTAACGCCACGACTATCTACTATGGGAGTTTTACAAATAACTAGAAATTTTCTATATCAAATAAATACTTAATTTCATGTGGTCCCTAATAAACATGGTACGTCTACAAATGAATAATGTGCCATGTTTCATAGTTATGTCCATCCATATAGTATTTTTCCTTCTTTTTAGAAGTGATTCGAGAGGATCCATAAATATAAGGGGCCTTGAGAATAAATTGAAAATAAAAGTCATCAGAGAGAAGTGAAACTAGGATTAGATTGTAGTGATCGACGCTTTGATTCCAATGGAGTGAACGACACTAAAATCCAAGTTCGTATGATAAAGTTTTATTTGGTCAAATTTTTGGTACAACTTAGCCAAGTGGCAAGCTTAATGAGGCAACAAATTGGCACTGATCTGGTGCATAGAATCCGGCCACCAGACAGGCAAAATTGTAACATACTTAATTTTCCTAATGCCCCTTATATTTAGACGAAAAATTTTAAGCCAATATCTTATTAAAATGAAAAGAATATATATTAAATGGTGGCAAGCTGCTTACTTCGCTAACCCTGCCAACAATTATAATCAAAATATCTGAAATAGTAGAAGGTGGGAAAACCACGCCACTTCCACCAATCATATTATAATATGATGAAATTATATATAGGGTTGGCAGGACATCCTTAATGAACTTGCCCAACCCCAGGTAGACCCATGTGTTACCAACAAACAATCATATAATGGTTTGGGTGGGTGTCAAACCCTCTCAGCTTAAAATCCGATTGGTATACTGGGAGAAACAACCAAAACATTTAACTTTAACCACCTTCCAAATAAAATAATTCTACGGTTTATGTTATAATGGTCGACCCAAAGTTAAACCAAAAGTTCATTATGTTAAAGAAAATACTCTATGTATGGGGTGGGTAGGGTTTAAACCCTATCCACCCCCACCAAATCTACCAACGACTACCAATAGGCCAATGACCTTGGTTTGGTAAGTCAGCCAACAAATTTTATATAAACCTTCTCATTTCCCACCAGAGGGGGATGGATAGAGTGTCGACGATAACACCAGGAGTGGTCTAGGGTGCAATACCCTGAGCAAGGGTATCAAGCATATGTTGAAAATATTCCCTTATAGAGTTAGAGATTCCAGTGTCATAATTGGTTAATTTTCACACATTTTTATGACAAGAATCCATCTGTGTAGTCCAGTTCTCAAGGAGAGCCCTCGATTTTCAGGTCGTCATCCAGATTACAGGTGTAAGGTTAATTTTCGTAAAGCTTCTTCTAACAGATACCTTTGATGCCGCTTAATAAAATAGGGCATCCCCACTATTGAACAAAGCCTGAAACAATATTCCAAATTGGGTGAACTCCGTAATCAAATCGTTTTGTCTTTGATCTCATGTTTTCTAATGTTTTTTTCCACTTGTTTTCATGTGGTTTAAGTCACTTGGTTAATATGCTATGTTATATGAAATTCTGAATGCATCCTTGAAGTTAAAAATTTTGGATCAAGTTTGGTATTAGAGGAGGTATTCTTGTTGCGAGTTGCATGAGTATATGTTAATGAGTAACATGCTCCAAAAAGGTGAAGGAAATCTAAAGACCTTTCATCTCGAAGTAGGGCATGCACCATGAATATGGAACATGGCAGATGATGGTGCATGAGACGAAGAATAGAATTTTTTTCAAAATATCTTCTTCAACATGGAAAAAAAAATTGACAATATGTTTGTAGAACATGAAAAGACAATCTATCATGAGAATAAAGAGGATGAGGACCATGCATCGATACACCATGAAGGTGGAGGAGGAGAACCTCCTCCCTCTCCATCCACTAGTGAAAATTTTTCTTCTTCTTTCTCTTCTCATCATTATAATAGGAATAAGAGAAATGGATCTTAAAAACCAATTTTCAAGTTGGATGTCAAGTTTTGTTTAACTGTATTTAGTGGAGAATCTAATGCATAAAAGTTAGATAACTCGGTAAGACAGGTTGAGGTGTATTTCTGCATACAACAAATCAAAGAAGATGAATCCAAGATCCATCTAGAATACCTTCAATTGAGTGACACTACTCTTTTTTGGTGATAAGAGTATTCATAACTTATTTCATCTTATTATGAGTTCATTTCTAATTTAAGAGGATAGTTTTACGCATTTGATTATATATAGAAAGCCATGATGGAATGACAACATTTGAAACAACGTAGAGCTCAAAATGTTCAAAATTTTACAAGGGAGTTTAGGTAACAAACATTAGAATTGAATGCTCCATTAGACACTCTTGAGACGTTGATGAAATATATCATCTCTTTTCATAGTTATCGTTGTTATTCATTATTATTATTTGAACCTAAAACTTTTTATGAAGCTAGTGTCAAGTTTTTTCATCTTGAAAGTAGGGGGGAGCATGAACAAGATGACCACCCAAAGATGGGAGCAATAACTAAGAGAGCAAGTAAAAAGGGCATGATGAGGAGAATTGTTAGAAACTACATCCAGAATTGAGACCTAAGAGGAAAAATGGAAAAGAGAAGTAGAAGATAATTTAAACTTTGCAAAAATACCGAGAGTTTGAATTAATGGAGGATGAGAAAATCACAACTAAACCAATTGACCTGGGATTAGATTCAGGTGACGAAATGTATATTAAAGCTCTTGGGATTGCGATATCTTGATCCATCGATTTGGGTTACGATTTGGGAAATAATAAAAATATTTTAGTAGATGTTATACCAAATTTGAAAAGAGTACCAAATGTGACATGCATCCAAGAGCTCAAAGAAATCAACCAAAGTATTCCGGCGAAGAATGTTGACTAAGGAGACTCCTACGTACGAGAAGCATAGAAGGAGACACAAATGTTGGAACGTTTGTTACAAGCCAAGGAGGAGGGCTTGGAAAGTTACATCATAACAAGCTTGAGGTAAAAAGTGATTGTTCAATTTCATATATTTCTTAAGATGATGATTTCGATGGTTTTGAGGGACATACTACAAGAACTTGATCAAAATTATTGACGAAAATAGGATATCAAGAAAAGGGACTCAGAATTAATGGCAAGATATTGTGGATCCAATAAAAGTGGAGGAATTTCCTTACTATCCAAGACTTTTATATGTCAAAAAAGAGGTTGGGGAATGCTCCAAGATAGCCAATGACCAACCAAAAACACATGCTAAAAGAACCTCATATCATTCCAATGACAGTGAGAATTCTACAGGCACCTATCAGAGGTACTCTAAGAGAATAGTGTTCCAAGATGATTTTAAAAGTTTGGAGGATAAAGAATCATTGTGGTTACTCCAACAAGGATAGACACCAAAAATTCATGTGTCAAAAATACTCCAGGCTGCAATATCCTAAAAGGGAGAATGAAGTAATACTTAAACAAAATATAAGAACTGAAAATAAGTAAAAAATAAATATATAGAAAAAATTTTAATATACAGAGAAGCTGAGCCATTTTATTATATGGAGATGATTCAGTTACACAATGTACAAAAGATGAGTAGATCTAGCCCAAGAGATGGCCTAGAATCACCCTGCAGTGATGCTACAACTAGCACTGTGTAATTGGTGACCTTACCAGAATAAATACTGCGGTGTCCCTTCTGATACTGATATGCATGAAATCTGAAAAAGGAAATGCAGATCTAGGGAGCTCAATTGCTTTTATGATGGAGAGATTCAGGATATATCCAATGTGTTGGGAACCCAAGATAACCCAGAAAGGATCCTCCAGTTCTACAACTTTGGAAAATCACCCTTCTATGGTTTGATTCTTTGACTACTAGGTTTATAGATTTGAAGCTATATATAATCAAAATATGGCTGCAATATTTTCTACAAACAGATTTTGGCTTTGAGGGTTGATCCCTCCTTCATATCTACAAGCTAGGAGCTTGAGATCTTGTATCCTCTTCTTCCTCCAATTTGTAGAAACCGAATATGCAGCTACCATAGAAATTATGTTGTACAAGAGGGAGAGTGTTTATGCCTACTAAAATATGCTGCAATAGACTCCAAGCTAATGGAAATACTGATGGCAAGGTGAGGGAATTATCCCTCACAGGATTACTAGCTAAAATGGTAGCAACTTCCTTCCTCCTCTGGATCTGTAATGATGAACAATGTAATACTTGATGGGACTACTGCTGATAGGAGGTCAATAATGTTTTTTCTGATTACAGATCTAAAATAAATACCTGGGAATGCTAATCTTCAAGCTCAAGGGGACAGGAATAAACCTACACCAGTTCTTTAGCTGAAATACTAAAGACAACTTCCACCTTCCAAACTGATCATCAGAAATTTTGTAATTCTTGAAGGTATATGTTTTTTAGATGATGGAAATGATAAGTGGCACCAATTCCTCAAGTTTAATGAAGTAAAACCCTCTTCCAAGAGATCAATCAATGAAAGAGGAGGGATTCCCGAACAGGAACACCCTATGCTAAACAACACTTGCAATCTTTGCTAAACAACCCAAGAAAGCAATGGGATGTCACATGACAATTCCAGATCTAAAAAAACCTCAAAATCTATATTCAATAGTCTCCCTTCATTGTTTTCTTCATCTCCTTTATATATATTATGAGCCTTCACATGCTGTGGCTCTCATCTAAACTATGTTATGCATGTGGACATGATCCTCCATGTTTGACTGTGTTATCTCTCCAAGTCATCCATCATGTCTAGGTGCAATGTACACCCTCTCCATCATGTGTGCATTAATTTCACAACTCCTCCATCATCTCATCATGAATGCTCCATGATCGTCTGTTTGATTCCTTCGAAGATCTTTGTTGACTGTATCAACCTCCATGATCTATCTCATTAATGTGATGTGATCTCCAATCAATTCACATTAGTAGTTGCTCCACTAACTCCTTTATGTAGATATATAATTAATTAATCCACATTCACACATGAAAAGTGGATATTTATTCATCATGAGGATTATGGGTCCCTCCACCCTTTTATTTACTTAATTCCTTAAGAAAATTAAGAACTCTAATATTCCAAATATCAAGTGAAAATTTGGGAATATTACAGTCCTCCCTAGAAAAATGTTGCTTTTCCTCAAGAAAATGAAAAATTAGATGCATAATACATCCATTTCCCTCAAAATGGCATCCACATAAGGAAGGCCTCCTCCATTTGCTGCAATGTGTTATGCATGTTTGGTTCCAAAGTTGTCTCTCAAGAATGTATAGAATGACCTCCAACTATATGGTTAGATGTCCTCCTTCCATCACAAAGAACCAAATGACAACCATATGATGTCCAACATGATCAAAAATACATGAGATACATAAAATATAGTGGTTCCTTCCACAAAGGTAGAGCTCCATCTCACAATACATCTCTTTATCCCATGCTTCTTGAAGTACATTGAGCATTGTCATGGTCTCACCTTTAGCCCTATTGGCCTTGTTGGTTCTGAGCGTCACTCCAACATTATGAAAAATAATAAATAGAGACATATGGGTAGACCAATGTTTCAAACGATATTATCCCAATAGTAACCACTGGAGTAGGGCTTCTTGTTGCCGTCCTCCATCTCCTCTATGTAAAATGGACAAGCCAAAATCCCCCAAAATCAACCAAAGAAAAAAGAGATCTTGCTACTTCTTCACATCATCATGTTAATCATGGAGTAACAAAAACACGTTGAAGGACATATAAATTTCATACCAGCCCAATACAAGCAAACTCCATTATCATATATCTTGAGAGTACTATGCCATATTACCAAAAATACAAAACACATAAACATGGGAGATGTCATGTGATGGCCAAACTCTCTTGAGGAATTTAAATATGAACATGCCTTCTTTTGATGCAAATTATCATTGATACATAAGGCATGAGACAAGAAAATATGTACCTTTGGGTGGTAACCATACTCACCCCAGAGCAACCAGCGCAACCATGCCTCCTTCTTCATTACATCAATGTATTTCAAGGCATGGATCAAAGAAATAGTAGCCTTTGGGTAGTAACAAAACTCACCCAAGAGCAACCAATGTAACCAAGCTTCTTGTTGGCCCATGGAATATATTTTCAAGTGTTCATGCAACCCCTTGCTGATCATTCTCACCCACTCATTTCAATGTGGATGATGAATGATGTACTGCATAAACATGGTATCCTCCCTTTGTAGAATACCATCCTCCCAAAACTGATGAATAACATTGCACTTCATGAAATGTTGAAGTGCACCTCCAATGAGATCTCTTAATGAGACCTTCATCTCATCCATGGCCTTCCAAAACTAATGAGGTTCTGGATCTACTACAGGCAGAAGTCTCTCTTTGAGTTGTGAGATGCTCATTGAGAAAGTGTCATCAAGAAAGGAGAAAAGATTTCTCATATGAAGATGTCTACCATTTATCATCATAACCTCCATTGCTTCATGAGTGAAGCTACCTTTAGAAGTCTCCAAGAATAATGGGGCTCCTTCATTATCATTTCTACTAAGTGACGACGTTGTAGATCTGCATGGTAATACGTATGTTGTCTCAAAGAAAGGTACAATAATGATCTCATAACCAATTATTTTACATAGGATCATGCTTATCCCATCTTCTGAAACTCCACACTTCAACTCAAAAGGTTGAATGAATTTCATCCATGATAAATTGGGATAGCTTTCCATCTCCTCCTTGATTAAATCAAGGGTCCTCTACTTTATGATAGTTTTCTGATTCAAATCAACATTTTGATCTAACCCTTGGTTATGCATTGGCCCTGATGGAATTTCCCCATAAGTTCCAATAAGATCTACTGAAACAATACATGATGAATGTGTATGCATACCTTGGATCAACTAATTTGTGGGAACCTTTGGCCAGAACACAAGAGTTCCTCCAACTGGGACAATGGTGTCTCCAATTGCTGGTAAGAGAGATGGATCCTCTTCTACCAATGTACATGTTTTGGAATCTTCCTCCTCTTCCTCATGAATCTTCTGAATCATGAATGGGACTCTATATGTTAAGAGCTCAAGACTATTTCACAGAGGTGAAATTGTCTCTTCTTCAGATGTAAGTACTTCTATAGCTGGTGGTGAATGAAGTGACTCCTTGTCCAGAGTGACAAGATTGACATCCTCATTTGTTTCCTTAGGAAATGTCTCTTTATAGCAAATCTATCTCTTCTTCACATCAAACACCTTCCTCAATTTGTGAAAGAAATCTAAATATTTAGTCACCATTGCATGCTCCATGTGAATAAACCACCAATCATTGGCTTCACCTACAAGATGAAGTGCTGCAATTTGGAAAACCTCTTTTCCGACGACAAGATGTAGCATGAAAAATGTATCTAACTCTTTCCTCCAAGCCTTAACAGTGTTTGAGGAAGATCCATCAAATGTAGGCAAATATAATCTATTGTGCCTCTTCCTTCTATTGCTTCTATAGGATATTCTTTCTTCTTTGAGTTCAAAGAATTCTTGGAGAGTTAGATTTTCTTTGAATGCTCTAGACTGTGCTTTTTACTCTTCAAGATACAAACTGAGAGTCTCATGAGTCTCAGGTTCTCTTCTTTATTAATTTCTATACCTCTCACCTTCTTCAAGGAATGTGGAAATAGTAGATCTATGAGGAGATCTATGCTTATATGGTATTCTTTTCTGCTGATAGGAAGTGCTTGGACCTTCCACATCAAATATTCTTCTTGGATCTTCTTTTTTACTCTCCTTCATTTGTTTGACCTCCTTCGAGAGATCTTTCTTGTATCTAAAGAAAGGAATGGAAAGAATATAATCCTCCTTCATGATAGGTATCATCTATCTACTTCTTATTTTGATGCAAAATATGAAGTGTCCACAAGCTTAGCCAAAGATCATGCTCTGATACCACTGTAATATCCCAAAATGGAGAATGCAGTAATACTTAAACACAATATAAGAACTGCAACTATGTAAAAAATAAATCTAGAGACAGCATCCAAATATATAGAAAATTTGAGTCATTTTATTATATGGAGATTATTCAGTTACACAATGTAGAAAATATGAGTAGATCTAGCCCAAGAGATGGCCTAGAATTGCCCTGCGATGATGCTACAACTAGCACTACGTAACTGGTGAGCTTACAGGAAGCAATAATTCATTGTCCCTTCAGTTGTTGATATGCATGAACTGCTGCAAAAGGAAATTCAGATGTAGGGAGCTCAAGAGCTCTGATGATGCCAAGATTCAAGATTTGGCCAATGTGATGGGAACACAAGATAACCCAGAAAGGATTTTCTAGATCTACAACTTTGGAAAATCATCCTCCTAGGGTTTGATCCTTCGACTGCTAGGTTTATATATCTGAATCTAGATTTAATAAAAATATGGCTGCAATATTTTATACAAACATAACTGAGCTTTGTGGGTTGATCCATCCTTCAGATCTACAAGCTAGGAGCTTGAGATCTTGTCTCCTCTTCTTCCTCCTTCATGTTGCAACAGCTGAATATGAAATTTCCATAGAAACTACACTATACAAGAGGGAGAGGCTGTATTCCTACTGAAATATGCTACAATAGACTCCTGGCTTATGGAAATACTGATGGGAAGGTGAGGGGATGATCCCTCATAGGATTACTAGCTGAAATGCTAGCAACTTCCTTCCTCCTTTGGATCTGCAATGATGGACAGTGTAATCCTTGATGGGACTGCTCATGATAGGAGATCAATAATGTTTGGTCTGATGAAAAATCTGAAATGAAGCCCTGGGAATGCTGATATTTAAGACCAAGGTGACAGGAATAAATCTACACTAGTTCTCTAATTGAAATACTGAAGACACCCTCCACCTTCCAAACTGATCTTCAGAAATTGTGTAATTCCTCAAGTCCGATGTTCTATAGATGATGGAAATGATAAGTGGAATAAATTCCTGATGTAGAATGAAGTACAAACGTCTTCCAAGAGATCACTCAATGAAAGAGGAGGGATTCCCGGCCAGGAACACCCTGTGCTAAATAACACTTGCAATCTTTTCTAAACAACCCAAGAAAGAAATGGAATCTCACATGACAATTCTAGATGTAAATAGACCTCAAAATCTATATTCAATAGCCTCCCTTCATCATTTTCTTCATCTCCTTTATATAGATTATGAGCCTTCCCATGCCTTGGTCCTCATCTAAACTGCGATGTGCATGTGGGCATGATCCTCCATGTTTGACTGCGTTTTCTCCCCAAGTTATCCATCATGTATAGGTGCAATGTACACCCTCTCCATCATGTGTACATTAATTTCACAACTCCCCCATCATCTCATCATGAATGCTCCATGATGTTCTATTTGAATCCTTCGAAGATCTTAGTCGACTTTATTTACCTCCATGATCTATCTCATTAATGAGACATGATCTCCAATCCACTCACATTAGTAGTTTCTCCACTACCTCCTTTGTGTAGATCTAGGCTTTATTAATCCACATTAACACATCAAAAGTGGATATTTATTCATCATGAGGATTATGGGTCCCTCCACCCTTTTATTTACTTAATTCATTAATAAAATTAAGAACTCTAATATTCCAAATATCAAGTGAAAATTTGGGAATCTTACACAAGCCTAGGAAGCACCTATGAATAAAACAGTTGGTGAAGATATTCAATAAGCGAGTCCACAATAGGGAGATGACCCATTCAATTTATTGAGTAAGATATGGTTTTACTAGGAATAGTTTCTTTTCATGGCCACAGTTTGTGAAGCATTCACTGCGAATAATTGTAATGTGATGATGTGTTTTCCATCGTTTATTAAAGAAATGATGATGTTTTTTTCCTTTTGTTGGTAGCTGGGGTATTGTTTTCTACTATAATGTAAACTTGACCAAATAGTGTGTGTTATATTATCTTGGAAAGTATGGGGTTGTTTGAGTCATGTGTCGTTTTCTATATGAGTGGAAAGAATGTACCAGCTTTGCATGCAATGCAAATGTTGAAGTGTTGCTTGACGAAGATAAAATGCAGTGTGCAGGGTGTATTTATGCTTTTGGAGGACCAAAAATTCCTTAATGGTGAGAAATGATACATGACTCTCTAGAAATAAAAGTGGTTTTGAAAATATCTAAAAAGTAAAATTCATCAGATAGAAGGGAAACCATGACTAGATCATAGTGCTCGTCAGCCTAATTCAAATTGTGTGAACAACACTCAAATCCAAGTTTGTATGGTCAACTTATAGCTGGTCAAATTTTTGGTCAAACTTGGCCAAATGGCTGCCTTAACAAGGCAACAAATTGGTAGTGACCCGATGCACAAAATATGGCCATGAGATAGGTGAAATTGTTGCCTACATAATTTTGCTAATGTCTCTAATTTTTTGGTGGAAAATTTTAAACCAATCTATGATTAAAAATGAAAAAGAATATCTTAAAGCATGTCAGGCTGCCACCACGGCCAATAGTTATAATCAAAATATATGATACAGTGGTGGCTAGTCAAACCCCACCACCACGGCCAATTATATTATAGTATGAGAGCATTGTATATGTGGTGGGTGCGCCACCCCGACGGACCCACCCAACCCTGTGTAGAACCGTGTGTTACCACCGAACATTCATATAATGATTTTGGTGGGTGTCGAACCCACCCAGCTGAACAATTGTTCAATCCGCTGACATAACCAACCATAACATTAACATTAACCCCATACCAAATAAAATAATCCCATGGTATATGTTATAATCATTGACCCAAAGTTAAACTACCAACGCATTGTATTAAAACAAATACTATATGTATGGGGTTGGTAGTGTTTGAACCCCATCCACCCCAACCAAATCCTCCAACGACTACCAATAGACTAATGACCTTGGTCTTGTAAGTCAACCGCCCAATTTTATATAAACATTCTCATTAGCCCACCGGAACGGGATAGGTGGAGAGCGAACGATGAAACTAGGAGTGGTATAGGGTACAGAACCCTAAGCATGGGTATCAAGAAGATACCGAAAATATTCCAGTAGAGGGCCATAGGTGTCAATGTCGTAATTGGGAGATTTTATAGTTGATTTTGAAAATTTTCACACCAGGAATCCATTTTTGCAGTCCATTTCTCTAATTGAGTTCCCCATTTCCAAGCCATCATCTAGATTTAAGGTATAATGGTAATTTTTGTAAAGTTTCTTCTAACAAATTTCTTTGATTCGAATTAATATGGGGGCCTCCCCATTGTTGAGCATAGCTGGGATAGGTATCCCACATTGGTTGAATTTTGTAATTAAAACATTGTGTATTTGATCTCATGTTTGCTTATGTTTTCTTTCCTCTTCTTTTCATGTGGTCTAAGTTGCTTTGTTAATATTATCTATTATGTGAAATTCTGAATGCATCCTTGAAGTTAAATATTTTGGGTCAAGAAGCACTCAAAAATCCTAAAAAGCATGTTTTATGAGTTCTTTGGGTCCTCGAATCACTATATAGATTAGTCCATAAATTTGAATTCTCTGGCCAATCTTCCTGGTCATTTTACATTTAGAGTCAATGAAAATCCTCAAGGGAAAGGAGGAGAAAATTCAAGGGGGGGAGAAACTTGGAGGAAGAGGCTCATTCTGTTGCTATAATTATGATCAAGTGGGTCATGTTTCCTATGAATATCGACTACCTAGGAAGCCTTGGTTGTCCCATTGTAGAGTAAATACACGTGTGACTAAATATTGTTCTGAATTGATAGTTCACTGGAAACAACACAAGAAAAAAAGAGGATAAATTTTGATCAATACAAAACCTAGAACACCTGAAACAACTCCAACACCTAACATTAATATCATTTCTAGAGGAAAAAAGACTAGAGAATATAAGGAGACCTATGAGCGACCTACTATAATAAATAATGTATCACCAAAGAAGTCCTATGATCGTAACCAGCAAAAAAAAAAATTAAGTAGTTGTTTTCTTCCTATAGTCCTCCTACATAACAACCAGAGAGGGTTTTGATGACGAGCCCCAAATTTTCTCAAGAGACATCATAGCCCATCGTGCAGTGGCTTAAATTATTTTTACATATTATGAATGATGAAAAACTACCTACCCAGCTACATAAGAGCCTCAAGAAAATTGTTAAGGACGAGGAATTTTCTAACAAGCCTATTTATACTAATCTACCTACACAACGTTCCAAGAATTTCTTCTAGAATAAGAGGAGAATAGTTAGAGAATTTTATGTTGATGCCAAAAGTGTAGGACTTTAGATTAAATATTCTATGCTGGATTTGGGTCAAAACGTCAATATTTTTCCAAGAAAGACCTGGGAAGCATTAGTAAAACATAATTTGGTGTTCTCATTGATCCAATTACATATGTGAATCATTAATGTATTCTTCCCATTGGATGTCTCAAGGATGTTGAAGTTGACATTGCAGGAGTAAACACATATGTAAATTTTGAGTTTATAGATATAAAGGGTGATAAAGTTACATATTCTTAGCATAAATTCTTAATGAAAGTGTACGAAAAAAGACTACTTTAGCTATGTGTGAAAAATAACCCTAACAACAAAAATGGTTGCTTAATTCTTTAGATGTGAAATTGATAGCTAGAACAAATGCGGAAAAAAAGGTAGATCTATGCAGTGAAAGTAGTTCAACAGTGAAAAGAAATAGTAATTACTCCATGAATCCAACATACAAGACAATATTTAAAGAATTTTCTATATATATTGTAACACCTTGTGAAGGGAAAAAATAAGTGTTACTAGTCCCCTTGAATGGGATGGGTCCCTTTTTGTCCTCAATGCTCCAATTCCAGAAGTTTCTCTCTCTCAATGGTGCAAAAAACCCATAATATATTGGAATCTATGGGAGCTCAAGAAGTGAAACAAAATAGTGGCAGCAATAAGAATGATCAAAGCGCGATAATGAAAGTGATCAAAGTGAAGAATGAATGGATAAACCTCATATTTATAACAAAATATTGACTTATCCTCAATAATGGTGAATAAAAAAATATTATTAACCGAGATCTAAATCTAACCGCTTGGATTAGTTTATTATATTTTGTTGGAGGGAAAATATATTTAAATTGGTTAAAAACCTTTATTTAGAAATAATAAACAAATAAATTATTTATTTATCATTTCAAAAACGTCGTTAAAGAATAATTAACAAATAATGATTTGTTTAATTATTCGTAGGTGATTTAGTCAAATTTAAAAAGGAATAATAAGTAAATAATGATTTAATTAATTATTCCTAGAGAAAAATAAGAAAAATAATGATTTATCTTATTATTTATCATAATTGGTTTAAATATGACAAGTAATATTATTTAAAAAGTTGTTTAATTAATTATTCCTAGAGGAAAATCAAATAAATAAGGATTTATTTAGTTATTCCTCATGGGTTTCCTTGTTTAAAGCATAAATAACTTAATAAAGTATGGTTTATTAAATTATTTATTATAGTGAAAGAAATTTTACTATGGTAAAATTGGCCTTACATGGTGTACTTCGATCCATCTAATTGTAAATGGTTAGATGACCAAATTTTGGTGATAACAGATTCCCCCCCCCCAATGTGCATTAGTAAAAAATAATGAAATTAATGACTAGGTGACTAAAAAAGTTAGTCACCGCTATTATTTCAAGTGAATTAATTCTAAATTTGAGCAACTTTAAGTAGCCAAACTAAAAATTACTAACTTAAATGAGTAATTTAGTCTAGGAATAAAATATACGATTAGATAATAAGTGACTAAACTAAAAAGGATTAACTTAAATGACTAATTTAGTCCAAGGATAAAATATATAACTAGATAATAAGTGACTAAACTAAAAGTGACTAACTTAAATGACTAATTTAGCCTAGTATTAAAATATATGACTATATAATAAGTGACAAAATTAATAATGATTAATGTAAATGACTATTATAGTCCAAGAATAAAAATATGACTAGTACAACAAGTATATGAATTAGTCATTTATGTCAATAATTTTAAATAGTGTCACGCCATAAATGGAAAATTGAAATTTTGATATTGAAGTGTTACACTTCACTACAAGATTCTTTGGATCCATCTATAGTGTTAAAATTCTCTCAGCTGTGTCCAATACCCTTTCCATTAGGTTTTTGATAAGTACTAGATAACAGTTCTCTAAGAAACATTAATGCTAGATACCCTTCCCCTCATTTACCTAAGAATGATCATACCAATGATTCCCCTTGCCACCACGGGTTACTGATCTGCCACGATGACTGGTCAACCACCCATGCCATGTCCCACCCAGCTCACCTAATCACTACACAATGCTCCCATAACACCAAACGCACTCAGCAACATGAATTCACCCGATGCCTTTGACTCATCTCCCTACTATGGGGCACACACTTGTTTGATGTTTCCTCTCATCACATCCGCTAAAATGCATAACTCGACCCACCACTACACAATGTGCCCAAGGTGGGAGTTCACCAATATGGCACGCTCATTGTACATCACCATCGAACATACCCAAGTCACATGCCCATCACACCAAGGTGTGCCCCACACCACTCGGTCATTGTGACACTAACTTGAGGGCGTGACACTCCCTCATCCTCGCTCCAGTTGTATTTACTCATGTGAGACACCTTCCATGTGTTTCTCAAAACTCACTCCCATTGGAGAGTGTACGAACATTTGTTATAATAAAATAATAATAATAATCTAATTTTAACGTCACGGCCAAGCCAAACACCAAATTGGTGTATGATACCCCCTTGTTTGTGGGACAAGGGACCCACCTCCGAGTAGCGATTTGGCTGCTAAGCCTACGAAGACATACATACTCTACCCCCTCTAGTTTTGAACCCATGACCTCTTCGGAGGAAACACATGCTCTTAACCATTAGGCCTACTCAAGCTATGAATACTCACACATATATAGAATTTATTTATAATATGTTTGACGTACATATATTGTGTGACACCAATTTAACATATATATATTATCTGATATGAACCTTAATTAATTTATTAAAATAATAAATATCAATATTTATATTTTATTGAATTTATTAAAATAATAATTATCAATATTTATATTTTATTTGTTTTAATTATATTATATAAAAATAAATTTTAAATATATTGTGATTTTATATTCAATTAATCATTAAAATAATAAATATTAATATTAATATTTTAATTATTTAAAAGAAATTTTTTTAATATTTGTAAAATGTTTGAGGGCATGCCACATTCGAAGTTTATCAAAGTTGAAGTCGGGGAAAGGGCATGGCTTGATTTCATTAAGAATATATATGAAAGTCAAACTTGTCACTGAAATGAAAGTACAATAACAGAGGAAAACTCATTGTTCTTACCTAGACTGGTTCACGAAGATAATCTCTATCAAATTCGAATTCGGGGAGAGGGCATGGCTCGATTTCATTAAAAATACATATGAAAGTCAAACTTTTCACAGATATGAAAGCCCAAGAAGAGAGGAAAATTCGTTGTTGTTACCTAGACTGGTTCAGAGAGACAATGTTCTGGGTCTTTGGCACTGAATTTTTGTTGATGGTTCTAAAATTTAGCTAAAAACTGGATGAAAATTGGATGTGTTGGTTATTTGGCGCAAAATTTTTGCTGTTGGCAAAAGGATTTTTGCTGTTGGTGGGAGGGTTTTGAAATATTTTGAGAAAAATTTATAACGTGATTAAAAAGTTTTAGCACTGACAATTTTTCCTATATAATTACAACTTTTATCATGGATTAAAACACATTAGAAAGAACTTGGAGGCTTTTGAAGAGGCAGGCAGCACCAAATTCACAATTGAAGTTTCATACCCAGAGTCACAGGTTAGTTGGATTTATAATATTATATTTTTCTATTTCCCACCTTTATATTTTCTCTTTTTGTTTTAAGATGTTGTTATTTCATACGATTTTTTTTGGGTAAGTATCGACTGGCAATGGATTTTTTTCATTTGTTTTATGATGTTGTTGGTTCTAGGATTTTTGTTTTGGATACTATTGGTTTTACAATTATTTTTTCAAGTACTCACTAGGTAATCAATGGATTCAACCGAATCACTTCCTCCAGCGAGCAGTGCGACTTAAGTAGTCACATCATTAAAGGAAGTGAATCATTATCATTTCCAGCATTTCTAGGTGGAGAAGATACGTTTGGTCATGAATCTGCCCCAAATTATGGTTGAGCTTTCCCTTCATTCATAGGTTAGGCCTTCCCATTTGAAACCTCTCCAGCTGGTTCAAGGTGAGCGAAGTCGAATAAAAAAATGACTTTAATAAGTCCTAGTTCAACTGAGTATAATTGAGAAATTGTTATTAATGATGCTAGCTAGGATTCCTTTTATGGGACCATCCATATTTATCTCATCCTATCCAGTGTCTAAGCTCACATCTGAAGAAAAATATAGAATAAGTGGTAGGACCTATAGACTAATGAAATGATTTGTCTGAATGAAATGATGTGTTTGAGAAATTAGAAATAAAATAGCGAGTTAATAGTTCTTTAGATCTCTTTTTTTAGGTGGTAGCACCCATTACTCACATTTAGCCACCCATTACAAGTTTCCACTATAGGATACAGTTTTATTCTATAAGATATAGTTTTAGGTGGTAGCACCCATTCCCCACATTCAACCACCCATACTCAAATAAAAAGAGTATGCCTATAAAATTTTGTATTTATAGTCATCCAAAGAACCACGGTGAAAGGAGCCAGGTTTGTAAATGAAAAAAGGCTTTTTTGAAAATGGAAACCAATAGAAAAATTCTTACCTTCTTCCACATAAAATTTTCCTCATTTTTTTGTATTTTTCTTCCAAGGAAACAAATGTATATTTGGCATCTTTTTTTTCAAGTAGAAATTAAAGTATACATTGACTGTCCCTATGCATAAGAGATCCTTTAAAAAAACTTCCTGATTATCATCTGATTCTACAAAACATCCTTCTAATAAACTTTGAACATCATAATGACATTTCCACCTATAGTGCTAACATTGCAGACAACCCAAAATAATATCTTAAAACTGCTTATAGAATTCTTTTAAAATAATATTTCTGTGAAAACTAAAACCAAAACCCTCACTCTAATTTTCCATGCATAATCCCTTTTCTGATTGCAATGGGATCTTTTGAAATATGATCTGCCTAAGAATTATATTCTCTATGAACATGCTGAATAGAAACTAAATGAAAATCTTACTAGAGTTCCTTAACTTAGTGTTGCTAGCGAGAGGGAACTAGACTATCCAATGGTAGAGAACCTTTAAAACTCTCATTACCACTTTCGAGTCTCTAGAAACCTAAATAATTTTAACATGTTTAACCATAAAAATTTTAATAGAGCCCGAAGGGGTACTGACCTTGCACGAATATTAGTACCACTAGCAGTTCCAATCTTGAGTTAGAATTAACAATCATATCTGTAATGAAGGACAATACCAACAACATAATCACCCAACATTTGACATGCACAATAGAAATAATTCCAAGAAATATTAGGATTGAAAAAAGGCACATGCCTAAGGTTGAATCTATAAGCCCCTGCTTTATGCAATTAGTTACACTTGTTATCATCATCTTGTTTTCGTAAGTATTCTCATCTTTGTTTGTAAGAACATATAAGATATTGGGAAAATTATTCCCATCTTCTAGCAAACATTCTCATCTATTTTCAAGTGATTAGCACAAGCTAATGTGCATCTTTGACCCATCCAAGCTAACGTGATTTGGGATTATTTGAGTTTGATAAATTAAGTTCCTTTTCCAATTGAAGCAAGAGAAGGTTATTTTTGTTTCCATTATCAATGACCATATATGTTAGTTTGTGCTTGATCTGACAGTTCTATGTACAAAGAGATTACTTGTTGTTGGAAACGTTATCTTTGCGCATTAGCATCAAGTGTGGATCAATGTAGTTGGGATTGTTGACATCAACCTCTAAGTCTCCAACCTCTCAATAATGCTTACAAAGGAGTGAACGTTGCATTTAGGGTTGATTTCATCCTATTCATTGCTAGTCAAGTCCATATTAGGGAAGAACAATTTTAGTATTCTGAAAGAGGCTGAAATCCTCTGTTCCATGGGTCAAGTTTAGTTTTTCCAAGGGGTCGAGTTTTCCACTCAAGAGGGTTGTATTCACTCCTACACTTAGCTAGATGAATTCTGTAACAAAGGAAGTACAATAACCAGTGACAAGGGAGCTTGAATTTGGTCTTTGTCTTGTGGGTGTGTTTATGGAAGGAAATATTGATATTTTTCTCATTTGCTAAAGTTCATACCTCCTGAGAGTGACATTGTGTCAAGGGATGAGTTGATAGATAAATTTCCTGGCTGGTTATAGCATTATTGTGGGTTGATTTAACCTCTTATGACTTGTATCACAATATCTACGTGTGGGTTATGGAGATTCCTTAATTACATGTGTGCATAGGGTGTCATTTAAGAGAAAAAGGGAGCCATAAATGTTGTTGATTTTTTTACATCAAGGGTGTTACTGAGTTGTACGCGTCGGTCCCTAAATTTCTTATGTGATTTCTCAGAAGATTTATAATTAAAATGTTATGGATCAGAGAAGCTTGCACTCTCAACAAGAAAGACATATTCGGACAATTTTCAGCATCAGGGACATTGAGACAGAGAATGCGGTCAATTAAGGATAGTATAAGCCACGAACAACTCAAAGGAGTTTACAATATTGACTGTTCATGTGGGAAAAGTTATATTGGGGAAACAGGGCAGTCGTTGCAAAAACGACTTAAAGAACATGGCGCTAATATTAAATATGAAAGATCTCGTACCTTAGCCCTAGCTAAAAACTCCACAAAAGCTAAGAACCATATACATCTTGAGGATGCCAGAATCATTGCAAGGGAAGACCACTATCGAAGAAGGAGAATTAGAGAGGCAATCGAGATTATAAAGCATCCTCGAAACCTTAACTGAGATGGAGGTTGTGAGATCAGTTACTGTTGGCATCCTCTAATTCGTCAAATCTATTCCTCCAGTTCGACAACCACCTAGGTATAGTCCCTCAGGTTTGGTCTTTCTGATTATATTTTAGGGTTTAGGGCTTTCTAACCTAGGTTGATAGAGAATTAAAAACAAAAAATTATAAAGTCAAATAATTCATTAAAAAGTCAAATAATTAATTAATTAATTTTCAATTAAAATAAAATAAAATTAATTAATAAATTATAATTATTATTAGTACCTTGGATAGTAAACTAAGAAAATATAATAAAAATTAAAAATATAAATTGGGTTTTACAATTTGGATGATTTTATAATCACAAACTATTAATTAATAGAATGCTAGGAATTAAAATATATATCAATTAACATTTTCTAATTTAAAAAAAAAAAGGTTAGATTTAGATTATATATATATATATAGAAATGAGAATCTAATGTAGTATTTTTATTAGTATTAATCAATTATTGAAACTCTAGGAATTAATATAAATTATTTAAATTACTTATTAAAAAAATTAGAAGAATTAAATTATAATCATTAGCTATTATTAATAAATTATGAAATAAATAATTAAATAGTAGTATTATTTATTATTATTTATATTATTTATTATTAGTTATGATATACTATTATTATATACATTAAACATTTTTAATTAGATTTATTCATTGAATTAATTTATTAATTATTTAAAAATTTTAATTAAACATTAAATAAAAATAAAATAAATTTCCTAGATATTATTGTTGGTCATCTCCTTAGAAAAATAATATTCACTCTATAAATTTGACTTAAATCCCTCTTTCATTTCTTCATTCATTCGTCCTGAAGATGGATCTCCATGGAGATTTGAAACCTCGACATTTATTATCTGACACTATGGAAAATCTGAGCTCTTCCTCATCATAATATTTGGTCATACTCCATAAATTAAGCTTATAACTCAAGGGGTCAACGCTAGTACACTTCTTCCTTCAGAACTGATATTTGTCACTTATTTATAAACCTCGAAACCAAGTTCTATTGCACTGATTCGCTCATTGTATATGTTGATTTCAATCTAATAGAAGGACTATTTATGATTTGGCACTATCTTCATATGTACACTGAATGTTTGAATTGAAAACAATGTATCACACTGAGCTCCATTTTGCTACTATAGAATCTAGATTCTGACGACATTGGTGCAAACTCATTCACTATTGACAAATAGTTCTTCATGATTGTAGAATTAAACATAATAGTTTCTTGTTGCTTCTTTAACAGAAGCCTTGACTATGAAAAGAGACTCCTCCCTATAGATTCTTTTGTGAAAAGAGACTCTGTTGTGCCTTTCTAGTAATATTTTAATTTCAACTGTTCATTTAAACCACTTCTACATTCAATACTTTCTTTTCCATAGTGACTTCAATGTTGAAGAAGGCTAGGCATCCAACATTGCCAGGTTCTTGTATGGTTACTTTGCATGGGCCCTTGGATAATAGTTAGCACTTTCCTCAACAATTGGGCTACGGTTTGACCACACTATCATAAGCCACCATATAAATCCCACAATTTGGGCACATCATACATTTTCATGGAAACTATATGATGTGGCTAAGGTTTCACTAGATTATCATAAGCCACCATATAAATCCCACAATATGGGCACATCCGACATTGTCATGGAACCATCATGTCAAATACATTGTGGTTGATCTGTTGTATTTTTGTTTACATTACTTTTCCTCATCATATTATGCGAAGTTGGGCACTTGTGCAGTTTGTCTCAACTAGTCAGCTTTCCAAGCTTGAGTGGCCATGTCCTCAGTGTAGCACACCATCTTGTTTGACAATGTTTGCAAGTGAAATGGCCAAGTGGAATTTTATATTGTGTTGATTGGTGGCTACCGTTTTCCACTATTAGTAAATGAAGCCTTTGTTCTTAGTTGTTTCTCTAGGTTTTCTAATTTACACCGAACATATGAGATTTTTACATTTTCTTTTTTTGTGATTTAATAATTTTTTTTTTCTATGTTTTTTGTTCCTAGCCTTGCCACCTTTTTCCAGTTGTAGCAAGGTTCAATAATATAATTTTAAATAACTACCTAGAGAATCACTAAAGTTTCACTTAGTTTTACTTCATTAGTGGTTGAGCATGCTCTCATAGAAAATAGTAGGTGTAGTAGAGGATTCCTGAACTTTTGGCTTATAAACCAACACTTATAATGCCATTGGAAGAGTAAACAACTCTTCTCAAATGCATAAACAGGATGACATGTCATGATATGCATTGGTCTTAGTTGAGTATCTGTAGTTACTATAGTCAATATATATCAGAAAACTCTAGAGTATTGAATATTAATAGATCAGATATGTTACTACTGTAGACAACTGCAAGAAAGTATGAAACTCCCACAAGAGACCTTTATAATGATGCAAACATTTTTATTTTACTATGGAATTTGATACGAATACTTATTCCCCGCACTGTTGTTAGCGTATTAAATATATTGCATGAAATAGGCTAGTTACTTTAAGGTTGTCCTTTCCTGTTGTATGATTTTCCAGTTATCTTGTTCTCATTGTTTTTCCCCAGCCAAACTAATCTTATCATAAAAGGGATCTACTCTTAAGTTATTTACAGTGATATCCTCATTGGTCGTTTGCGGTTAGGATTGTGGTGGAAAATAAAGCTTAAAATTGGACATTGATTATATTAACTCTAAGTTTCATGCCTCTAGTCTGCCAACAATTATGTTTTCTAATTGTCAGCATACAAGATGTTACTTCACAATTTCTTGAGATATTTCTTGAGAATGTAATTCTCTTTATGGCATAGTGTGCCTTTAGTTCCTCCTCAAAAATATATCTTCCTCTAATGTGTTAAGAAAACACTGGTAAAACCAAAATAGAGCTCTCGTACTCTCCTAATAGCTTATGCATCAAGATGGCTAGTGTTTAGTGATCTGTATCAAGTCTTGTAATATAATCATAACTACATTGAAGTTAATGACAAGCCCAAAGCCCCTATATCTACTAGAATAAGTTTCCTCATCTAATAATCACATTTAACACTATAAGAGAACCATAGATTGTTAGTTATACCTATCCTTAGCCACATCGAACATTTTTTCCATTATGGGATTTGCAAGGAAGTTGGAAATGATTGAGATATATTCTAGCATACTCATGAGATTTTGGAATAACATTTTACTTATGACAAGTTCAATTCTCCAAATGATATATGATGACTATAGTAGGTTATGTTTATGTTCTAATTTCATTCAAATCAGAATTTGTTCAACTATGATGATTTGTCTTTGTAAGAATAGAAACTGCTAACACATTGGACATTAATCTCTTGTGCAACAATGTTGGAGGTAAAGTTAGTGGCATAAGAGTAGTAAGAACATGATAATATTCTTGAAAATATAGATAGAGCTTCTCTTTCATGTGCTAACAAGCTTGAAGGTGATGGCTAAAACAAGAGAAACATCAAATACATCTTTGTTACACGTTTTTCATCAATCCACTTCAAAATGTATAGTTGAGATACATGAGTGTTCTCTATAACAAAAAATCTCTCTCTAGTCTTACACTATCTTGAGCTATGCCTCAATTTTCTAAATGTGTCTATGACTCATCTCTAGATGTTACAACTCTAGTCCAAGCTATTACGGGCCAACTAGCATCAACATTATTTTTGTGGCTTCTTGGTCATCAAATTATTTTCAGAAAAACATGCATTTGAAAATATTAGATGCTTTCCAATCTCATCTACCTTGTATCCTCCATAAAACTGTGTTTCTTCTTTGAGAGGAAGGTTTGGGATTGTATTTGCATTTACATAATATGAATTTTTGTTCATATATGATTCTGCCATAATGGAAATTGGAGGAAAATTTCCCTATTGAATATTCACACATATATTGAAGGAAATGTGGGATAATTTTGAGTATATTGTGACAAATCAATTTTTTGAGACACATACAAGGTGTCTTACTTCAACAACAAGATAAAATACACAAGTTTCAAGATAGAAAACAAGTTAAACATAGTGAGCAATTATGGGCCTATCACACTTTGTAATTTGTTTTATAATCAACAATATGGCATCATGAACCATTTTACTTGATCAACAAGAGTTTATTAAGAGACATTTTATCCCAGGAAATATTATTACATCTTGTGAAGGTCTCGAAGGAGTATCAAAGATCAGTCACATAATTATAGATGAAGATAGGAAAAACAAATATGACTCCAAAGGCATATTTTCTACTAGGGTGAACTTCTTCAAGCTCATTAAAGTAATGTAAATCTCCAAATGATGTACCCTCTTGCATGCTAGGAATAAGGAGAGAATGTGGTGTAAATCCTTCATTAATGTTCCCTCCATGCAAGTGGCCAAAATTAGAATGTATTCCCTTCAAGTGCCTAAAATGTGATAATTTGTAACTTGTCATGCTACCATGAATAGGTAAGTGACTCCCTCAAATGGAGTGCCCTCATTTTCTAGGAATGAGCACTAGGAACACGTCAGAAATAGGCTTTAAAGGAGAGAGTGCTCTACTGGTAACTTCCACTTCATCAGTGCTAAGTTTCTCCCCTGTAGCTGAGTGATGCATCCTATTTTCTATTATGGAAACTCTCATTGGTGTGCTCTTCTTCTTACTGCTGTTGTAACGAATGTTTAAAAATGACTGCAATGGATTTTCCCTTAAGGATGCACATATATTAACCAAAACAATTTGTTGTCATGTTGATAGATCTATGTTCAAAACCAAAAAAAAAAAATTGTCATGCTGATAGATCTTCATTCAAAAGGTGTAAGTACAAAAAAAATATCTCCTAAAACAAGTGTTGATCCATAGTCTTTCTGTCAAATATGACTTTCTTTTAAGTTGTTTTACTTTGTGATTGTTGTGTATGGGTGTGTTCACACTGGTAAAAAATGTGTAGTCTTTTCTTCCTATGTGTTGTTTCTAAAAAGTTTTCACAACTGAAATTTGTGCTCAAATAGGAGTTGAAACTTCTCTTTTAGAAATAAGTTTCTGAAAAGACTTGAAAGTAAAGAACTAACATATTAGTTTCATGTTTGAATGCAGAAAATTGAAGATGAGTCAACGCCCAATTTTGACAACGGATGAATATCATGCACATGATGAGAGAATAGACTATGAGAAGATCTTGCTTAAATATGCATGTCCATGTAATTATTCTTGTGGTGGGAAGATGAGAAAAATAAGTGTAACTTTTCAACATATGCTGAAATATGGGCATAATGGTATAAGCCCTTTCCCTCAAAATTGTTATCCAAATATGATAGAAATGCATAGAATGAGAGATGTAGAGGCACTACACATATATGAAGAGGAAAAAACACAAATTAAAAGGTAGGAACCTTTGATGAAGGGATTTAAGTCGATATAATTCTGAATGAGGGTTTCAAGGATGAATGGTAGAAGTTGATGGAAGATGTTTTAAAAGCTATGTATGGTACTTGCAGCTTAAGTCATTTAAAAACAATCCTTTTAATTATTAACTTGGAAGTGATGCATGGTTGGACAAATGAGAGTGTTGATGAGTTATTGGCATTGTTATAATTATGTTTACCACCTAACTCCACTCTCCCAATAAAATGAAGAGCATGTAAAGTGCATATTACTAAGCTAGGCTTAGGGTATGAAAACATCCACACATGTGTGAATGATTGTGTATTATTTCGAAAAAATCTTGCAAGTGAGACTAAATTTCCGAAATGTAAAGAAGGGAGTTATAGACTAGGGTTGAAATCAAATTCAGCTCCGAGAAGGGTTCTTCGCCACTTTCCAGTAATCCCACGTTTGCTTCGAATGTAAAAATGTAGAGACATTGCCAAGTTAATGCAATGGCATGCCAAAAATAATAGCCACAATGGAAAACACTGATTTGTGGTTGATTCTAAGGTTTGGAGGGAATTTTACAATAAATCCCCTTATTTTTCCCAAGATCCTCGCAATATAAGACTGTGTTTAGCTCTAGATGGGGTGAACCCTTTCTCAGATCAAAACACTAAATGATCAACTTGGCCAGTGTTTTTAATAAATTATAACTTTCCTCCATGGTTAGCAACCAAGCCATTTTTCTTGATGTTGTCATTGATCCTACAGGGGAAAAGAATGTGACTTCAGATACAATTGATGTTTATTTAGAGCCATTATTTAACGATCTAGTGGAATTGTGGAAAGGAATTAAAGCAATTCAAATTTTAAGGGATGGTAATTTAGTTCACTTTATGAGCTTCCTTATTGTTTGCAATCCATGATCTTCCTACATATGGCACTTTGAATGGTATCAATATTCATGGATACCATGGATGTCCAGCGTGAATATTTAAGGGTTTTGTGAGGCACTAAAGTCGTTTGCACAAATGTATTTATTTTGGACATCTTGCTTACCTCAAAGCATCCATATCATCGACAAAAGTCACATTTCAATGGTAAGGAAGAGAATCGTGAAGCACCACTAGCAATAAAATGTGATTACATTATTGAGAATAGAGAAAAAGGAATACCATTTATTCAATATGGTGGCATTTTTGGTAGTAAAAATGGTCCACTTGATGATAGTATTGTAAAAAGAGTGTGCATATTCTATAAATTTTCATACTTTAAGCATATAACCATTAGGCATATTGTTGACTTTATGCATGCTGAGAAAAGCATAGATTTTGCTATTATAGAAACTCTTTTTGGTGCATATGATACAATGTGATCATGCCTAGACCTTAAAGAACTAAAGATTCATTGAAATATTTGGGTTGAAAAATATGGTAATGGAAAATACAGAAAACGTATTGATCAGGTTATGTGTGGACAAAGGATCAACGTGCACAATTCTTAAAGTTGATGTCTTAGACTCGATTTTCTACTGGATATGTAAGTGGTAATATTAGAAGCGAAACCAAAAATAATATCTTAAGAAGCCTCAAGACCCATGACAATCATGTCATAATTTAGGATATTTTACCTATTGCAGTCATATCAAGTTTGGAAAAGGGACCAAGATTGGAAATTATAAGGCTGGACCTAATATTAAAAAGAATGAATTTACATGTGCTATATCCTTCAAACTCTGATAATTTGAAGGGAGAGGTTGTTGAAGTTCTCTACTTATTGGAATGAGGATTTCCACCAACAAGATTCAATATTTCTATGCATCTTCTTATACATCTAGAACATGAACTAGAGCATTGTGGCCCAATAAGAACAATATGGATGTATGCTATAGAATGATACATGAAAGTTTTGAAAAATCTTGTTTGTAACAAGGAAAAACCATAAGGTATCATTTGTGAAGGATATTTAATGCAAGAGGCCATAGGGTTTTGCACAGAATATATGAAGGACTTTAGCAATGCCAATCGGCATGTATGTGATGATGATGATGACCAGAGAGTTGAAAGTGAAGTATTAGAAGGAAATGGATGTCACTTCAAACTATCAAATGAGGAAGGAATTTCCATACGTGCCTATGTTCTTCAAAACACATCATCATTCGATAAGTGGCATAGGTGAAATATGATTTAATTGATAATTTGTTTATTTAATTTCATTTAATAGATAAACTATTATCACTCTTACATTTCATATTCTATGAAAAAAATATGAAGAAGAGATTCAAAAATGGATGCATCCATCTCAAAATCGTACACTTCAAGATTTGAACCTTGGAGATAGTTATTTTCCAAAATTTGATCATTGGATTGTTGATGCAATTAATGATGTACGAAAAGAAGGTCAAGATATGACGAAGGAGGAAATTCAGCTTTCACGACCTCCAAGTACATGGGCTTCTTCTTTCAGTGGGATGTGGGCCTATGGTAGTCATTTTAAGAGTGGAAGAAAGGGACACAAGAAAAGAAAATTGTGATTGTATTGTTAGTGTTTAATTTCATCACAACACTGAAAAGAACTTGTATGTTGGATTCATAAAAGAAATTATTCAAGTTGATTATGGTGAAGTAGTCCTATATTATTAAAATGTAAATGGATCAAGCCATCTACAATATCACATGATGAGTATGGATTTGTACATGCAAATACATGCCAAATTTTACTGAACACCAATGAGCCATATGTTTCCCCTATTCAAATTAACCATGATTTTTTAATTGTGATGTGACAAGCTTAGGATGGCAGTATTTCATTGAAATAGAGCCCTGCTTAAAAAGGAAATTCATGAAATATGTTGGTATAATGGTTGATGAGCAATGTGATAGTTTACAAGAAACATTGGAGGAAGAATCTGAAGATGGAAATAGAGTATTTGAAGATGAAGCATTAATTCCCAATCAAGAGATGAGATAGAAAACATAATTCATGGCAAGGAAAATATAATGTATGATGACAATGAAGGAAATCAAGAAGATGTATACACAAGTGATCAGGATTGTCATCTTGATGACCACGCAAATGATCACGATGATGATATATCACCTTGACTTTATGGCATAAATTTTCACTATGAAAATGGATTTTATTGTTTTGGCCATGGGATGAGACAGATGGTTGTATTAAACTCTGTGTGAAATTTATCATTCATTTTTCACTTTGTGTGAATTTTGTCTCATTCCAGTAACTCTATTGTAGCATGAAGTGATTCCATTTATCTTAAAGAGGGTTACTAGATCCATCAATGAAATTGGCTACATGAAGTTATGCTAAATTTAACATTTATTTTGTAACTTCTATAGTTGTTTTTTTTTTCCTCAGGAAAATCTAGAATCTTCTAATGTTATTTTAGTTGTTAAATTAGGGGATGTGTATCTTTTTATTGAGGGATATTTGATTTTCAGCTTGCAAACCTCAAAGCTAAATGTAAGTCTCTGGAGTCTGTTTAATAAGGGCTGAAATTCTTAATATGGTTCAGGAGATTTTCAGCAAAGCTGTACGGTACTAACACTAGTAAAAATATAATAGATTCAATAACGTTACACTAATTGGGATAGCTAATCTACTTTCCCAATTGCAATATGCTATGTTTTTATTATATGATAAATTTATGAAAATGTTACAATTTTTTTTGCAATTAAAAAAATAGAATCCATACTTCTAGATAAGGTGATGATACTAATTAAAGTGTTCCTTCTATAAACATATTAACAACATAGTTCAAAGGTGAAAACCATAATAAGAATCAACAGAATATGATCTAGTTCAGGTCTTACTTTTCCTTCTATTTCAACTACTTTAGATTGAGAGTTTTTTGAGGGATTACAATCCAAGTTTGGATTAAAATTTAATTTATAAATATTCAAATTCAAGGTTATTTAAGTGGAAATACTAACTTCCATTGTTTAAGAGGGTTCACCATAGATCTGAGTTGCTATAATTACCTCAATTCATTGTAATAGGTCTCCACTGATGTTATGATAGTAGCAATGTGTTGAATAAAGAATTTGATAATATAATAGGAACAAATCGCATTTTGTTTAGTTTTTGAAGCTACCATCATGTTGATTCATTCTCATTACCAATTTTTGATGTTATCAATTTAAGTTTAATTCATTCTCATTGATCATAATGAATTATCGTATAATAGATATATTTTATAGTTTTTGTTTGGCTATGCACTAATATTTGTTCTTTAAATGTGAAAAGTAGGACATAAATACTATGAAGAAGGGGATGAAACATAAAAATGATCTTAGCAGTGAAGAAAATATGATTAAAAAAAGATCGTGTTCGTAAAGAACGCATCACAAAAAATGAAGAATATTTGTCATCTCTTCGTTTGGTGAATAAGTAAGTAGTTACTCTTTGTCACTTTTATTTCTATGCATATTTAATGAAATTTGTATATAATATATTTGATGATGTAGGCCATAATTTGATAAGTTTTTTTTTATAGGGGAAACTTGGATCCCATAGACAATTAGAAGAAACAAAAAGAAAGTAAAGACATATCCCTGCCAACTCATAGAAGCAAACGTTGTGGTAATTCAATGCATGGAGATGAAGCTGAAAATACTAATGATCAAATTCTTGATATATTAGATGGTCATGTCCAATGTCTTCATGAAAAAATTGGCGCATTCTGAAGAAGCAGAGTTGCATAAATATTATTTACAGTTAAAGAAAATATTTGAAGGTACATCTGAGGAGATTTGTGTGCTACCTAGTGCCACACCTATTGTGGACAAGAAGCAACCAATTCATTATTTTTCCACAGAAAGGACACCAATTACATCTTCTCCAAGTAAGGTGCTACGAACTATCGCACCTTCTTTATCCACAAGTATAAGTGATTTTTCATCAGCTACTCTTGGTTTTGAAGATGTATCAGCTTTATTCAAAAGACAGAGAGTTAGTCAAAGCCTTTATAGGTCCATAGAAAGGGAAGCCAGAGAATTAAAATAATAAGGGAACAAGGCTTACTTGATTGAGGTAAAAGATGGTGAGCCTACTAAACCAAATGTGTCAAGGTGGGCCACAGAGTTGGGCACAAGAATAGGGTCTCATTTGGATGTTACCAAATCCAAC
The DNA here is from genome assembly GCA_034641835.2 of Pinus albicaulis. Classification (NCBI taxonomy): domain Eukaryota; kingdom Viridiplantae; phylum Streptophyta; class Pinopsida; order Pinales; family Pinaceae; genus Pinus; species Pinus albicaulis. The sequence goes on along the minus strand of CM076577.1, from coordinate 1,022,874,903 downwards.
TTTACAGACCATTTTCGAAGAAATGTTGATCAAATGATCAAAAAAATGGAAATTTTTTTTGAGACTATTGGTGGAAGTATTTATAGTAAATATTATAAGTGTAGAATGAGAATTTTGATGAATAAATTCAAGCATAAATGTATACAAATCATATTGGATGGAAATGATAGGGAGAGTAGCTTGACTCCCAAAAAATGGAAAGATTTGAAGGAAAGTATGTGTGCTCGAGAGTATTTTTCAAAGAGTATAAGAGCGAAGAAAGAAAGAGAGAATGTGAAGGCTCGATATTTTGTGGGTCGGTGTGGGTTGCGAGCGAAACAACAAATATTTGTAAGTATACAATTATTTTGTTGAATATTGTACATTGTGTTATGTGTTTTGATTTTTCTTAATATCCAACTAATTGTGTGTTGAAAGTTATTTGTAGGTTGAAGGATCTAATTGATGTTGGGAAAAATACTGAGAGGAGGGGGCGATGAATCAATACTTATTTCTTACAGTAAAATTTTACTTTTTCTTTACTGATTTCTATACGTGACTTTAATGAACCCAACTAGTGTATACATGTGGATATCTTTAAGCAAACTTGCATATGTCATAGATCTTATTATGCAGATAATTCTTTACTTAGATCAGTGTGTCATTCATTCTTCAGATGTTTAGTAAGCAATAAGCATGTGCAGTAAGAACATAATAAATCATCACACATAAGAAACACACATGACCACCAGGATCTAAGAAGGAAACCCAATTCGGGAGAAAACCACCGTTGTTGTCGTCTTTGTCTTCAATATTTATTATAAACAAAACTTCTTACAATCTTATGCTGGTGCATACTCATACCAACACGCAGGCACCCACCTATAAAAAGGCTACAACCTTCTCTCGTTCACCAGCTTCTATTGGAAGGGACCTCCAACCCCCTAATCTCGCTTACCAGCCTCTATTGGAATGGAGTTATAACCCCTTGATCTCATTTACTAGCAACCACTAGATGGAAGCTACGACCCCCTCACTGAAGGCTCCTACCCTCAGCACCACTATAGGCCATGTTTCATCAATTTTCACATTGGATCCAGTAGCTTCGACACAACACAACTTGTAGGCCTCTTTTCATCATATTTCTAGACTGGACCCACTCCACACATTTAAGCTCAAAGAACATACATCAAACTAAAACTTATAACCCCATCAATTCATTTAATGAATCATAAATCAACCAACCAACCACTGATCTTAAATCATAATCAACTAGCACCATAATCAATATTCAAACAACCCATATCTATATGAAGACATCATTGACAGACAATAGTAATACAAAAAAATAGATCAAAAATTTCCTTCCACATACTTCAGCAAAACCCTATATTCCATACGCGCTTTTGCTAAAAAAAACCTGCGTATATACGCGCTTTTGCTGATACGAACTTGCCTATAGATATGAAAGCATTACAGGACTGCACAACTCTTCAGAAAAAAATAAATAGCTTAAATATTACCCTTCACTTTATCAAACATTCGCTAGATCATAGATCTAAATATTCCTTAAATAGATCTAGAAAATACAATCAATTTAGGTCTAGAGATCTTGATCCATCATTGCATTCATAGGTGCATTATTATTCCATATCTATCAATAAAATGTAACCCATTCCATGGATATATACTTCAGAGTGAAGTATTCATTCAATCTACAGACACATGCATAGGTTTGCACTATGATCCTCTTCTCCTTATATATTTTTAGCCTTTACCAATACCAGGAGGCAAAACCACTCAACTTCCATTGATATTCTTGGACGGAATCAAATAGACAATAAAACACTCAATACTGTGGGCTAATACCATGGTAATGCCCCTTGGTATCATAATTTTAGAGTGCAAAAGGCATACGTGACTTTGCTTCTTCGTACTTGAGTGTATACACAACATCTCTTCATAAAAACTGCATATATACTAATTCTGGATCTATACACAGGTTGGCTTCATAAAACCTATGTATACATTGAGAAATATTTCCCATCTCATTTCTCTAGCACTTATTGCAATTCCTTTCTCTGTCACATCTGAAATGACTTGTATAAACATCATTTTTACATATTTTAACAAATAGGTTTCTATCAAAAGGCAACTTGTCAAGTAGGTTTCCATCAAGGACAACTTCATCAAGTAGGTTTCCATCAAGGACAGCATATTGCATCATATTTCCAACAATCTCCCCCTTGGGACTTGATGGAAACCATGATGGTGTTTGATCACCACAATAGATAAATACATTAATCATAACCATTATTCAAACACCAAAATACTCTCTCCCTTTGACATCAAGGCCAAAGGGAGGATCAGTACTGAAACAAGGTTTCTTTTTCCTTGTAGAAAGAAGAGCTCTGCAAATATGATGTGCACTAAATTGACCATGCTCCCCCTGAGTTTATGCTAAATCTTCAGACATTTTTCAAGGAAGTACATGACTCTATAGCTCAACCGAGTATGACCTTTCCTATCACCAAGGTCTCATACTTACATCAATGATCCAAACAAGTGAAATTACATAATTGACTCAACTACCCAACCAAGTGGGTTTACAAAATTTGAACAAGTCCTTACATGATTGAATATAACAATTTTACATCATATCTCTCAACATGACCTTTTCATCAAATTACAGATATGAATTTTTATAACCAAGAACAAAATACCTCAAGAGAGAGATCATATTTTGAAACCATCATAATGCCAACAATGCATTATTCACCGAAAGGCTAATGGTCCACCTAAGCCTGAGCATCCTGAACAAATTCACCAACCAATTCATCAAAGAATCTTCATCAAGTAGATAATAAAAAATTAATATCATATCAACATATATAACCATCAACATCATATCGTGAAATGTATTACTGTCAGCAGCATATCAGAAACTATTCTTGAGTCTTCCTCACTATTATTCTTATCAGAGAAAAACATACGCAACTGTCACCATTGGAAATCCCGTGTATACATGGATTTAGTTCATGAAACCCACATATAGAAAGTGAAATACAAAATATTTCACAACTCCATCTCCTCCCAAACTTATACATTCTGTAACTGTCCTCTGTTGTCACATTAGATGCACTGTTAGAAATAAACAAAACCAGAATTACCAAACCAACCATGGGAATCACCATATATTTCTCCCCCTGTGATGATACATTACTGATTCCTATAATGTATCTCACATCACTCCTATAGTCATTATGAGAAGTAAACTTTAGAAGTGGATGACTACAATAGGGTCAATATTCCCTACGTTTTTTTATTGATGTTTCTTCTTTTTCTAGCTTCGCTTGAAATTTCTTACAGTGTGTTGGAACTTCTCCAATTCCTCAGATACGTTCATCATACTTAACCTGAAATCAATGGCATTATGCCCAAATGAGTTACAATAGAAAAAACATCCATGAAAGCATCCTTTCTTTCTTGATCTATGCCATTCTTCAATAACCAAATCTCTTTCTTTTGGGAAATTATCATCATCCATGGTACATGCCATGAGCATTTGCAGATATTGAATAGAATGTTTGACAATCCATTATTATCTTCATTTGTATAATAACTCCTTCCTTTTTCAAACTGCTTCCCTTTGTCATGATTTTCTTTATAAGGACATTTAGTAGCATAATGACCAACTCTACCACAAGCAAAACACTTAAAGGGAAGCTTACCTCTGAATCTTCTAGTACCTGGTTGAAGTATTCTCACAAAATGTTCTTCTTCTTCTTTTGATATATAACTTGATTCGTTGAGAACTTCCTTTTATTTTCCTTTTGAAAAATCCTTAAAAGAAAATTCTTTGACTTGTGAAGGACCTCCTCTTCTCATTTTAAAAGCAGTCAAGATACCATGTAGTTGAATAAAAGTAAGATTTTGCAGATCCTATTTTTCTTGAATATCTAACACTTTTGACTTGAACTTTGAAATTAGGTATCTTAATATATTTTCTACTAAAGTTTAGTATTTTATATCTTCAACCATATTCCTCATAGAATTCACAATCTCATCTAATATTAGTAATAAAATTGCAATACTTTCATCATCATGCATTCTAAAATTTTCATATTGCATTATGAGAGTTTGAAGTTTGGTACTTTTTACCTTTGCATCACCTTCATAGCTCTAAGTGATTTTGTCCCATATTTCCTTCACTAAATTTAGTTGCAACACTTTAACAAATTCTGTTTCTGAGAGGATTCCTAATAAAGCATTGACAACTTTATCATTGATTTCATATTTTTTACTTTTTGCTGCATCTGTAGGAACACTTGTTGGATACTGATAAACTCCTCCCATGATTCCCCATACTTCTTCTCCAAGAATTTTTCAATATGATCTTGTTCGTATATTCTATAATAATAGATTACTTCTATTAAACAGTGGTGCCCTTATAGAAAATACTCCTTCATGACTTCCCATTGTGACGAATTTCCTTCAAGCTATCAACCTTCTTCTGAAGGACCGGCTCTGATACCAATTTTTGGGAAAAATACTGAGGGGGGGGGGGGTGAATCAGTATTTATATCTCACTGTAAACTTTTAATCTTTCTTTACTGATTTCTTTACATGACTTTACTGAACCAAACTAGCGTATGCACGTGGCTATCTTTAAGCAAACTTGTGTATGTCCAAAGATCTTATTATGCATACAATTATTTAATTATATTAGTGCATAATTCATTCATCATATTTTTAGTAAGCAGTAAGCATGCGCAGTAAGAAAAAAATAAATCATCACACATAAGAAACACACATGAACATCAGGATTTAAGGTTGAAACCAAATTCGGGAGAAAAACACCGATGATGTTGTCTTTGTCTTCAATATTTATTATAAAGAAACCTTCTTACAATATTGTACTAGCGCGGACTCATACCACCACACAGGCACCCACTTGCAAAGGGCTGCAACCTTATCTCATTCTCTAGCTTCTGGAAGGGAGCTCCAAACCCCTGATCTCGTTTACAAGCCACTCATGGAAGGGAGCTACTACCCCCTAATCTTGTTTACTAGCAACCACTAGAAGGGAGCTATGACCCCCTCACTGAAGTATCCAACCCTCAACACCTCTACAGACCACATTTCATCAATTTTCAGACTCGATCCAATAGCTTCCACACAAAAAAACTTGTAGGCCTATTTTCATCATATTTTCAGATTGGACCCACTCCACACATTTAAGCTCAAAGAACATACATCAAACTAAAACTTATAACCCCATCAATTCATTCATTGAATCATAAATAAACCAATCAACCACTGCTCTTTAATCATAATCAGCTAGCAACATAATCAGTATTCAAACAACCAAAATCTGTATGAAGACAACATTGACAAACAATAGTAATACAATAAAACAGATCAGAAATTTCCTTCCGCATACTTCATCAAAACCCTAGATTCCATACGTACTTCTGCTGAAATGAACCTACGTATATACGTGTTTTTTCTAAGACAAACCTACATATAGATCTGAAAATGTTAAAGGAATGTGAAACTCTTCAGGAAAAATAAAAAACTCAGATCTTACCCTTCACTTTAGCAAACATTCTCCATATCATAGATCTAAGCATTCCATAAACAGATCTAAAAAATACGTAGTCATTTCAGGTCTAAGGATCTGAATCCATCATTGTATTCATAGGTGCATTATTATTTTAGATCTATCAAAAAATTGTAACCCATTCCATGCAGATATGCTTTAGAGTGAAGTATTCATTCAATCCCCAGACACATGCCATGGTAATTCCCCTTGGTATCATAATTTTAGAGTGCAAAAGGCATACACAATTTTTCTTCTTCATACCTACATGTATACACAACTTCTCTTCATAAAAACCGGGTATATACTAATTCTGGATGTATATGCGGGTTGCCTTCATAAAACCTGCGTATACATTGAGAAATATTTATTGTTTCATTTGTCTGGAACTTACTGGAGTTCCTTTCTCTATCACATCTGAACTGACCTGTAGAAACATCATTTTTACATCTTTTAACAAATAGGATTCTATCAAAAGGCAACTCATCAAGTAGGTTTCCATGAAGGAAAATTTCATCAAGTAGGTTGCCATCAAGGACAACACATTGGATCATATTTCCAACAAGATAGAACCTTGTGAGTGAAATGGAAAATTATATGGCAGACATGGAAAATTCCAAACATAATTATATGTCAAAAAATCCAATAGAAAGTTATTTTACATCTATTGAAGTTGAGAATAGACAAATTGGAACTTTATCTACTCTTGAAAACTATAGTAAGGATTATAATCATGGAACGCAATGTATAACTGGTTTGGCAAAGACAATGTCAGCCATAGCCTCCTCCATTGAACCTCTTGTTGCTACATGGAAATAGACGAAATTTAATATTGATTTAGATGAGGTAAGAAAATTAAAATTCCCTTCCAACCAGTGCTTCACTTGAATTTTTAATATGTTAATGTTTTGGTTCCAATTCCCTTCACTCATGAAGCTTTCTTTTATTGGAAATTCCTATCAATCGCAGGAAGAAAATGTAAATTTGGGTGGTGCAAGAATTCTAAATGAATCAGAAAAGGGCCATGAACATGCGAAGGTATGTTTTTGTAGATATCTACAAGACCTATATGCTTCTATTTTAGTGTCATTAAGATTTTAATTTTTTAATATTATATTTACTATTTTCTGCTATGTTATAACTGATTGTGTTTTAATGTAATATTTGATTTTTGCATAATGAAATCACATATAGGATGTTAAAGAAAAAATGGTTACCCCGAGAGTTCTAAAATATGACGAAATTGATGCACCTGAACATTCCCAATCGGTGCCAAATCTTGCCGGTATTTCAGATATTAACTTAGTGAGTGTATATTATTGAGTTAATTAAATATTTATGTATGTTTTTACAATTTAGTTGTAGTTATTATTTTCCTAATATCTATGTATACTTTTTTGTTTTTGACAGTGCTTATTAACTCTAGTAGGGCTTGACCTACTCCAGGTAGGTGACAAAGTGAATATATTAGATCCATATGACAATTCTCTTGATGGCATTGGATGGATTCAATCAATTTATGTCATCTATGGAGTGTCACTTGCTCCAGAAGATGCAAATGTAAATGTCATTAATGTCACAACTAAAATCCCCCTTCCATCTGAAGATAGAATAGATGGATGTGTTTGTTTGAAGGAGAATTGAAATAGTTTCACTCGGTGGCCGAAGAAGTATTTGGAAAAGTAATCAATCTAGATGGTCTTCTTGTTGTTGTTCACTTATAGCTTCTCAAATCCAACCAGTCTTTTCTGATAACTCGGATACACAACATAACATTTTTTTACTAATATTTGGACTAATTTCCGAAACTCCTCATTTGGATTTTATTGCAAATAAAATGTTGAATAAATGATCACACATATTGTATGCAAGGACTTAGTCACCCCGGATGTCAACTATAAATTTTCCATAGCTTGTTGATTTTTTTGGTTTACAAGTTGATAGTTTGGATGATACAATGGAAAACATGGGAATATATGGCTTGTTGTCACTAATGAAGGCTTATGGGTAAGTGATTTGTATGTAAATATGCTATAAGGTATTTTTGAATGTATTTTCACATTTATGAGCTATTTTTTTTAAATATGCATTTCATTGTTCAGGAAAATAATTAAGGCTTTGGAAATGTTGTTTCTTCCTATGGAAAAATATGGAACAAAATCTCTTGATTCCATGGGGAATGATACACCTTTCGCTACGATGTCAAATAGACTAAAAATATTATTTGAGTACTTAAAGAAAATTTTTGCTCAATTTACAAACTCCCCTATTGATCCAATTCATAAACAATTGTCACCTTAATGGAATGTATGATTGGTCCAAAAGGGGATCTTACAAAAACTAGTGAGAAGCAGTGCCATAGAATTTCTCTTAAATATCCTATTCTTTCCATTGAGGAAACATAACCAATTAAAAGAATTAATCACTAAGGTTGGTATAGCAAAGCACTTGATATCACATTTCCAAAAGAATATGGCTCTATAGGATTGGAAGAGAGCTTGCATAGTATATGCTTGGAGGATTTTCTAGTGATTCGTGATGGTTAGAAATTATTAGTACTATTAGAAAGAGGTGGGTAATATAAATGCCTTTAATTCCCTAACTTGTCTATTATGGTTATTCTAATAGCCAAAGCAGGATTTGATTATTTTTTTTTATCATTTTTAATTCAAGGAGTCTATAGAAGGTAATTAATTGATGATACTAGTGGCATTTGGGGAGAGTACGTTGTCAGAGCTAGAATCATGATTTTCACTTATTTCCAGGACATGTTGTTAGGTTGATTATGTTTTTTTCATAGTAACTTGGAGGCATGCGTGTGAAGGCTCCTTCCTACATTAGACTGGATATTTTCTATTATCATTTATGTTAAATGTTCCTCTGCAGGGTGAATAACTTTTCTAGGGTGGTGGACTTCTTTTCCATAATGTCATTTGTGATATTCTTCTTACAATAGATTCAACTATAAGTGTGTGTTTTATCAGTCCTCCTCCACATCATGATATATATTACATTGAAGATCTTACACAACTTCTTTATTATATTAAGGTAATTATATAGTAATGACATAAGGAAGAATTTTTGTTTAATTCTGAAAGAATATGTACACATCGTTATATTATGTTCTATTTTATTTTTTTTAGTGCTTACAGTGGTTAGAGAATGTGGCATGCCTTGGGATATCCTAGGAAGGAGATGGACCGGGCATTCCAATTGAAGATTAAAAAGGCTTTGTTCCTGAAATTTATATGTAGTTCTATCAACTATTATGTGGAAAATGCATTTCATAATTTATGCTTAGATACTAGTAGGGTCATTTTCTCTCTGACATGAAATCGATAGGAAATATTTTCATCTAAACTATTAAAGTTGTTGATGGCAACCCTGCAGAAGACAGTTAAACCTATTGATGGAGGGGCTAATTCCGAGCTAGATATAGAAAAAATTATGTATTATTCACTAACATAGCCTGATTCTGCAGCCCATCCATGTGGTTCATTTAGCAATCCCACAAAGTGTGAAAATCTACTATTGTGGGCACTATCCTTGTTAAGGATATTAGGAGTTTCAACGTTTGTAGATGAGATAATTGAAACAGATATCTCTTGGAGAAACTTGGAACCTTTACAAGATTCAGAACATGTGAGTGAATTTATTTTTGTTGATATGTCTTCACCTTTTGGAAGCTCTTGTGAGGGATATCAAGTAAAAACATAAAATTCTGAGCTAGTTATAGAGCTTTCTACAAAGGATGCTAGAGTAGTAAAGAAAGCAGCAGAAGATATGAAGCTTGATAACAATAATGTTCTTATAAGGGGCATTCAGACTAAATTAGTTCATCTGGAAGAGTTACTGGAGGAAAATTTGATGTCCTAGAACATAGAAAGAGAAAATCCTTAGCTGAAGATATTTTTATCACTTTAACTATCGATATTGAGAACATTGGAAGCCCAAGCCAAAAGATTGGAGATTTAAAAGGTTAGGTGAAAATGGGGGTGATGATTTTGGCACAAGTGGATTTGATTCAGGGGTAAGCTTCCAAAAATTAATGACTCAACACAATCTATCCATGAATAGTTGTAGTGTATACAATGAATAAGTTAAGCCTTACTCTGTGCATTGAAATGTTGAAGTAGCAACAGCTCCAAAACATCAACTGAAACAATAGGAGTCTCATGATGCATTTGGTAGGTTTAAGCCTTTAAAACCAATGATATCAAATGGGAAAAAAAGGGTGCATTTTCTGAACCTTCTATCTTCAATTAAAGGTGAAAGTATTGAGCATCCAAATTCATGCATTACGGACACAAAATAAGCAACTCTATCCATCATGTGATGACCAAAAAATGCAGTTGAAGTCAAGCAACTTGTTGAAGCATGTTTCCGATGGAAATACGAAATTCTCAAGGTATTTTTATAAATATGAATCCATTCATGGGAATCCCTACCCTTCACTCATAAGTGAACATAACAAAGAAAGTTTTGTTAGAAGGGGAAAATTCTAAGTTATGATCTTGCCTTGGGTTGTAGTGATACACTAAAGGGTGATTGTTATATTTCTGATGTTTAAGTTAGTACAAATATGTCATCTATTCCTATTGTTTCTGTGTCTACATAGGCCTATGAAAAGGTGGCTGCTAATACTGGTGTGGAGAACTTGTCATCTCATTTAAATTCACTTGCATTGACAGAAAATCAAGGAAGTGAAAATTTAAGTAATTTAGGGCAGTCATTTACCATTCATCAATCGAACTTGAAGTAAGTAGGTCTACCTAGTACAGTAAAAGATATATTCTCGCTTCATAGACAGGTTAGCAGTAGGTGGTTCATTTCCTCTTCAGCCTCACTACAACATGGATATCTTCAGGGACCTCTACGCCTCTTTTTTGGTGTTGATTAAAACAACTTGGGTTTCAAAAAATACTTTGAATATGTTGTTTTTTGTTTCTATTTATACTTTGTATATGAGTAATATTTTCACAGACAACAATATATTGTGAAAGCATAAGAGATGCCATTTGATAAGATAACAAATTTAAGTTGTTTTGTATATCGAACAACATGCTGAGTCTTTATTTCTTATTCATCTTATGAAGCATAAGGGTGTATTGTTGAGTCAAATCATTCTTGCCTGGCCAATCCAATTGTCAGAGTACAATGGAATATATTGAGGAGGATGGTCAAATTATGATTTTAAATATTGCAAAGCAAGGAAAGGATATACGTAAATCATTCACATTCAACAAAGTATTTGGAGCATCTGCTACTCAAGGGTGGCTCTCTTTTTAGAGCAATGAAAACCTTTTACATGATTTTAAGGTGAAATCTCTTAAATCATAACATTATTCATGTTGAATTGTAGAGGAAGTGTTTTTGGATACCAGGCCATTGATCAGATCTTTTCTAGATGGTTATAATGTTTGCATTTTTGCATATTGGCAAACAGGTTCTGGAAAGACATACAAAATGGTAATAAAAACCATATTCTAGTTATTATATTGTGGTTTGAAGCACTATCTTGAAAAAATAATAAGGGAATGAGTTCACTACTGAAAATATTATTGCCTAGAAAACTTTTCTCTAATTTTTATTGCTTGATTTTCTAGACTGCTCCTAAGGTGATTATAGAGGACATTTGGGGTGTGAACTATTGATCCTTGAATGAATTATTCCAGATATTAAAACAAAGAAAGGATACCTTTATATATGTGGTTGTTGTTCAAATGATTAAAATATACAATAAACAAGTCTAGGATCTTCTTGTTTCAGACAATTCCAATAAAAGGTAACCTTCTTGATCATATGGAGTTGTCTTTCCTGTTTTTAAATATTTGGATTCTAGTTTCTCAGAATAAAATAATCCTTGACTAGCACATTGGAAAATACAAGACAGAAATAACCAATCCAAATTATGAAAGGTCCAATATTCCAGTGCCCTTCAACGCTCAAGATTTGAAAACCTTTTTAGAGTGTTGAAAACTTTTTACATGATTGTAAGGTGAAATCTCTTAAACCATAAGATTATTCATGTTGAATTGTAGAGGAAGTGTTTTTGGATACGAGACCATTGATCAGATCTGTTCTTGATGGTTACAACATTTGAATTTTTGCATATGCACAAACAGGTTCTGGAAAGACATACACAATGGTAATAACAACCATATTCTAGTTAATCAATTTTGGTTTAAAGCACTGTCTTGCAAAACTAATAAGGGAATGAGTTTACTGCTGAAGAAATTCTTGGCTAGGAATACTTTGCTCTAATTTTTGTGCCTTGCTTGTCTAGACTGGTCATAAGGTGATTACATAGGAGAGTTCTGGTGTGAACTATCAAGCCTTGAATGAATTATTCTAGATATCAAAATAAAGAAAGGATACCTTTATATATTATGTTGTGGTTCATATGATTGAAATATACAATGAACAAGTCCAAGAATTTCTTGTTTCAGACAGTTCCAACAAAAGGTATTCTTCCTGATCATACAGAGTTGTCTTTCTTGTTTTTAAATCTTTGTATTTCAGTTTCTCAGAATAAAATAATCCTTCACTAGCACATTGGAAAATCCAAGACAGAAATAACCAATCCCAATTATGCAAGGTCCAATATTTGAATTCCCTTCAACGCTCAAGATTTAAATGCTTGTTAACACTATTCACCCAGATTTAATAATGACATGGTGGTTTGACAAGTCTTTTTATTACTAACTTTGTGTTATGTTAGGGTATTAGAGCAAAAGAGGTTTGAGAAGCCTTTTTATTACTCACAGAGTGTTATTTTAGGGTATTCAAGTGAAAGGATATATATGACTACTATACGCATGATATGAGATGGAAATGAGTGCTGGCCTATCCCTTCAGACTTTCACAAACTTACCACTACACTCATCATCTCCACCTCTTAAACCTGCCATATTACACTCTACAATTTCTCGCCTCATCCCTGTGAGACTAAGAAACACCTGCGCTCCAAAAATTGGACCCCTCTTGCTCACTCGCACCAAAAACTCATTTCTAGTAGACACCACCCATTGCTTGAAGCCACTCACTACATCTCAAATTTATCATCCTTCCCTAGTTTTAGTCACTAAGCTGATCAAGAGTTTCAAATAATGACCTCTAGACAAGGTCATAGAGAGCCCAAAGAAGCTCACGTTAGTCAACCAGATCAAGCACATCCTCCTCAAACAACCCAACCACGAAATTTCTGTGGCAGATCTTTCCAAGCATAAAAATAACCCCGACCGCTGGAGGGGATTTAGACTTATCTCCATATTGAGAAGATACACATCATTCTCTCATGTAACTGAAGAAGAGGCATACTAATTCTATTTCACATTGACCCCCTAGGCACAACTACTACACTAGGAAGAATTTTAGATTAAATCTCAAATGGAGGGCCTCTTAGTTCAGAATATCATGAATCTTTCAATGATGTATATGAGAAAGAAGTTATTGTTGGATAATATTTCCCACTTAGCTAATAATATGGGTCTCCCCATGGATTTCAAAACTAATTTATGCAACAAGTATCCTGAGTTTTTTTAGGTTTTTGATACATATTATGGGTCTGCATTAGAGTTAACTTCATGGGATCCTACTCTTATAGTATCTTTTGCAAAAAATTCCTTGCAAGAAGCTAATAATCTGGACAGTGATCTTATACTTGACAGGCCTCAGAAGTTCAAGAAGTTAAATCTCATTCAGTTCTAAGTCTTGTACCCACCAATAATTAAGCAAGTGGTTGTTAAGGTAAGTGAGCCTATGGAAGGTAAATAGTAAAGATGGTAATTAAGTGGGACTAAGATTATAGAGTATGCATCTAAATTTCCTATGGAGTTGAAATGAATCAAAGGTCTCTGGGGTTTAAGTTAAGACTGTCTTAAAAAGGACAAGATAGTACTTGGTACTGTATTCCTTCTTGAACCACTAGGTTGGGGCATCATACATAGTAAATGTGGTAAGTGAGGTAAGTAGTTAAAGGTTGGTAAGGTGGGTTTTGAAATGGAAATGGGATAAAGGTGAATGGCGATGTTACGTCAACCGAAGCAAGTCCTATAAATATCTTCTGGCTGTATTGAATGCATATAATTCAATAGTAAGTTCAACCAATGAAATACCAACATGACATGGGTAGCTATGCAAGAGAAAGTAATGCAACTAGGCACGGGTAAATATTGAAAATTTCAAAGTGCCAATCCCCTCCCCATTCGATCTAATAATTTCTAGGAATCGTTTCCAAAGGTAGTTCCAATGATTCAAATAAAAAAATGGTACAATCAAACTTCCATTCCATAAATGCATCTTTCACATCCCTAGTCTTCTCTAAAAAAAATATGGGAATGCACATGGTAATGGTTGGATTAGGGAAGCTTGGATTAAGGAAGCATTGAACCCAATGATGAGATTGTACGAAGACAGTAAGGAGCGAGGTTGTAAAGAAAGCAGATAATAAGAAGGTGTCTAAGCTAAGGAATATACAACATAAAATTTCAAGAAGTTAAATCTTCCAAATGGGTATAGCCTGTCTAGGAAAGATAAGCAGCATATTCTTATGTTCCAGGAAATGACATTCATTTCACCTTATTCAAACTGTACTAGTTTGCAACCAAATTCGATGGAGGCTGAGAAGCATGCTTATGCAGTAATTCATGAGCTCATGAGTCTTACGGTGGAGAAGAGAACATTGGTTGATAATTTGGGCCATTTCAGGCATGCCTTCAAGTTTTTTAACAAGGTGAGAGCGATGCTTTTTCACCATCCAGAGGGATTAAAGTAATCTTGTGGTGTTTCTAATCGGATCTTTAGTTAGAAAAAATGGGTAATATTTTCACAGATAATGTTTTGTGTGATCATATTTATGTTAATGTTGTTTTCTAGATATGAATTGTATTTCAGGTGTTCTTTAACTCTTCAATTCTATCTATACCTGAACTTTCATCATGCATAGCTTCAGCATTTGTTGCTACTAATCTAGATTTAGTCAAGGGCATGTCTGCATGCACACCGTTATTCTCTAACCAAAATCATGGTATATGTTAGGATGAAAGCTCAACCTGTAGGAGAGGAGCACTATAAGAATCAAGTGGAAATTTGAAGCTTCCATATCCTCATTCCGTTTTGGGTACTTCTTCAAGGAATTTACATATTGATGCATGCACCTCTTCAGGTCAGCGCACATCTATTTTTCCATCCAAAACTTCAAAATTTTCAGGTTAGAGCATGGCATCAACCCAATGTAAATTTTTACCTTTGGCATCATTATCTATAGATCAGGGCCTCTGTCTATCCAGATGACAGATTGCCTCTACGAAAGAAAATAATGGTAGATGTTAAATTGAAGAACCAAGCAATGTAAGGCTTCAATAGCCTCGAGTTGAGACCAAGTCAGCAGAATAAAGAGTGTCTCAATAAACCCTCGTTGAGACCAAGTCAGTAGAACAAGAAATTTCTCAAGAGCCTCATGTACTACCTAAAGAAAATGAAGTGAGAGGCCAAGATACTGAACTAGCAAGTGGATTAAGAAAATATGTCCAAGTGTCTTATTTTCAAATTAAATTTCATAAGGTTGGTACCAGCAGAGAAAAATATAGCATTTGGAAAAAACACTATGATCTAGATGCATTCTTTCCAGTTAATAATAAGATATACCAAAACTAGGTAAGATACACATTGGTAGTAGCAACGAAGTACACAAAGTTATATAATCTGACTGTACCAATTATGCAATCAATATAAAAGGTCATGACTATTCTACTTAACACAATTTCTATCAGGAGATGGATTATCTCACCAGGTTGCATGGAAAGAACTCAATTATACAATTAATTGACTAAGAGATTACAAACAAATGTATTGAGGGGTTCGATGACTCTTGGTCCTCAGGGAGGTCTTGGCGAGGGAATAGGAGGGAGTGCTCAACCTCTGCCATATGCTATGAGTTCTCTAGCATATATTCCACCATTCACATCTCTGAGTAATAGATGAATAGGTGCAGGGTCCGATTTCAGGTTGTAGTTTTGACCAGATGCGAGTTGGTATAAGAGATGAAATTTTGACAAGGACTTATGCTACATAAAAGCCTTTATTTGAAAAAACATGTTTCCTAGAAAGAAATATTTTCGATAATGACAAAAGAGATTTTAATAATTCATGCTCATCATATGAAAGAGGTGGGAAAACTGCAAATGCTGAAATTCAACTGCAAGAACATTCTTCTCAAAGAACTTTGAGTTCACAACTCACCGAGGTTAAACTTAGGAAAATGGCTAAAATGGAAATCAAAGAATATTATAGGTGCATTCCTTTACAAATATTCCATGCATTTTAATTATGTATTTTAGAGAAGTCCACAAGTTTCCCTGATTTTTTGTTAATTTTGCATGGCATACCATCCAGGGTGAGAGATTTAAAGGAGGTAGCTTTTTCTGTAGATGACCTTAAAGCAACATTGTTCCATTCAACTATGATTTCTCTTTGGATATTAGATTATTTTGTCAATAAATATGTTTAAATTGATCTTATGGGGAATCTACATACACATTTATGCAAGTTTGAGCCTTCCTTGCTAACTCAGGGACAACTTACTAAGGGGTAGTTTGAAATTTTGTGTTTGTTCTTATTCAAGTTTGAGTTTATTTCAAGACTGTTACATTCTATGGTCATGTGCAATTATTAATTATAAATTTATATAATTTTTATCTTTCTAGGTTGAAAACTGTACTATTTTCATTCGAGGATGCTACTATTGATGCGCCCAATGCTCTTGAGTTACTTGGTAGGATTCTCGCAAAACTAGTTGTTGAAGGGCTATTATTTATTTAATATATAGCAAGGCCAGTCAAGGATGGAGGTACATAGCTAGGAATCTTATTAGAAATGAGGGGATTTTGAGGTATTTCTCTAGAAGAAAATTTCAAGTAGTCTGCTCATAATTTTAATTCCTGATCAATTTTGTGGTTTATCTGTGATCTCTCATATTGACAAGTGAATGGTTGGTTAGTTCTTAGCTTGTTCTCTGACTAAACAATTTGGTGATGTCTTTTCGATAATGTTTTTTTGATATTTGTCATTTTATTTCAAATACAAGTTACTAAACCTAGATTTTCTTGTATTATATACAATTTTAATCATCCTAAAACAGCATTAAAACAACGTTGGTGTAACTCGATAGAACTGAAAATGCAGTACGGTCAACTGAAAATAAATAAAATTTAGAAAATTAAGGGAAGGCTGGACTAAGTAGTGATCATCACCGAGTACTTATGGAAGTTGTTTCTTGTTAACTATAAGCACTATGCACTCATCATTATAAGTGTGTGATTGAAATAATTTCTGGTCAACTTTCCTATGTGATACCAAAATGATTTCTGGTTAACATTCCTATGTGATACCTCTGTAAAGGATTATTTTATCATCCATTAGATATAGGAAACTCAAAAAGGAAATTTTCTATTTATCAGTATTAGTATATTAGTAAAATTCTGACTAATGCCACTCTCTTATTTGGTTCAAATTGAACTGAATCCAAAACTCTAGCTATAAATTTTAAAATTGTATATTTGTTTTTAAAATTGCAATATGTTAAAACATGTTAACATGATTGTTTATTTTGTTTAAAAATATGTAAATTCACAACATATATATGTAGAGTGAGAAAAGAAAAAAAGGAAAAATAAGATCTTATGTTTTCATTTAAAAAAAAAATCCAATCCATATTCCTAATTAGCTTAGATCCAAAAAAAAAAGGTCAAAACATCTAGCCCCATTGCAAAATTTTCCACATAAAAAAGACACTGAATACTACCTGAAACATGGATGTTGGGTGAGATATTATCAAATGACTATCATATAAACCAAAAAATTGAAATTGTTTGTTTGTTCTTATTCAAGTTTGAGTTTATTTGAAGACTGCTACAATCTATGGTCATGTGTGATTATGAATTATAAATATATATAATTTTGATGTTTCTAGGCTGGAGACTATACTATTTTCATTGGAGGATGCTACTATTGATGCGTCCAAGGCTCTTGAGTTACTTTGCAGGATTCTCGCAAATGTGGTTGTTGAAGGGATATTCTTTATTCAAGATATAGCAAGGGCAATCAAGGATGGAGGTACACAACCAGGAAGCTTATTTAAAACAAGGGGATTTTGAGGTATTTCTCAAGAAGAAAATTTCAAGGTAGTCTACTCACAATTTTAATACCTGATCAAATTTGTGGTTTATGTCTGATCTCTCATGTTGACAAGTGAATGGTTGGTTATTCTTTAGCTCGTGATATGACTAAATAATTTGGTGATGTTTTTTTTTATAATTTTTTTTATACCTATCATTTTATTTTAAATAAAAGTTACTAAACCTATAGTTTCTTGTATTATACACAATTTTAGCCATCCTAAAACAACATTAAAACACCATTTGTATAACTCGATAGAACTGAAAATGCAATGGGGTCAAGTGAAAATAAATAAAATTTAGAAAGTCAGGGGAAGGCTGGACTAAGTAGTGATCATCACCAACTATGTTGAAGTTTGCAACAAGAAACATTGAAATTGGCATCCGGAAGCAACATCCTTGATCCTAGTGAAAATTAAGCACCTACACTAGGTGGGGCCCACAGAGGCTATTTTTAGGTGCATTTCTATTGTTAGAATGGTGAGAAAATTCTATTTATAGTGGGAGTCTATTTATAGATGGTTGAGAAAATTCTATTTATGGATGGGTGTATATTTTTGGAATGCATGTGCGAAGACGGTTCAAGGATTGAATTTCCAAAAATAGAATGCATGTCGATTATTATTATCTCTTGATAATAATTAAATAATAAAAAATAATCTATTGTCTTGAAGCACCTGATTTTAGTTAACTGATGTGGAAAACTAGTTGACTGAAGGAATTTCGAGTTCTAAGGTTGGTTGGTGGGACATGCAAGTGGACTTCATTGTAAATGAGTGATACAAAGTTGTAACAGAGTTGGATGTGTATTTATGTGAGTTGTAAAGTAGTTTAGCTCAGTTAAGTGAGTTAAACTCAGTTGTGCTAGTTGTAACTAGTTGTAATTAAAGATACACTAGTGATGTATCATTGAATTAAATATTAAATTAATTCACATGGATTGATATCACATGCAACTAAAGATTTACTACTGTTAACTACATGCATGTCAGATCCAGTGGAGGCTGAGTTGAGAGATAGGTGAAAGGGACAGTTTGATTATCATATGTGACATTAGTGGGTACACTCATGAAACAACATACACATTGGAGATGCCTATGAGTATTTTGTAGTCAAGGTAGGAAAGAATTATTCATTTAGAGGTTCTTGACCATCTGGGATTTCACAGTGGAAGCAGGTTGTTTGGAGGCAGTAAAATGGTGCACGTGTGAGCTAATTTTTGTATGACATTGTGAGACGATTGTATATTGTAATGAGAGCACTTGGATTAGATTTTTGTATGAGATTGTTTCATAATCCATGATATATACATAATATATGATAGTGGGGTTTTTAGCTTTATTCTTTCACGGTAAAAACATCTATGTTATGTGTGATTGATATTTCTTCATGTGTTTGCAATTGGTGATTAAATTTCTGCAAAGATTTAAGTAGAAGGTTTTTGTATTTAATACTGGCATATAATTGTTAGATCAGGAGAATCTAGACAATACATAATTTTATTAAAATTTCTACAAATTACTTATAAAAGATGTTTCTTATTAATTGTAAGCACTATGCAGACATCATTATATGTGTGAGATTAAAATTCCTTTTGTTCAACATTCCTATGTGATACCAAAATGATTTCTGGTTAGCATTCCTATGTGATACATGTGTAAAGGATTTTTTTATCAGCCATTAGATATAGGCAACTCAAAAAGACACTTTCCTCATTATGAGTATTAGTATATTAGTAAAATTGTGACTTATGCCACTCTCTTATTTGGTTCGAATTGAACTCAATCCAAAACTCTAGCTATAAATTTTAAAATTGTATATTTTTAAAAAAAATTGCAATATGTTAAAACATATTAACATGACTATTTATTTTGTTTAAAACTATGCAAATTCACAACATATATATGTAAAGGGAGAAAAGAAGAAAAGGAAATAGAAGAACCCATGTTTTCATTTAAAACAAAAATACATACAAATTCATAATCAACTTAGATCCAAGCAGAAAAGGTAAAAACATATAGCCCCATTGGAAAAATTTCCACATAAAAAAGACACCAAATACTAAATGATTTCTAGTTGATCCAAAATGGATTTAGTTTTTCCTCCAGATCAAAATTTTCAAATCCAGATGAAAATAGTATCAAGTTGAAGTGCCCGTTGAGAGTATTCCAACTATGTCAATGATGAGTAAAACCGAGTTCGTATGAAAAATATATGGTTAGTCAAGGTTTATGGCAAACTAGGGAAAAATGAGTCAAATTCAATGTCAACGGTCAAGTCAATGGTAAAGTCAATGGTCAGATGATGTTAGCAGGACATGTGTCATCTTGGGAATATTACACATGTCTAGGATGACGTCAGCAGGATCAATGATGTGTCAAAGTGTGATTGGTTTCAATGGGCCAATATGGGGCTAACACATGGCAACTTGGATTTTGCCCAATTTGGCCTTATTTCCAAAATTTTGGGGGTCAAGGAGGATCGAACCCGTGACCTCTCGGAATCGCTAAGTCTTCACCAAATTCTGCTCACTGGTCGAGCTATTATGTAAATTGGAAATGAATGTAAATATATTTTGTTTATTATTAATGGATTGCACCGCCAGAAATGGTCTAGATGGTCGGGGTCAACCCCACCACCGCCGGAGCCTTAACCTTTATTGCAACCATTGCATATATTTAAACCACCACATATCACAAATGTAACCGTCAAAACCTTATCATATATTAAACCGCACCAAATGTTATGTGGTCATGACCACAAATATGTTAATACATATATGATATGTATTATCTAAACTGTCGTTGTATATATATTAAATGATTCCATAAATACAATTCAAAGACAACTGAAACCAAGGTTCATTCTGTGATATGTAACATATTACATATATGTTACTATATATGAAATATAACAGGTGGAGTTTCAACGGGATGGTTGAGCGAGGGTTTGAACCCACCGACCTCCCAAAAATATATATACACAATGAATTTAACACAAGGGGGACAACTGATTATGCCATGTGGTAGTTCTTGTGTATCAAGCCATCACACTTTCATTTCAATATTGTAGAAGTTGAACCAGCGAAACCACCAATGGACTGTCCAAGGTGGTATTGCATTAGAGAAGGTTGTATTTATTCCAGGAAGGTGGTTTTGTGTATGTCAGAAGTGGTTTTGGATTCTCCAGGGGGTCTAGAGGTCACAGTGGTGAAATATAGGCAATTTTATGCTCAATTTGATCGAAATTACAAGACAGTCTCAATGGTGAGGTCCATTTTCTCATTTGAGTCTTTGTTTTTGAGCTCATAGCTATAAAATCATTTTGAAGACAAGATAAAGCAGTCATCACTGGAAGCTAAGGACCCAGAGACGTAACTAGGAAGTTTGGTGAACTTCGTTATTCAAATCTTGTTGTGTTAGACTGTTTTTTCATTTTCTTAAATTGTTTATGTTATTCACAATCTTTTCGATCAATTGCACTAAGTAACATAAACTACTCACATACACATCAATAATAGATTTTTCATAAAACAGATCAAGTGGTATCAGAGCTTAAGGTTAAATTTTTAAAGGTTTTACAATGTCATGTGAATATTGAATGCTTACTAGGTAAAAGTCCAAACGAGGAGAAGGAGAACTTGTTGAAGAAAATCCACATATTGGAAGGGTATTTTCACAAAAGAAGATGATGGAAGAAAACGTATTAGGATCAGAAGCTCAATTATTGGACAATTTCATGACAATACCTGCGATGGTAGAAGAGATGTATAAAGAATTTAAAAAGAACAAAGTTGAAGGTACTTCATCACCTAAACCAGACAAAGAATTAGGTGAAAACCCTATTTCATTATTTCCACCATCTCCTCCATCATCACCATCATCGTCATCATCATCTTCTTCTCATAAATCCAGTTCTTCTAAAAATAAAAAGAGTAATAAATCCTCTTTGATCAAATTAGATGTAAAATTTGATTTTCCAATTTATGATGGTGAAATTAATGTTGAAGAGCTTGATAATTGGATAATACAAATTGATTTATTGAAATTTTTTCAGAAAGAAAGAAAATCTAGCTTGCTAGCCTTCGTCTTGGAGGAACCGTACTTGTATGGTGGGAAGGTAAGACACAAGCGGATATTCAAAAATATGGTAAAATAATTTTGACATGGAATGAATTTGTTTCTGCTATTAAAAAAAATATATCCTTTGGCTTATATGCAACAAGCTATGATGAGTTGGAAAACATTGCGTTAGTTAAAGGGTTAAGGTGTTCAAAGTTAAACTTGGGAATTTCGTAAAAGATCTTTGACACTAGGTATATCATTGGACTCACCAGAAAAAATATTGAAATACATAGGTGGCCTACATAGTTATTTGAGGCATACCATACTGATGTTTAATCTGAATAGCTTAGATGATGTATCAATTCAAGAAACTCATATAGAAGCTAGGGGTAAAAATTTATCTCATGATGCTGGAAATTCATCTAAGTCTATTGAAATCAATAATAAGGAAAAGAAGAAACAAAAATTGAAGGAAAGGAAAGAGAAAAATGTAAACAAAGAAAAGCCTACATGCACTCACTGTAAGAAATAAGTACATGATGAGGCACACTTTTGGAAACTGCATCCAGAATTGAAGCCTAAGAAGTTTGGGAATAAAGAGTGAAAGAATGTTGCTGCTATGCAAAAGGACTTGGGATCAGATTTAGGAGACGAAACATAAATTACAGCTACAGGTATAAAAGGTAAAAACTCTCAAGCATCTACAAGTAATTCTTTGCACTCTGTTGATAATGAAAATGATGAGAGAAAAAGAAATGAGCTATTTTATATTAGAGTTGTTTCACAACATACTAAAATTGATACTTTGTTTGATAGTGGATCTCAAGTTAATTTGATTGTTGAATCAATTGTAAAGATATTTGGTATAGAAACTAAACCGTATAAAAGGCATACCCATTTAGTTGGGTCTGTGATAAAACTAAGCTACAGGTTATGAAATAATGCAAAATTCATTTTGCAATTTGATCGAAGTTTGTAGATGAGGTTGAATTAGATATAGTCCCATTGGATATATGTGGAATTATACTAGGGAGTCCATACTTGTATGATAGAGATGATGTCTTCTATTGAAGGAATAATAAGCATCGACTCACTAAATATGGAATCGAATTTGTATTAAGAGCTCATAAACCCAAAGATAGCTACACTCGAATAAATTTAGGACAGATGAAAAGAATTATTAAATCAAGTAAACAATTTTTACTTATGATTGTAAAAGAAAAGGATCCTGATAAATCTGATAATTTCCAAGGTTATAATCCTAAACAGAAAGAATATTTTGTTAAATTTGTTTGTAATTATGATATTCTATTTCTAGAGCCTAAAGGGATTCCTCCCAAGTGACAGATAGAACATGAGATTTATTTGCAGTCGGATGCTTCTCTTCCTAACATTGGAATGTACAGGGTATCATCTCTAGAGAATGCAAAAATAAAGAAGCAGGTACAAGAATTGCTTGATCAAAGGTTCATTCGACCAAGCACTTCACCATGTGGTTCACCTAATGTGTTGGTATGTATGAAATACCGTTCGTGAAGAATGTGCATTGATTTCTGAGCACTAAATAAAATAAAAAAATTAATCATTATCCTCTTCCTCGTATCGACGATTTATTAGATCATTTGAAAGATGTAGTTTACATCAAAAAGTTAGACTTTTGAAGTGGCTACCATCATATCAGAGTTTTAGAACAATATGTATGGACGACTGCTTTTAAAATGAAGGAAGGGCTCTAGGAATGGATGGTTATTCCTTTTTTCTAGACCAATGCTCCAGCGACATTCATGTTTGTTATGAATGATTTTTTAGACCATTTATAGATGATTTTGTAATGGTCTACTTAGA
This sequence comes from Pinus albicaulis, assembly GCA_034641835.2. Lineage (NCBI taxonomy): Eukaryota > Viridiplantae > Streptophyta > Pinopsida > Pinales > Pinaceae > Pinus > Pinus albicaulis. The sequence continues at coordinate 1,022,851,237 of CM076577.1, read as the reverse complement.
TGATATTATTTTTTTCAGTAAGACATGGGATGAACATATAAAGCATGTAAAGTAGAATGAGATGTGTTAAAAAGAGAAAATATCTATGTAAAACTGTCAAAATGTGAATTTGGTAGGACATATTTAAATTATTTGGCTTAAATTTTAGGGGGTGGTGAATTGAAGATAGATCCCTCTAAGGTTGAAGTCATTTTAAATTGGCCTAAACCCAATACTTCTACAGAAGTTAGAAGTTTCTTAGGGGCATCACAATATAGGAGAAAGTTCATTGCTAAAGTTTCTTTGATTGCAACTCCTCTACATGCTTTGACAAGTGTGAAATAGGTGTTTTAGTTGGGAGGCAAACAATAGAAATCCTAGATTTGAGGCTTCTGCGATGAGTATCTTGTGTAGAAAAGTTTTCCGGTTTAATCGCATCCATTTTTGTTGATGTGATTAAACCGGAAAAATTTTCTACACAATAGAAATCCTTCGACACATTGAAAGAAAGAATCAATATAACACTAGTACTAGCACTTCTAAATCTTCAACATCCATTTGAGATCGAGACAAATTCAAGTGAATATGCCATGGGGGCAGTGTTGATGTAGCACAAGGAGCCTATATGCTTTCATTCTGAGAAATTCACATCAGAAGTATTTAACTATCCTACATATGATAAATAATTATATGCATTAGTACAGAGTGTTAAAAAGTGGAAAAATTAAATAATGGGAAAAGAAACAATCATACATACAGATCATGAACCACTACAATATTTACACTCACAAACTAAATTGCAACAATCAATCCACTATCGTTCAATGAGTTTCTTACATCAATTTCATCTTGTAATCAGATATAAGAAAGGCATACATAATAATGTTGCAGACATGTTATCAAGACGAATCATAAATGAATCCACAATTCTTAAGAATAACTCAGTAATGCACGAAAGATATATTGAACAATATGCTCAAGACATAGATTTTAAGGATGTATATGCAACTTTAAGTCTTGGAAAGTAGGTAGAAGAATTGGATTATTTCATAAAGGACAAACTCTTATATCATTTGGGAAAACTATGCATTCCACAAACTGAAAGATTCTTCTCTAATTTTAGGTCACTTTGGTATAACTAAAACAATTGCACCATTACAAAGATTCTGCTATTGGCCACGAATGAATGAAACAGTTTCAATATATATTAGAGGATGTACTATGTGTGCTACAAGAAAGCCAAGTAACAGAAAATTAGGCTTGTATAATCCACTTCCAATTCCTTCTCGTCCTTGGGAAATTTTATCCATTGATTTTTTTAGGGGATTTTCAATGTCTAGAAAAGAACATGATTATTTGTATGTAGTTGTGGATAGGTTCAGTAAGATTTGTATTTTGACACCATGTACTAAACAGGACGTAGCTAAAAAAACTACAAAGTTGTTCTTGCAAAATGTATGGGTTCATTTTGGGTTACCCACTTTTATTGTATCTGATCGAGATTCTCGATTTGTCGAGAAATTTTGGTCAAGTTTAGCAAAACTCATGCACACAATGTTAAATAATATCACGAAATTTCATCCGCAAACAGATAGCCAGATAGAAGTGGTAAACATGATAGTGGTACAGTTTCTTCGAGGTTATTGCAGCAAGCATCCCAAGCTTTGGGATGAGCATTTGTGTTATGTAAATCATGCTTACAACCATGCGAAACATTCTTCTACTCAGATATCTCAATTTTAGACTTTTTTTGGTTTTGTACCAAAGTCTCCCTTGGATTTTGTCTTTCGTAAAGGCATAGCAATTGATGGACATAACAATGTGGAAAAAGAAGCCAATTTCATTTAATAGATCAAGGAAATTCACTAAGCAGTACTGGAATAGATGGAAAAGAGCCAAGCAAAGTATAAAGAAAGGCATGACAAGCATCGAGTTGAGCATAGTTTTCAAGTTGGTGATCAAGCCTGGTTGTATATCATCAAAGAAATACTTCAAGGGTAAGGTAAAAAATTGAAACCAATTAGATATGATCCTTTCAAAATTCTTGAAAAAAATGGTAAGAATGTTTTCTGCCTAGATCTAACAGCTTATATGTAGATCTATTATGTCATAAATGTGGAAAACTTGCGATTGTATGAACCTTCATTAATTGAAGATCTAGAAGAGAAAAGTCAGGTACCTTCCATCGAAGATTTTTCACCAGAGTATCTCAACGAGTTGTAGGAGGACACAATTCTCGACAGGAGGATAAGGACTTTACAATGACGAGAAGTTGAGTATATTTGAGTTGGACTTAAAGGTACAAATCCAAGTAAAGCATAATGGATAGAAATTGGAAAAGTGAAGGAAATATATCCTCACTTACTCAATAGCTAAAACCAACATTTGGTGTTCCAAAATGTTCGAGTGGGGAGGAGTGATCCAAAATGGATTCAGTTTTTCCTCTAGATAAAAGCCTTAAAATGTATATGAAAATAGGATCAATTTTAAGCGATCGTTGACAGGATTCCAATGGTGCGAATGGTGCGTAAAACTGAGTTCGTATGACAAAGATATGGTTAGTCAACATTTATGGAAAACTAAGTCAAAATGAGTCAAAGTCAAAGTCAATGATCAAGTCAATGGTCAGATGATGTCAACAGGACACATGTCGTCCCAGTAATATGCCACATGCCTAGGATGACATCAGTAGGATTAGTGACATGTCGAAGTGTGATTGGTTGGAATGGGCCAATTCGGGGCTAACATGTGGCAACCCAGATTTTTCCCAATTTGGCCTTATTTAAAAAATTTTAGGGCTCAAGGAGGATCAAACCCCTGACCTCCTGGAATGGCTAAGTATTTACGGAATTCTTCTCACCAGTCGAGCTATTATGTCGCCTGGAAATGAATGTAAATATATTGTATTTATTATGAATGGATTCCACCGCCGGAAAAGGTCCAGACGGTCGGGGTCAACCCCATGACCGCCGGAGCCTTAACCTTTATTGCAACCATCGCATATCTTTAAACTACCGGATATCATGGACGTAACAATGGGAACCTTATCATTTATTAAACCGCACCAAATGTTATATGGTCACCACTGCATATATGTTAATACATATATGATATGTATTATTGAAACCGTCGTCGCATATATTAAATGATGCAATAAATATAGTTCGAAGACCGCCGAAACCAAGTTTCATGCCGTGATATGTAACATATTACATATATGTTACTACATATGAAATATAATGGGCGGAGTTTCAACAGGATGGTCGGGTGGGGATTTCGACCCACCAACCTCCCAAAAATATATATACACAACGAATTTAACACAAGGGGGACAACCGATTGTGCCATGCGGTAGTTCTTGTGTACCAAGCCATCGCACTTTCATTTCAACACTACAGAAGCTAAACCAGCGAAGCCACCAATGTGCCGATCGAGGTGGTATTGTAGTAGAGAAGGTGGTATTTATTGTAGGAAAGTGGTTTTGTAGAGGGCAGAAGTGGTTTTGGATTCTCCAGGGGGTCTAGAGGTCACAATGGCGAAATATAGGCAAGTTTATACTCATTTTGACCGAAATTTTGAGCCATTCGCAATTTTGAGGTCCATTTTCTCATTTGAGTCTTTTTTTTTTTAGCTCAAACGTGTAAAATAATTTTGAATACGAAATAAAGCAGCTAGCACTAGAAGCTAAGGACTCAGAGACGTAGCTAGGAAGTCTAGTGAACTCCATTATTAAATTCTTGTTGCATTAATTTATTTGAATTTGTTTTCATTTACTTAATTTGTTTATGTTATTCACAATATTTTCGATCTATTGCACTAAGTAAGATAAGCTACTCACATAGACGTCAATAATACCTTTTTTATAGAATAGATCATTGGTTAACATTCCTATGTGATACATGTGTAAGGATTCTTTTATTAGCCATTAGATATAGGCAACTCAAAAAGACACTTTTTTGGTTATCAGTATTACTATATTAGTAAAATTGTGACTAATGCCTCTCTTATTTGGTTCAAATTGAACTGAATGCAAAACTCTAGCTATAAATTTTAAAATTGTATATTTATTTTTGAAATTACAATATGTTAAAACATATTAACATGACTGTTTATTTTGTTTAAAATTATGCAAATTCACAACATATATATGTAAACGGAGAAAAGAAGAAAAGGAAAAAGAAGAACCTATGTTTTCGTTTAAAACAAAAATTGAATACATATTCGTAATCATCTTAGATACAAACAAAAAAGGTCAAAACATCTAGCCACATTGCAAAATTTTCCACATAAAAAAGACACCAAATATTGTGTGAAACATGGATGTTGTGTGAGCTATTATTAAATAGATATCTCATAAACAAAAAAAATGAAATTTTGTGTTTGTTCTTATTCAATTTTGAGTTTATTTCAATATTGCTACAGTCTATGGTCATGTGCGATTAGGAATTATAACTATATGTAATTTTGATGATTCTAGGTTGGAGATTGTACTATTTTAATTAAAGGATGCTACTATTGATGTGCCTAAGGCTCTTGAGTTACTTGATAGGATTATCACAAATCTGGTTGTTGAAGGGATATTCTTTATTCAATATATAGCAAGGGAAATCTAGGATTGAGGTACATAGCCAAGAAGATTATCAGAAATGAGGGGATTTTGACGTATTTCTCAAGAATAAAATTTCAAGGTAGTCTTCTCACAATTTTAATCCCTGATCGATTTTTTGGTTTATCTGTGATCTCTCATGTCGACAAGTGAATGATTGGTCTAACTAAATAATTTTGTTTTGTTTTATTCATAATGTTTTTTTGATATCTGTCATTTTCTTTAACTACAAGTTAGTAAACCTAGATTTTCTTGTAATATATACAATTTTAACCATCTTAAAACAACATTAAAACAACATTGGTGTAACTCGATACAACTAAAAATGGAGCGGGCTCAAGTGAAAATAAATAAAATTTAGAAAGCCAGGGGAAGGCTGGAATAAGTATTCATCATCACCAACTACTTATAGAAGTTATTTATTATTAATTTTAAGCATGACGCACTCATCATTATAAGTGTGAGATCAAAATGATTTCTGGTCAAAATTCTAATATGATACCAAAATGATTTATGGTTAACATTCCTATGTGATACCTGTGTAAAGGATTCTTTTATCAACCATTAGATATAGGCAACTCAAAAAACACGTTTTATTAGTATATTAATAAAATTTTGACTAATGCCACTCTCTTATTTGGTTCAAATTGAACTGAATCCAAAACTCTAGGTATAAATTTTAAAATTGTATATTTGTTTTCAAAATTTCAATATGTTAAAACACATTAACATGGTTGTTTATTTTTTTTTTAATTATGCAAATTTACAACATATATATGTAAAGGGAGAAAATAATAAAAGGAAAAAGAAGAACCTATGTTTTCATTTAAAACAAAAATCTAATACATATTCATAATCAACTTAGATCCGAATAGAAAAGGTAAGGACATCTAGCCCCATTCGAAAATTTTCCACATAAAAAAGACACCAAATACTACATGAAAGATGGAACTTGAGGGACCTATTATCAAATAGCTATCATATAAACCACAAAATTGAAATTTTGTGTTTTTTCTTATTCAAGTTTTATTTTATTTCAAGACTGCTACAATCTATGGTCATGTGCGATTATGAATTATAACTATATATAATTTTGATGTTTTTAGGTTGTAGACTGTACTATTTTCATTGGAGGATGGTACTATTGATGTGCCCAGGGATCTTGAGTTACTTGTTAGGATTCTCGTAAAACTGGTTGTTGAAGGGATATTCTTTATTCAAAGTATAACAAGGGCAGTCAAGGATGGAGGTACATGGTCAGGAAGCTTATTAGAAACAAGGGGATTTTGAGGTATTTCTTAAGAAGATAATTTCAAGGTAGTTTTCTCACAATTTTAATGTCTGATCAATTTTTGGTGTATTTGTGATCTCTCGTGTTGGGAATTGAATGGTTGGTTAGTTTTTAGCTTGTACTTTGACTAAATAATTTGGTGATGTTTTTTTATAATGTTTTTTTCATATCTACCATTTTATTTTAACTACAAGTTACTAAACCTATATTTTCTGGTATTATATACAATTTTAACCATCCTAAAACAACATTAAAACAACGTTGGTGTACCTCAATAGAACTAAAAATGCAGCAGGGTCAAGTGGAAATAAATAAAATTTAGAAGTTAGGGGAAGGCTGAACTAAGTAGTGATCATCACCAAGTACTTATAAAAGTTATTCCTTGTTAACTTTAAGCACTATGCACTCATCATCATAAGTGTGAGATTAAAATGATTTCTGGTCAACATTCATATGTGATACCAAAATGATTTCTGATTAACAATCATATGTGATACGTGTGTAAAGGATACTTTTATCATCCATTCAATATAGGTGTTGGGAAAAATACTGAGAGGGGGGGCGGGGGGGGGGGTGAATCAGTATTTACTGCATACTCAAAACTTTTCACTTTTTCATTCCTTAAAACCCATACGCTACTTTCCTTTAGTAAACTCGCGTATACACGCGGATATCTTTCATGCAACTCGCGTATACACAGAGATCTAATTATGTCATTAGTTCTTTGCTTATATTATTCCATTATTCATTCATCAGATGTTCAATAAACAGTAAACATGTGCAGTAAGAATAGAATAAACCATCACACAAAGCATCACACATGAACACCAGGATTTTTAGGTGGAAACCCAAGTCGGGAGAAAACCACCGCTGCAGTTGCTCAGCCTTCAATATTTTATTATAGAGAAAACATCTTACAACATATGTAAAGCAGTGCGATTCTACCAAAGACGTTGTGTTATTCCACCAGGCTCGCTTTACCCCCGGAAGGGAGCTACAACCCCCCGACTCATTTACCGGCCTCCTCTCCGAAGGGAGCTACGACCCCCGTTTTCCGCCACTGCCCTCACTCCGGAAGGGAGCGCCGACCCCCGATCTCGCATACTAGCCTCACCTGGAAGGGAGCTACGACCCCCTGACTGAAGGCTACAACCCTCAGCACCAATATGGACCACGTTTCATCAATTTTCACACTGGATCCAAAGCTTCCTTTAGGACACAACTTGCAGGCCACGTTTCATCATATTTTCAGACTGGACCCTCTCCATACACTTAAGCACAGTCAAACATCAACAACAGATAGCTAAAACAGAGCAGATCAGATCAAAGATTTCATACCCCATGCTTCAGCAAACCCTAGTTTGCATACGCGCTTTCCTTTCACTGATGTTGCGTATATACGCGCTTCCGTCCACATCAACCAGCGTATACCTTTGTATTAATTTCACTGCGCATACGCGCTTTATCTTAAGCAAAGCCGCGTATATAAGCGCTTCCTCTCGCGTCGAACTAGCGTATGGATCTTCAACCATTTCAGAGCTGCATACTTCTTCAGATCAGATATTCAGTTTAGATTCAACCCTTTACTTCAGACATATGTTCGCCTCATCTCAGGTCTAATCAGTCCATAAACAGATCTAGCAAATACAAGAGCATTTCAGATCAAGATCCCTTTCTTCATCACTCCTTCATCGGTGCATTATACATTCAGATCTTTCATTCAATTGTAACCCTTTCCATTCGGATATACTTCAGAGAGAAGTATTCATTCAAGCTCAGACATCTTGCACCCACACTCACATGTTGCACAATGAATTTTTTCTCCTTATATAGGTTTACCCTTTTTCAACACCATGAGCCAAAACCACATTACTTCTGATGGTATTCCTGGACGGGGTCATTTAGATGAATCATTACCCAATACAATGGGTCAATACCATGGTGGTTACCCCTGGTTTTTCACTTTTGAGCGCTTTTACCCATACGCTACTTGGAACGTTATTTTCCGCGTGCATACGCGACTTCCCTTAGACCAATCCGCATATGCCTAGAGACATACTCTTTTTCATCATAGAATTAGCACATGTTGAATTCCTTTCTTCATTGCCTTCTGTTCACACTGTAGATACATCAGATTTACTTCATCAAGGACATATTCTATCAAGCACAACTTCATCAAGTAAGTTGTCATCATCTTGATCAAGTGGGTTGCCTTTCAAGGACAACACTCAACATCATATTGTCAACAAAACATCATATCATATCAGATTTACATCATTTACCAAGTCCATCAAGTCAAGAATAACTTCATCAGGTGGATTGCCATCAAGGACAACACATGCCAACAATCTCATGTCTTCATCTTCATTCAGTGGGTTGCCATCAAGGACAACACTCTGCATCATATTTCCAACAATCTCCCCCTTTGGACTTGATGGAAACCATGATGGTGTTTGATCACCACAGCAGATAGGTACATTAAGAATACAATGATACCATGTCACTCTCCTCATTCTTTCTCTTCATTCAAACACCATGTCACTCTCCCCCTTTGTCATCAAGGGCAAAGGGCGGATCAAAACCAACACATTCTCCTCCGGTTCTCCACATGTAGAAGAAGCGTTCTGCAGATCTGATGTAAAATGAAGTGACCAAGCTCCCCCTGAGTTCATGCTGAATATTCAGACATATTTTCAATGAAGTACATGACTCTATGACTTTCCTATCTGCTAGCTGACTACCCAACCAAGTGGGTTTACAAAAATTGCAAGTCCTTACATGGTAGACCTTGTATTGTACATCATATGGAGTCAACAAGACCTTTTCAACAAATTACAAAAGAACCATTTAAGACCAACACTAGAAAGTCACTCAGAAAGAAAGACATATTTGGAGACCATCATAATGCCATCAATGCATTATATGACCCAATAATCAACGCCACACACGAATCTGTGCATCAAGCATCCTTTCCATATGACTAAGGCTCCCCCTTAGTTTGTGCATCTGAACACTTTCATAACAAATCGTCAAGGCATCTTTATCAAAACATTAGAAATGGAATTATGAGAACTGGAACACCACCAGAGATACAAACGTGCTCGGAAGATACCCAGCGACAACTGTATTTGTGCTAAGAGGCCTAAACTCCAAACTGGCAGAAGCTCAGTCGACAATCGGACATACGCGGTTTTCTTTAGGAACACCATTGTATACGCTGACTATGTTTCATGAAACCCGCGTATCAAGCCACCATCTTCATATTTTAACCATATCGATCATGCTGGCGGCAGAGATAGTGTTCAACTTCTTTCTAAGATATTTGAATGCTTCCCTGGAATACAGATAGATAGAACAATGTAGTTGTGTCTTCAAGCGTCATCCAAGGGTTGTAGCATAAACACATTAGTAACCAAGCCTTCAGATTCTTGCAGCATCAATACATTCTTTCCAGGAGAAATTATCATACCAGAACAGCATCTTCACATAAGTGTCAAGCAATCATCCATGTGGTCCAACATCACCATGATGAAGTAACATACGTAGGCAAAATATCTCAACCATAGTAACAAACTTTGCATGATCTATTCTTATTTCTGAATCAAACAACATCCAACTCATCCATTTGTGAGCATAAAAGATACTTATCAGCAACCAAGGCTCAAAATCTCATCATAATAAACCATGTACCAAGTCATCATCATTTGAGCATGAGTATCACAAAAACCAAAGAATAAGCAGTCATATTGCCAACAATACAATCATTAGTATTCAATCTGCTGCTCCCCTTGAACTAGTGCTCCTTCTTAACTTGTGCAACCTGAACATCTTCATCAGCAAGTTATCAGCAATAATCTCTGTATGATCTGTCCTTATCTTTGAATTATAAGACTTTCATCTCATCAACAAATACTCTTCATCAAAAAGCAAACAGGACTCATCCATAATCTTCAACATAAGACATCAAGTATCATATCATCATTTTTGAACTGAGAAGTTGAGTCAATAATACAATTATTAACAGTCAGACTGATGCTCCCCCTAAACCTTTGTTCCTGATCTTCAGGTGTCATCCCAATTCTCTTATCATAAATGCATACGCGACTATGTCTGCTGGAACTCGCATGTATACGCGACTTTTGTTTATAGAACCCACGTATGGAAAGTGAAGCATAAAAAATTATCATCTTCCTTCATTTCCTCCTGAGTTTGTATCTCCTGGACCTGTCCTTTCTTCACACCAGATGCACTGTCAGAAATACATATAACCAGAATAATCAAATCAACCATGAGAGACATCATACATTGCTCCCCCTGTGACGATACATTACTAAGTCTCATAATGTATCCCACATCATTCCTGCAGTCAATCAGAGAAGTAATCTTCAGAAGCGGATGACTGCAGTAGGGTCAATATTCCCTACGTTTCTAATCAGTCCTCCATATTTTTCCAGATTTGTTTGATCTTTCTACTTGTGTGTTGGAAGTTATCCAATTTCTCATATCTGTTCAGCCTGCATTCCCTTTCTACATGTCCATACTTGTTACAAGAATAACATCTCATTTGTCCAGAAAAATAAGTATAAGAATCATAATGAGTATTTCTAACCTTCCTCCTTTTACAATCAATTGTATGTCATACTTGTTACATGAAAAACAATATCCTTGAAGAAACCAGTACCTTTCTATGTAGGAAGCGTTTGAACTGAGAAAAAGATGCCTCTGCAATTTGCTGCAACATGCCCATAATTATGACATTTAAAGCATTCAACTTCATTGGCTTGATTTCCTTTGAATTTCATCATTGTTGGTTGACCTTTTGTTTCTTTCTGCCAGTTTGCATTGACATCCTCTGAATTTTTTAGCACTTCCTTGTGAGCTAGATTCTCCTTTAACAGTTTCATGGAAACCAAGACCAAGTTTGATAGCAGGAGACCTTTGATTACTCAGAATATTGTCCAAGATATTAGTACTATCTTGAAACCTCTTTTCAAATTGTTTCCATTTACCATGTTTCTCTCTATAAGGACATTTAGCAACACAGTGACCAACTTTTCCACACTCAAAACATTTGAAAGGAAGCTTACCTTTGAATCTTCCAGTTCCTAGTTGGAGTCTTCTCCCAAAGTTTGCTTCTTCTTCTTCTGAAATATAACTTGATTCCTTGACAACTTCCCTTTCTTTTCCTTTTGCACACACCTTAAAGACAACTTCTTTGATTTGAGAGGGACCTCCTTGTCTCATTTCATAAGCAGTCAGAATACCATGTAGTTGAACAATAGTAAGAGTTTGCAGATCTTGCCTTTCTTCAATAGTTGATACTTTTGACTCAAATTTTGAAGTCAAAGATCTTAAGACTTTTTCCACCAGAGTAGTATAGGTTATGGTTTCACCCAAACTTCTCATACGATTTACAATATCATGTTTGGACAGAAAAAAGCTGGCAACACTTTCATCACTATGCATCTTCAAGTTTTCATATTCAATTCTAAGAGTTTGGAGTTTTGCATTTTTTACCTTTGTATCTCCTTCATAGCTCAGAATGATTTTGTCCCATATTTCTTTTGCTGAATGTAGCTACATCACTTTAGCAAATTCTGATTCAGACATGCTTCCTAGCAAGACATTTACTGCTTTGGCATTGGTTTCATACTTCTTCCTTTCTGCTGCATCAGTAGGAATACTTGCCGGGTATTGATAACCTTCTTCCACGATTGCCCATACATCCGCACCAAGACTTTGCAGATATGCTTTTGTTCGTACCTTCCAGAATATCAGATTGCTTCCATTGAATAGAGGTGGCTTTATAGACATTACTCCTTCTTGACTTCCCATTGCGACGGATCTCCTTTAAGCGATCAAGCTTCTGCACAAGGACCCGCTCCGATACCAATTGTTGGGAAAAATACTGAGAGGGGGGGGGTGAATCAGTATTTACTGCATACTCAAAACTTTTTACTTTTTCATGCTCTAAAACCCATATGCTACTTTTCTGAAGCCAACTAGCGTATACACGTGGATATCCGTCATAAAACTTGCGTATACACAGAGACCTAATTATGTCATTAGTTCTTTGCTTATATCATTCCATTATTCATTCATCAGATGTTCAATAAATAGTAAACATGTGCAGTAAGAACAGAATAAACCATCACACAAAGCATCACACATGAACACCAGGATTTTTAGGTGGAAACCCAAGTCGGGAGAAAACCACCGCTGCAGTTGCTCAGCCTTCAATATTTTATTATAGATAAAACATCTTACAACATATGTGCTGGTGCAGACTCCTACCAGCACGCAGGCACCCACCTGCGCTCGTTTACCAGCCTCTCCTGGAAGGGAGCTACAACCCCCTGACTCGTTTACCAGCCTCTCCTGGAAGGGAGCCACGACCCCCTGCTCTCGTTTACCAGCCTCACCTGGAAGGGAGCTACGACCCCCTGATCTCGTTTACCAGCCTAACCTGGAAGGGAGCTACTACCCCCTGACTGAAGGCTACAACCCTCAGCACCAAGATGGACCACGTTTCATCAATTTTCACACTGGATCCAACAACTTCAATAGAACACAACTTGCAGGCCACGTTTCATCATATTTTCAGACTGGACCCTCTCCATACATTTAAGCACTGTCAAACATCAACAACAGATAGCTAAAATAGAGCAGATCAGATCAGAGATTTCATACCCCATGCTTCAGCAAACCCTAGTTTGCATACGTGCTTTCCTTTCACTGATGTCGCGTATATATGCACTTTCGTCCACATCAACAAGCGTATACCTCTGAACAAAACTTCACTGCGCATACGCACTTTTTCTTCAGATAAGCCGCGTATATACGCGCTTCCTCTGCATCGAACTAGCGTATGGATCTTCAACCATTTCAGAGCTTCATACTTCTTCAGATCAGATATTCAGTTTAGATTCAACCCTTTACTTCAGACATATGTTCGCCTCATCACAGATCTAATCATTCCATAAACAGATCTAGTAGATACAAATGCATTTCAGATCTAGATCCTCTTCTTCATCATTTTCTTCATTGGTGCATCATAGATTCATATCTACAATCAAACTGTAACCCTTTCCATTCAGATATACTTCAGAGAGAAGTATTCATTCAAGCTCAGACATCTTGCACCCACTCTCATGATTTGCACAATGAATTTCTTCTCCTTATATAGGTTTACCCTTTTTCAATACCATGAGCCAAAACCACATTACTTCCGATGGTATTCCTGGACGGGGTCATTTAGATGAAACATTACCCAATACAATGGGTCAATACCATGGTGGTTACCCTTGGTTTTGCACTTTTTGAGCGCTTTTGCCCATACGCGACTTGGGACGTTGTTTCCCGCGTGCATACGCGACTTCCCCTAGACATATCCGCATATGCCTTGAGACATACTCTTTTCACCATAGATTTAGCACATGCTGAATTCGTTTCTTCATTACCTTCTGTACTTACTGTAGATACATCAGATTTAGTTCATCAAGACATATTCTATCAAGCACGACTTCATCAAGTAAGTTGTCATCATCTTCATCAAGTGGGTTGCCATTCAAAGGACAACACTTAGCATCATATTGCTAACAAACATCATATCATATCAGATTTACATCATTTATCAATTCCATCAGGTCAACAATAACTTCATCAGGTGGATTTCCATCAAGGACAACACATGCCAACACTCTCATGTCTTCATCTTTATTCAGTGGGTTGCCATCAAGGACAACACTCTGCATCATATTTCCAACAATAGGCAAATAAAAGAGACACTTTTCTGTTATGAGTATTAGTATATTAGTAAAATTGTGACCAATGTCACTCTCTTATTTGGTTCAAATTGAACTAAATCCAAAATTGTAGCTATAAATTTTAAATTGTATATTTATTTTTAAAAGTGTAATATCTTAAAACATATTAACATGACTGTTTATTTTTTTTAAATTTATGCAAATTCACAACATATATATGTAAAGGGAGAAAAGTAGAAAAGGAAAAATAAGAACCTATGTTTTCATTTAAAACAAAAATACAATACATATTCATAATTAGCTTAGATGCAAACAAAAAAGCTCAAAACATCTAGCCCCATTGGAAAATTTTCCACATAAAAAAGACACCAAATACTACCTAAAACATGCATGTTGAGTGAGCTATTATCAAATTGCTATCATATAAACCACAAAATTGAAATTTTTTGTTTGTTCTTATTCAAGTTTGATTTTATTTCAAGACTGCTACAGTCTATGGTCATGTGCGATTATGAATTATAACTATATATAATTTGGATGTTTCTAGGTTGGAGACTGTACTATTTTCATTGGAGGATGCTACTGTTGAGGCGCCCAAGGCTCTTGAGTTACTTGGTAGGATTATAGCAAAACTGGTTGTTGAAGGGATATTCTTTATTCAATATTTAGCAAGGGCAATCAAGGATGGAGGTACATAGCTAGGAATACTATTAGAAATGAGGGGATTTTGATGTATTTCTCAAGAAGAAGATTTCAATGTAGTCTGCTCAAAATTTTAATGCCTGACCAATTTTGTGGTTTACCTTTGATATCTCATGTTGACAAATGAATGGTTTGTTAGTTTTTAGCTCGTTCTCACATTTGTTGGTTCCTGAAGCTCGAGCAATTTCATAACAAAAATAGGTAAAGTCAAACAAGACAAATGGTCCACTAGCTCCCTTTCGATTTTCTAATTATATTATAATGAAGTTTTATTAGAGACACTGTTTGTTTGTTTGTTTTGGTTAGAAAAGGGTTTACTCTTGGTTTTATGTGATTTTCAATTTATCATATGTAGCATGTTCAGAAATTGGAAAGAATAATGTGACATTTATTTTGCAGAAATTGATGCTGAAGGAAAATTTCTTTGACATTGTTGATGTTAAGGTATATGTTGTATAAACTATTTATAGTATAATTTAGGTTATATCCTAGTGTTCATTGTCTTTCATGTCTTACACTGCATTGTATTTTCTTTTCTTTTTTCCATAAAATGAAATCAGTATTGATGGTAAGAAGCATGAATTGAAAAAATAGGAGAAAAATAGCAATTGAGCGACAAATGAAAAAAGAGAGAGGAGAAATGGTCTGGTGATACCATTAGAGCAAATATCTCGCATAAGACACATATAAAAATTGATGATCAAGTCTTCAAAGTTGGTGAATTCACCAGTAATGCCTTGACAACACAACAATAATGTTTTGAAGTGATGAAACATCATTTCATGTGTAAATTGTAGTCCAAATAAAATTAAGTTGGAAACTCATATTGTAATACTTTAAAATTTCATATAATATAATTTATGTGGTTGAAATTATTTATATTTGCTTTTGATTTTGTTTAGTATTGTAATTAGAATATGCGACTTTGTGTTTTCATATTATATGAACATGCACATTGCATGACATTTTTTAAATGATACAAATTAATTTATGTTGATTAATAATAAACACAAAATCAATTTAAAACTACTAAATTAGTACTTTATATTGATTAATAATGAACACAAATAAAATGAATATACGACTAAATTAGTCATTTATAATGATTATTAATGAAAATAAATGAAATGAATATAAACTACTAAATTTTTCGTTTATATATTGAATAAATGGCTACTGCAAATGATAAATTTGTGACTACAAATGATGACTAAATTTTCCATATATACGACTATTAGTAGCTAATTTACAGTATCTTAAAAGACGAATATTATTTATTCATATTTGTTAACGCTGTAAAATCATACAAGCAGAAGATGACATTAATTAATGTCAGGCAGAAGGATTTATAGGGCTGAAAGACATTCGAGAATGTGGAAATTATTTAAAAGTCTCTAAGGTCTAAGGAAAAATCAAATTTGGGCAAGTCATAAATTATTTTGCGCTCATAATCCTTCGTGAAGAGCGCCTTCGTGCACCTTTTGACCAGAAATGCATGAAATCCTGGGAGTGGCGAAAGTCACTTTCTGGGACCACAGAAAGGCACACTCTAGGACAATGATTCCTCACTTGAAGCCGCATAAGGATAGCCACCAAAGCCTCCTTATACATCAAGTGAGCAAACAATGGAATATTTGTGGCAAACAATGGAATCATCCCCCTATCTTGGTTCACCATCCATAATGTACCAAGAGAGGGAAGGAGGATTTCAATTCTCCTATATAAGGCCACCATGAGATGAAGAATTGGAGAACACATTGTTAAGCTGACCAGAATTGCCCAAGAAATACAAGAAGTGTGTGATACAGAGCGGAAGAAAGAGGGGACTCAATTTTTGGCCATCCAACAAGTTTAGTCCACCATAGTAGAGAGAGGGAGACTTTGCACCGAGGAAAGCTTGGAAGTAAAAACATCCTTGATTAGGGACTTAGAACCCATGTTCTATGGGCCCTTTGGCCAGAGGGTTAATGTCTCATCCTGATTTCCTACCAGCATTCAATAATAGGGGCCGAAGAGCCACCGTTAGGATTATTGCAGTTTTTTGAATCTATTCAGAGCTTTTTTTATTTGTTTTAGTTTTATTTTACATATGCATCCTATTTCTCTATCTAGTATGTTTATGATTATAGCTTGTTCCACTAACTTGCTTGACTCCAATTCTTTTTCTGCCTATGAAAAATACCTTAAGTGGGTAAAACATGCCCCCTAAGTTGGCGTGATTTTGTACATGCGTGCACCAAATACAGTAACACAGGATTTCCAACTCCACTAATGTTTATTACCAAGCTTATGTGGTTGTGCCTTTTTTGCAGAGACCCCTGTCTGTGCTGTGGAGTGGAGCTGAATTTCTCCTTTTTTCTCTTGTAGGCCCTAGTTCATCCCAAGTGACAGACTAAAGCAGAACAGGCCCAAAAACTACTTCTGTAGGAATTTTCACACTTTTCCCTCCCATAGACGCTCCCAAGGTGCGCATTCAGAGCTAACTCGCACGTAAGCATCGCGCCTCTTTCATCTTTTTGTGTGAAAAACATATAAAGAGAAATTTCTCCCACATTTCTATCTTTTCCTGCTTGTAAAGTGCTTGGCATCCCATAATACATCTACGAACACTGGCTGAGGTACCCCGCAACTTGCTAAAGCTCACTCTTAGTTTCTTTTTGTAGGCTTAGTGTCAGTTTTATTTGAAATTCATTTTTGGAAAGTTCACACATAGTTTAGGTAGGGAGGGGAAAATAACTTGCATTCTGAAAGAATTTTATGTTTTGCAAATTTAGATACCAACACACCTAGATAACTAGCCAAAGTAAGTGGCCCAAGTCCACACATGCTTAGTTAGTTTCTTTTTTCTAGTGTAAAAGTTATTATTTTAGTTCAATTTTTGCACTAGGATTTTGGGACTAGGATTGAATTTTCGATAGAAGAGCAAGTAATATTTGCCTCCTTTTGCACCCTTCCGTGATCCTAGGTAATCATATGAATACTTTCTATTCACAACTCACCATCTCCCTATAGTTGATCACATAGATTAACTAGGAAAAATAGAAAGCAGCCCATATCCGCACATGCTTTTCTTTTCAGCAAGGAACAATACAACATAGTTTAATAGGGGATTTTGAAAAGGATCATCACATCCCCACACATTCAATATATGTGCTTGTCAAAATTTTTCTCACACACATCCACCCACGAAGAAAAGAAAAGACACCTGAAACTAACTTAACCAAACTCACTAAAGTCTCTCGACAGGGGCCACAACAGAATTTATAGTTTAAGTTAGGATGAAGGGGGTAGGCATCCGATAAGCCACCTTTATCGTTATTCATCTTGAAACATATAAATTAACTATATAGGGAGATTTAAATCCACCTATCCACCCACGAAAAATAAAATTCGAGCGCGACAAAGACCTGTTTCAGAGGGGGTTAGGCTTAGAAGTAGTGTGGGCAGGTATCAGTCAGGTCTACCTTACTTGGATGATACTCGTTATTGTTAGCTAACTTACAAAGAAGCCCAAGAATCAAAAGCTCACGTGGGATGGTTGGAATTAGTGGAAAAATCAAGGGCATCCTTTCCCTATAGGTGATGGTGCAGGCAAGTGCCAAACCCTCTACCCTTACCTTGGTCGATTTTCTTCAGCTGACTAGGGGCGTCGCCAGCTCTTATGGGACGTTGTGCCAGCACTTGCAAGATATCTTCTCAAGGCCAAGTTAAATTTGAGTGTGTGAGGATGAATAGCTCTTCTAGGATTTTTAGTATCATACACAAACAAACAAAAACCACTTTTTTGATTGCTTGATCACATAGAATTAATTAAAAGGGAAAATTTATTTTATTTTCGCTTTGTTTTATGTATGTGACCAGAATTTTTCTTTCATCATAGACTCTATCCTCTCAATTTTTTCCAAAACCAAACCTAGTCGACACCAGAACAAACCCAACAAGACCTCGACAATATAGGTGCCTTTTGGACCTCCCCCCATTACCAGGAGGGGTTCCAGGTCTTTCGTCATTTAGGCATCAAAGAGGGAACACTGCCACCATTATTGGTTCGTCATTTATTGGGTCATCCTTAGTTGGGAACCCTAGTCAATCTCCCAATACCACACCACACACCACTTCTCCCATGACCCATAGGGGGCAAAGGAGTGAAACCCATTCGGGAAGTACGTTGAATACACGATAGGGTACGTCATAGACCAACCCTCTTCCTAAACAGAACTTTGTGTTTTCACAAGTTGCAATGGCGTCAACCTCCCAGTGACCTTTCTTAGCTTCGTTGAATCTACCCAATTTAATGAAGATGACAAATGAACCCATCATAAACAACCCTACATGACATCCCATGCCCACGAAGCTCCTTCGGATATTCCAAAGTTCGAAGGAAAGCTAGCGGAAGACCTAGGTAATCATTTCATGACCTTCCACCTATGGTGCTCATCGAATAGTATCATTGAAAACACTATTTGATTGAGACTATTTCAACACACTCTGACAGGAGTACCCTATCCTTCGGCTCACAGGATGTTGTACGTAGAAAGAAACACTGATAGAAGAGATCCCCTCCAACAACCAAGTGCAAATAAGGGACCGCATTATGCTCAGTCTTCAGCACAAGACTCGCCTATGCAGACCAATGCACAGGTGAACTTTGTGTAGCCTTCCCAAAACCAACCTCACCACTGTAACTAGGAGAACTACCCTCCTAACGTGGTGAAGAAGAAATAAAAAAACAAGCCAAAAGGGACTCATGGACACAACAACTAGCAATTCTTGTCGCGATTCGAGGCTGGAGGAAACTCCAATTGGAATCAAAGCCAGGAGCCAAGCAATGCCCAATGGGAGAGAAAAAGGCAACCTGTTAAAACAAACCATTCTTGTTCGAGATGTGGTGGGTATGGCCATTATACTCACCATTGTCCCAATATCCCTGAGTTGAAGAAGCTATAGAGTAATGGAGGACAAGGAGGAACTTCCCAACAACCAGCTGTGATGCAAGAACCTTTCCCCATCAAGGGATAGTAAGCACTCAACAACAAAATCCAGATGACTCTAGGAAAATTAGCCATGAAATATACATGACTGGTGAAGAGATGTTTTTCCAAACATGGAATCATAATTACAACACCCCCCCAAGCACCAATACATCGGGGGCAAGTACTAGTGCACCGAATGCACCTTTGACCATTTCAAAGATGCCTATCAAACCATTGCCAAAAATGGCAAAGGGACCCAATAGGCAGGCAAGAAACTACTCCAGAGCGGCCCATAATTATAGTATCATGGATGATTTAGCACAATCTCCCACTGCTATGTCAGTGTTGGAATTATTGCATTCATGCCCAAAACATCGGAAAGCCCTACTTTTTGCGTTAGGCATTATCGACCCTGCCGATATGCGCATAATGGATTTTCACTTAGAAAAAGCCACCCCTAGGCTTCCTTCCATGGTTGCCTTCTAGATACCAGTGTCGGCCTATAATATCACAATTCACCGATGTGTCATTGACGAGGGTGCATCCATATGCATCATGTTAAAAAATGTTTGGCAGAAGTTAGGGTCTCTCGAATTAAAACCTTCAGTCATCATTCTTAGAGCATACGATGGTCGTCTTTCCACCCCCTTCAGCCTCTACCAAAATGTCCCGGTCTGCTTAGTCGGAAAGATGGTCCACATAGACATTCAAGTCTTGGATGCTCACATGGAGTTATACGTACATCATGTTAGCCATATCCTCCTCCATCTTGTGCATTATGATGTTCTCCTTTGAGGATCGCATCATTACTATAGAAAAATTGATGCATAGCGAGAAGCGAACACTAATAAACACTGATGTAAATCTACCCTACGTAGATACATACTTGAATGCACTTTCATGGTATTAAGAATATGGCCCTGGCCAGTTCAAATCGTCATTTGTTCTAGGATCATTCCTAGAAGATCTTCCCATTATCCATGAGTCATCACTTGATGCCACAGTGGCTCTGGTGTGCATGGTGTCCACATCAATCATCGAGTCTACTTATTACAGAGACAAGAGCAGTAATAGCACTAATTCATTGTCTGTGGTAGCCTCTCAAGCCTACATCGCTTCCCAAACCCCTTTCCTCTACCTCCCACCTGGTTTCATCTCCCAGTAGGTTTTGGCAACAATGGTGTTACCAAACATGTCATTGGAAATACCAGTTTGGTACCTCATTCCCCCTACGGAAACAGGAGCCACTCATGTCACTACCACAGGATTGAATCCCTTCGGTCCTAAGGATGCCCCACCTATCCAAGAAATGGTCGAAACGACCCCTGCAAAGGAAATTTCCATTACAAAATCGGTAATTAGGTATAAGAAAACTGAGAGAAGAGGAAATAAGATGGTGACTCCCGCCATACAATGGGAATCACCAGTTTACACCATATGCGACGTAATAGGTCATCCTACCCATATATTCCCATATCTGGATGAATTAAAACCACTCCTTGGCTTTGAGACAGACATCGCGACACCGTGTTCCCATAAAAAGGAACCTACCACCAAAGGTAAAGGCAAATCATTGCGTACCAATCATGCATGTGCTATCTACAACAACTATGGGCACTATACACATCATTGCCCAAAGATCCCATGATATAGGGATGCCTTACACGCCATTGAGCGATCCTATCAAGAGAATCCCTCCACCCAAGCACCTAGAAATGAACCGCGTACCATCTTGTACCTACAGGAAGAACGAAGGGCACTAGAAAGACCCCAGTCATGCCCACTCCTATTATACACTACACACTATGCGATGAACATGGTGACTTCCTCAAAGAATTCAGAGCCCTGGAACTCATCCATAGATGGTATCCTATAGAACGAGTTTACTACGTTGGATTGCAAGCAATGCAATTCACATGTCATTTATGCGTTGACAATCACGTTCTCAAGAGTTGTCACTATATCCCTCGATTCTGGCTAGCCCTCACTAGTTTACACTCAGCCATAGTTTTTCTTTCCCAAGAAGATGACATGGACGCAGAATCCACGGACAACTCCACTACCCAAGAGGATGTGATGAGCAGATCCATCATGTTCTTGTCAGCTAAAAAGCGACCAATTCGGAGACACCCAATGATTCCAAACCACTCTTTGTAGGGAAAAAAAACATGTGTGTTATGCAAAACGCCCAATCATGTGGTTGCTACTTGCCCTGATTTAATAGCATCATGATGCTAGTTCCCTACCAGACCACAAACTGAGCATGATGGGACCCCCATATCTAGGCTATTTTACCCAATATGTCAAGGAAATCACTATGAAAAACACTGTACCTATATCCCTTGATTTCACCCTACCATCGATATGATTCATACCATAGAGAAGAAAGAGGAAGACCTCCGTGAGTGGTATAAATGACACACCACCTCTGGGTCAACAACCCCCGACCCACACGAGCATCATGGGGAAGTTAGGACAACACACCAACCAAGAATGATGCAAGAAAAGCCTAGGATAACATGCAGACTATGCAACTTAAATGACAATCAGTTCAATCAGTGTAGAGAACCAAAGCCCCTTGCAAATATTTTTTTCATAGTCTCTTCTCTCACTCAGAAGCTTCTCTCTAACCAAGAGAAAACCACACGTACCTATTTCCATATTTGTTCACACTTTCACCATACGATTAAATATGTGTATCTCCCTAAGCTAAAAGAGGAAAGAGCAGAATTGAGTCTACACTCCCCCAAAGGGTCAGACACACCTAAGCCAGCAACATGGAAGTGGAAGCAAAAGATCAGCTCTTCTACAATAGATTCTTCCAAGTGCCCACATCTGGGATGTCAAGTAGTGTTGATTCCCATACAATCTACTTAGTTGGTACTGTGGTACCATGCACCATTTTCACTACCCAAAACCATGCACTATAGGTATTCCCACTACTGGAAACATTCAACAACCTCTGTAGCAAGCACAATTTCTACACACAGGAAATTGACCATCCTAGGGGGGAACCCAACCTTGCACTTATGCAAAATCCCATCACAGATATTCTTCCCCCACTGAACTCTGATGACACGATTCATGATATATGATTCATATAATTTCATATCGGAAATAGGATTGTATCTACCCCCAAATCCCATGATTTACACCTTATTCCTGTCCCAAAATATCAAGGTACCTTCAGCTTTTGCATTGATTTCCGCAAGATCCCAAATTTGCATACCGTTGTCAAACTCCTTGATGATACACAGAATCTAGAACAGTGCCTAGTACAACTAGAGCTCATTGGTGAAATTCAACAAAAATCGCTGAAACACAATGAGGCCCATAAGAAAAGGGTAAAATTTTCATTCGACCGCCACATCAACCCTCACTCATTCACCGAGGGAAAACTAGTCCTTTTCTATGATGTCGCAAGAGAAGCTATAGGGCCAGGGAAGTTTGAAACATCTTGGAAAGGACCCTAATCATCAAACATTTCCTCTGAGAGGGGGCATATATCTTGATGAAACTAGACAATACATGCCTGAGGGACCCCGTCAACAGCCTTTACATTAAGAAATTCTACCCATAATGCCCAAGATGGCCCTTTCCTAGAGAGAACGTTCACAAACCCAACCACTAAAATTTTTTGATTGAAAGACTTATCAAACATGCTGAAAGTGCCGCCATGGATCACCAACCTGAACCTTATTTTAGATTTGCTGATGGAGAATCAAGATGATCTCAAAGTTTAGCTACAGATTTCTCGGTCATCTACCACCCTGACCAATTGCCACCCTGCTGAAATAGTGTGTGCATTAGTTCAACAAAAAAAAATTAGGCAGAATATGACGTTGTCATCAGACTTATGTGTGACACCCTCCATCAGGGCATATGCCATATGCATTTCTACCTCGATTCTCAGTTAGTAGTGTCACAGTTAAACCAACCATTTGAGACAAGAGATACACATCTATTTAGAAAATATTTGTGTGAAAAAAGAGTAAGCAGACAATTTGACTATATTACATTCACACATGTACCAAGGAGTCAAAACCAAGCAGTTGATCGCATAGCTAACAATATCCTAAACTAGAATGTATCTTGAATTAAACATCAGACATAAAAAACCAAGAACATAGGTATACATCAGCATAACATCATCAACAAACTGAAATAGTTGACACAACATGTAGAACCGTAGGTGTCCCCTTAGGGGGGCACCTAGACCCATAACCACTCCTGGTACAACCACTAGAGCCTCCATCACAACTAAGACTACCACCCGACGTAAAATAGGTCGATAGACCTGCTTCGGGGCCATCATTGTCTCCAACCAGACCTCCTCGAGGTCATCCATAAAACCCTGAGAAGGCATCCATTGGGTCAAGCGGTCCACTCAACCCCAGGCTCCTCTAGAACAGACACCCGAGTAGTCAGTTCTGCAATACAAGCCTCCACCATATCTGCATGTGCCGCCTATACATTAGCACAAGATTGCTTGGAAGTAGCCTAGGCCTTGGAAGTGGCTGAGCTACAGCCCTCTCTGGAAGGGCCAACACCACCACCAGGTCCTCCAGCAGCATCTCCTTCCTGCCCACCCCTAGGTCTCTAAAGAGGACCGTGGCCGACTAATCGAGCCACGGGATGACCTAACTTACCAAATCTACAAAGAGTAACCAAAACTATGTCAGTTTCACCATAAAAATACATAAGCACATATATACTCCAATAAATACAGAAAAAAATAAAAAATTTACATGTTGGCCCCCAAGCATAACCAGGAGGGAGAACCATATCGAGATCCCCCCGGAAGTCCATCCCTGCATATGAGAACCAGGCCTTTGTTGTGGTGTTCTAGTAATGCCCCACCATGCCCCCACCAACTTGCGACATCACCCGATTCCACCTCCTCATATGAGGCTCTTGTGGCCCCCCAAGAGGCACCGCGACCACTAGTCTCAACAGCACTACCCTCTCATACATAATACTGCACAAAATTTTGGCATACACGAACAACTTCAATCCAATGTGGACCTTTTTGAGCTGCGTCACCATCCCATCATAGAAAAAATATAAAAAATCATAGATGTTCCCGAACCTCAACCGACACAAGACTCCAACCTACGAGCCTTATGCCCGACGCGGAGTTGATGACCCTACAAGTCGCACAAGCAATACCAGAGCACATCACTCTGCCATATCTGTTACTGATGTAATACTGATGCACCGCTCCGTAAGAGGCGCCCCACCACAACGACGTCTTTGGAACCCCTCCAAATCCACCCTCTCAGAAGGGAGTGGATACCTCAGCGCCTCACCATGAGGGAGTAACCCAGTCACAGAATATACATCCATCTCAGGACGGATGACCAGGTTCATCCCATGAAACAAAAAGATGTTGTGCCTCTTGTGCCAATGCCATATCAAGTAAGGAAGAAATCGGTCCTACGACCGAAGAAGCTCATTCTCTGCAAACTTTAGGAGCCCACATTGTGCCAGCTAAAAACACGTCCCAGCATCAATATCAAATGGATTTCGGAGCTTGGGCTAATCCCACTCCCTCCATAATAATCGGTCATCCAAACAAGTACCCATAAACAACAGAAAAAAACATAAAAAATAGGAAAAATTTAAAAATTTTCTTTCCTCGGCCTTTTGCACGCCTATATTTTCCACATGGAGCTTAAGGCGCGCCAAAGAAGGGGAATAGAGCGATTAAAGCATGTTGATCCCTAGAATATGCGCACAGAGGGAGCGCTTTTTCCCTTATCACCCACGTAATTTAGGTCAAAAAACATTCAGAATCCGTGCAAACCAAGTCTTTATGGACCCCGACACAATTAGACTGAAAAAATTAAAGTGCAGGACGTCATGGAGGTTACCTAGGCTTGATATCGCTAATCCATAGTGCTCAGGCTGACCACAATACGAAGAACTACTACGCAGAAGCCTTTGACCTCTCAAGAACTCAACAAGTGCAAATGAATTGAATTAGGTCCATGTTCATCTATATATCGCCCTTTTCAAAAAAAAATTGAGGACCATAACGAGAGACCAAAAGGTCTGTTATCCAAACGGTAAGTTGCACCCTAATCAAAACTCCATAATGAACAGAGGTGATGCCACACAGTCACACTCTCAAAAAAATAATTTTTTTCGCCTTTACGTATAAAATTAAAAAGGCTTGACATAAAAACATCCAGAACCAAGAAAGGCACCACATTAAGACAAGGTGCGACATCAAGATCCGAGCACAATGCCAACATCAAACCATCAAGTCGAGGGATACTCATACAGCTGCAATATTGAGCACTAATTTTCTACAATAATGAGTGGCCTAATGGGTACCTTCAAAAGGAAATAATGAATTTAGGGTATTATAACGGCCAGCTAACCAAGCCAGCAAGCAAGGTCAGCCAGCAATCCCACCCAGCCACCCAGCAAGATAACGGCCAACAAGCCAAGCCAGCCTCCTTGCCTGTCAACAAGCCAAGCCAGGTCAGCCAAGTCAGCAAGGTCATCCAGCTATCTAGCAAGTCAAGGCTAGGTTGGCCTCTGTGCCCACTCGAGTAGTTTCCATTACACCAACAAGTGACTGGGTCCACCATCCAGTCTTTTATTTCTTTTCATAATTTATGAAGGGGTTCCCACCTGCTTTACCAGAGGGTGCCCCGCCGTGACAACATAACCTATTTCTAATAACCTAACAGAAATTTGATCAAAACCACTCATGATCATTAAATGGACAAAAGAGAGAGAAAATGAGCAAATTCAATCCCAAATTGAAACCAAAGATGGTATATATCCGACTAGGGGGAGCTTCAAACACCCGGCCTTGCATGTTGGTACAATAGATACAGTCAGACATGGCCAACAATATGTGTTTACTCTACTAAACAGATGAAGGTGAACACTATACCCATGCTATGATTTTCTTGAGGGGGCGAGGCAAAGTTTTCACCTTTAGCTATAAAATTAAAAAGGCCTGACATAAAAACATACCACACCAATCAAGGTGCCACATCAAGACAAGGTGCCACATCAAGATCCAAGCACAATACCAACATCAAACCATCAAGTCGAGGGATACTCATATAGCTGTAAAATTGAGCTTTGGTGTTCTGTAATAATGAGTGGCCTAATGGGTACCCTCAAAAGGACATAAGGAATTTAGGGTATTATAACAGCCATCAACCAAGCCAACAAGCAAGGTTAGCCAGCAATCCCACCCAGCCAACCAGCAAGATGACAGCCAGCAAGCTAAGCCAGCCTGCCTACCTGCCAACAAGTCAAGCCAGGTCAGCCAGGTCCGCCAAGCCAGCAAGGTCAGCCAACCAGCTAGCAAGTCAAGGCTAGGTTGGCCTCTATGCCCACTCGAGTAGTTTCTAGTACACCAACAAGTGGCCGGGTCCACCATCTAGTCTTTTATTTCTTTTCATAATTGCCTAAGGGGTGCCCCGCCCACTTCGCCAGAGGGTGCCCAGCCGTGAGAACAGAACCTATTTCTAATAACCTAATATAAATTTGATCAAAACCACTCATGATCATTAAATGGACAAAAAAAGAGAAAATGAGCAAATTCAATCCCAAATTGAAACCAGAGACGGTATATATCCAGCTAGGTGGAGCTTCAAACCCCCAGGCTTGCATGTTGATACAATACATGTGATCAGACATGGCCAATAATATGTGTTTTCTTTTTAGCTTCCCCTTTTCATATTTCAATCAATATTCAAGTAGTTCCACTCATAATGGTAATGGTTTGTCTTGTAATGGTGATAATTCTAATAATGGTGTTTCTTGTAATGGTGGAGTAGATAATAGTGGATATCATGGTAGCAAGATACAACAGCATGGGGATGATCCAACTCTTGGGTATGATGGTAAAGAGATGTAGGAGGCTAAGGAATGAATCATCAATCTTTTCTGGAATAATTTCTACCAAAATATTGATGATTCCATCTCTATTTATAAACTAAGTAATGTTTCTCTCTATAATTATTTCCTCCAGAGTATATTTAGAGCCCTAAAGGGTGGAAGTGCAGGGATGTCCAAGGATATAACTATAGTCAATGGGGCTCTAAAAATATGAATGGATTATTTGAATGACACATGCATGCTATGAGTATTACAAGCGGTTGAAACCGAACCCATCAAATCTGTGGAGATGCATCTGAGGTTGTAGCATAATCTGAGGTTATCTAGGCATGTGGGGGGCTACTTGAAGAGCGACCACCTCATGAGCTCTGACACATCTCACACACACCGAGGAATCACTGGTATAATATGTTGGATCACTGGACCATCAAATATATGAATCACAATCATGAAATAATGAGTAGAGGCCAGGCAGATGACAAACAACCAAGTCAATGGGCGATGATGATTCCCTTTTCTTGGTCCAAGCCACTCAACAAGAATGGTAGATGGATGCAAGGTACACCGCCCCCTAGACTTTTCTTTTGTAATGAATACGTTGATGTGAACAAAAGGAGGTCTACCATAGGTGAGGCAATGATGAATCCCTAACTAAGGCAAGATGGATTGATGGATCATAGTAAAGTGAATAATGGACTGAAACCAAGGATGATGATGGAATTACGGGATACTGAGTAACAGAAAGACGAATTCCCTTGTCAGAGAATAAAAGGCATGGATGACCTGGAAGCGACTGAATCCACTGTAGAGGGGATGGGGTACAGTATGAATGCAGGCAAAAATGTGAAAGAAGAGAGGGATATAAGGAAAAAATGGGTGAAATATTGTAATAGGAGGAAAAGGGTCTCGGGATAGACTCCATGACTGTGATGGTGACTTAGCTTAGATGCTTTGAACAAGGGTGACTCGATGATGCTGCCACACAAAATAGGCCTGGTGGGGACCATAAAAAAATGAGAAAAAGATGGTTACTTTTGATGAAAAATCATCACACGCATTGACAAGTATGAAGGCAAGGTGGTGTCCCAAGTATAAGTAGTGTATGTGAAGAAATTTGATTTTAAGAAGTGGAAAAGTGACCCTTCTTGGAAAAATGTGTAAAATTACCAAAAACAAAGGAATACCCATTATAATGCTCAGTGAGAACTTTCTAATTTTCTTAAAAATTCGTCAAACTGAGCTACGATTTAGTTGCAATTGGCGAAGGAAAATTTAGGTTTTACCATTTAAAAGGGCGATTTCCATCCAATTTAAATAATTATCTAAGCGATTTGTGGTGAATTTTGAGAAGAGGAGAAGGTCCTAAATCTTGCGGTGATGATAGTGGACAAAATAAATATTTGAATGAGGATCTTTCAATGGCAGGTAAGTGGCCTAACCTTAATATACACTTTTGTCAGTTTAGATTTTCATATTAGGTACTTGGGGATCTATAGGAGACCCCTTCCCAACCTCATGGTCGTCTCGCATTTCCTAGGCCTTGAAATGAGACTTGGCTCACTCTTTTCAGTGGGAAAAACTATGAAATCATAGTTCCAGGGAAGGAAAATGTGATTTGGGGGTGGGGGGGGGGGAGGGGTTTGTCTACCAGTAGTCTAAGGGCCATAGTTAGCAGATTTGTGATGAATTTGTCTTTTTTTTTAGCAGAAAAATATGATGGTGTTATGTAGGTATGGAACAATTGAGGATGAAGAAGCATGAGAGAGATTTTGATGCTCTTCAGTTTGATATCTAAGAGGATTAGGTGGTACGAGGAGCACTTGCTACATAAGGGGTTCTCAAGTTGGTTGATAAGCCACTAATGAGGGTAGGTAAGCCCTTCCTATCGAGGATAGTGAGCTATTAGGATCTAGACCAGGAGGCCTTCATGGTGCTCGAGCACAAGATCAAGCTTACTATCCATGACACTTATTTTTTTACTAGACTCTGACTACTAGGGGTGGTGGGAAACATACATCCAAATTTAGCACATGGGAATAATATATTAGAGTTCATGATGCTCTATTGTAGACCAGATGCTCTTGCTAAGGGCATGACTATTCCAATTAGTGATCTAGAGTGGCTAGAGACACGGGCTGTCGCCGCAGCAGTACTAGGGATCCTTGGCAACCAGGCATTCCATAACATCACTAAGAGGCAGATGATGTTGGTAGAGAGTGTTTTGAGCGGGACCTACTATGGCTAGGCGTAGATGATGTTATCGTTAGTGAAATGGAAGCTGTCACTATGAAAGTGACAAGTGAACCATGAATTTTCTTTTGGTATGGTATTGTGTTGATTCTTCTTTGAGAAAATCCCCATGAACCGACCTCATGTACAGATTCGGGATGGGGGCCCAAAGAAGCATAGGATGCACCGATGGGCATAAATATTTTGAAGAGTAGGAGGGGGGGACTCTGACGGGTTTTCTGACCCTATTTTTTTGCACAGTATGATGAGATTCCATTGTACATAGACAACTATCCATACAGTGGTATGAAATTTTAAGGGGACACGAACTTTCCATTTCTGCCTGGTCAAGCATGGGGACCAGATGGAAAGTGAAATTTTATATATATTATGGTGCATTTAAATTTTTTAGAATATGCATGTGGTACTAATTCGTAACACTTCGTATCCAAATATAGCACCGGTGAAGCTGGTAGGGTATGTGGGACAATCTATGACACTAGGGGTTGTGTGATCTAGTGGAGCGAGAGCATACCAGAGACCTGATTATGAGGCTTTGTTGGAGGATGTCCATCATAGGTGTGATTTTTTGTTGACCGGTGTATCAAATCGTGGGTGGCATGATCTTTAGGACAAGTACATTGAGGGATTCATAATGTTGCCCTCTGACTGGCGAGGGGTCATGCGGTGCATTGTCATGGCCGGGAAGGTAGTTCACGATTTGCGAGCTAGTGGAGTGGAGCCATTGGCTCGGGACCCTCCAGATAGTTATAAGATATAGGGACATGTGGTGCCCCCAATTTTGATTTTTGTAACATTATGTGGGCATGCCAGATGTAATTATGTCACTAGACTCCAAACATTTATGATTTTGATGATAAATAACATGGATATGCATCTTTTTATATGTGGTGAGTATATGGTTCACCATTTGTTTTATTATTTCCTTGTGTTAAATGCATGTGATAAGTGTCAATATACAATATTTTTTGCAATGCTATATACATAGTGGTTTTGGGCTCTTGGTACATTACTGATTGTAATGGATTCGAATTCATGCATTAAGAGTTGCACTCGTAAATATTTTCTAAAAAGGACATGGTTTTTCACATGATACACGGCATTGAATTGTGTGATAAACACAAAGGAATCTAAGAGAACATGAAGATGAAGGATGCGATGATCAATGGAGTTGACTAAAAAACCTATCACTGCATCATATTCAACCTTGTTATTGGTGGTAGATCCAATGCATACGTCGTTGGAGAGGACTCAGAAATGAAAGGGGGTAAAAATGGCCCATGCTACCGAAGCTAGATTTTTGGAGAAGCGACTTGAACCATGGGCATGAATGATATACACTATGGATTATGGATCCATATAAAAGGTGCCACAAGGAAACGAGTAAGATGATTATGGAAAATTCGAGCTACCTAAATGCATCAGAAAAATAAAACACACATGTCAATGAGAGATGCTATGGGTAAAATTTCTCGAGGTAAAGTGCATAGCGAGATTTAGGAAGGATTTGACCATCGAAATCCTATAGAAGGTATGGCCCCTTGCCAAAATCCTTACTAATTATGTAAGGTCCTAGCAATAATTATTCCAACTTCCAATGACCAAGGAAATCATGAGCCTGGTCATACACTAGAACAAGATCACCTTCGTGGAAGGTACAAGGGTGGAATTTTCAGTCATACTAGTCTTTTGTGTGTTTCTTGGCCTCTTCAATGGTTTGAAATTCAACATGACAGTCTTCAGAATCACGCTCAAGAATGAAAATTATTTGTTCTAAAGTTTGGGTATCAGGGAGAAGTTCAATGGCTAGGTGAAGGGAGGGGATTTCACACTTGATTGGTAAGATTTTCTCTTCACCAAAAACAAGGTGGAAAGGACTAAAACTGGTGGTGGTTTTAATAGAAGTTCTATAGGCCCATAAGGAAGGGAATATCATAAGGTGATAGTTGGTTTTGTGCTTGTTCACTGTCCGTTGAAGCATAGTTGTAAGGATTTTATTGACTACTTCAACTTGTCCATTACCTTGGTGATATTAAGATGATGAATATTAGTGCTCAAAGCCAAAAGAGAGGATAGCTCGTGGCATATCTTATCTTCAAAATATTGGACATGGTTAGAGACCAATCCTTTCAGAACCTTGAATCGAGTGATAACATGGTTAAAGAAAAAGAGATTTGTGGTAGCTGCCATGTTACTGAAAATTGGCATGGCATTAGCCCTTTTGGTGAAATAGTTGACTGCCACGATAATATACTTGTGGTTACTAGCAGATGTACGTTGACACTCCATAAATTCAATGGCCCACTTACAGAAGGGACTAGTAGATATGATAGGATGGAGGGGAGCAGGTGGAGATCATGCCTTTGGGGCAAATATCTGCCAATTGGAACAGTGTTTGACTGCTTCAATATAATCAGCAAAGAGAGAAGGCCTAAAATATCCAATACATATGATTTTCTGGGAAATTTCAAAACCTAAGAGGTGGCCACCACAAGCACCGATATGGCAGGAATTAAGGACTCCCTCATCTTTAATGTACGTGAGACAATGACTAAGGACATAATCAACACTGCGATGATAAATATCATCACCAATGAGAAGGTACCGGGGGGCTTGGTGTCATATACGTTGTCGAGCATCATGATCAAGATGAGAAGAAAACTTTTGGGTTCCCAAATAGGTAAGGATGTCACCATACCAAGGATTTTTAAAAGTAATGGAAAGCAAGTGTTCATCAGGTAAGTCATTATTAACTAGTGGATCACACATACTAGTAGGAAATTCAAAAATAAGTTCAGCGAGGGCTAAAATTTTCTTACTCTTGGGCATGAAAAATTCAGGATTTAACCCTTGGAGGATAATGATCCAATGGGTTTATTTCCCATTAATGATCCATAGACTCAATAGGAAAGCCATGGGGTTAGAATCGATCACAACCTTTGTGGAACCCATAAGGATATAATGATGAAGTTCTTAGACCGAGAGCACAATGGCTAGTGCCAACCTCTCTTCATGTGAGTAGAACAGAGGGGGTGCTACAATTTTCTTACTGACATCATAGATAATATGTTCATTTCCAGTCTGATATTCTTAAATGAGGACCCCAGGGACCAAGTGGATGGAAGCTGAGATATACAAGATGAAGTCCCTCTCAAATCTAGTTGGAATAATAATGGGAGTGTAAGTGGGAGCATGTTTCAAGGCATCAAAACACTGTTAAACATAGTAATCCCAAACAAATGGAATGTTAGATCGAAGGATTCTGAAAAACCTATGTGAAATGGTGGCATAGTTAGGGAAGAACTGACAGAGAAAGTTGGATTTTCCTTGAAGCCTTTGTAATTGGAGCAAGGTATGAGGAATGGGAAGCTCAAGAATGGCTAGAGATTTGAGGGGATCAAGTTTTATTCCATCTTTGGACATGCTAAATGACAAGATACAACTGGTAGGAATGAAAAATACACACTTCAATGGGTTGAGGCAGATATTATACTTGGGAAATCAGAGAAAAAAAATACACAAATCATGAATGTGTTGCGCCTGAAGTCTAGGACGAGCAGTGAGGTAGTCTAGGTAACCAAGGATAATATGAGCCAAGTCATGGAAGTAATAAGACATGGCCTACGTGAAGGTGGCTCAAGCATTCTTTAGAATGAAAGGCATGATCCTATAAGAAAAATTTCCCCACGTACTAATGAATGCAATTTGTAATTAATCAACATGATTGATAGTAATCTGGTTGTACCTAGAGAAACTATCCATAAAGGATAGAACCTCATGCCCCACACACTTGTCAATTATTTGGTCAATAAATGGTGTGGGTAAGTTTCCTTTGGGACAATGTTTTTTTAGGTCGCGAAAGTCAGTGCAAACATGAATGGTGGCTTGTTTTGTGAGAATGAGAACCAGGTTGGGAACCCATATGGTGTATTCAACGGGATAGATAAAAGAAGCTTTCTTGAGCTTATCAATTTTGGCTTTGATAGCCTCTCGTCTCAAAGATTGATGGGTCTCAAATTTTGATGGACATTTTTGGCTTCGAACCATTTATCTATATGGTGTTCAACAATGGTGGGATCATGTCCAGGCATATCCAAATAAGACAAGGTGAAAACATCATGGAATTACTTGAATATCTTGGTGTAAGCCTCAATTTCTTCCATGCTGCAATGTTCCCTTGATGTAAATTTTTCTTCAACCCTTGTTTTATCATAAATTTTTATTTTAATCGTGGGAGAGATGTTGGCGATGTTTCCTTCTTCAAAAGCATCTGCTGTAGGGAATTTCTAATCCAATCAACTTCATCATGTATGAAGTATTTAGGGTCCACAGAATACTGGTCATGGGACTATTGCAGAATGAAGTACGCATGATCCTGCACATCATCCTTAGGAAAATCAGGGGTGGTCATGCTTCCATAATGTCTTCATGAGAGTGTAAGATGGGAGGACTAGCGGAAGGGAGACCACATGATGCAGTGGGGCTACTTGGTGAAACGTCATGATAAATATGGTTCACATACACATCACTACGAAGGGTAGACCAAGATCTAGTAGATGAAACATCTATCTATGTTGAGACCACGGTGTTCAATGAGGGAGGTTCGACTGAAGAAAAATGGGAAGCCTTGGAGGGGTCTTCCACTATTGATCTCATGGATGATGAGATATAGATAATAGATACCAAATATTCTATCATCTCGATATTGGGGGAGGTATCACAATGGGTGTAGAAATTTCCTCTAGTTCTTCTTACATAGAAGTCACAGGTAGAGAAGTAGATGATCCATTACAGCCGGCCTCTATTTCATGAATTTCCTCAAGGGTATTATGAAATTCATAAATATGGGGACAATGATGATAATAGTGGCCATAAAGGTCGCACAAAGACATAGGTTGGTTTGTGTGCAATGATTTCATCTTCTTATCTGAATCAGGTAAGGTAACATGGACCTATAGGATGTCAGATTCAAGAAACATTTCATTGAACACATGTTTGATGGTGAGCTGGTTGTAGGATTTAATGATAAATTGTTAGACTTTGATACAATTCCTTCTAATTCAGGAGTCAACTCTAACTGAATCAAGCCCTTACCTTTAACACTCATGTATTTTCTCCTTTAGTTAATTGTCAAAATGCTAAATCGAATTACCAAATGACGGAATTAAACATAGCCAATAATCAAATTTTCTTATGAATTTTACTTCTTGACAGATGAAAACCACATTAAAAAATTATCTCTATAATTCTATCACATCCATTTAAGACTTTAAATATCACGCAAGTTTTTATTCGAACACCGTCAAATCTCTAATCTAGATGCGAGGCTCGTTGGCTTACTTCACTTGCTAAATGGTCAACTTAAACAATTAACTCGAATTTATAATTCATTGCATCCAAATTTCAATTTAACCTCCTCACATATCTAAATGCAATATTCGTTGATCTGATTGACCCCTTGATCGGACAGTTCTGATCCCAATCCTTTAACTCCGACTGATTTGACATTCTTGAAAATTTTCGCTTACTATTGCAAAATTAAAACTGATGAACCAAGTGATTAACAAAGTTTTGACTATTACAGGTAACAAAATTTGTTGTGATGGCTTATGGAATTTCGATGGCCACAAAATTTCACTCGAATTGCTATAAAAGGAAGTATTACAAACCCAGTTTATAATACACTGAAATATAAATTAACACATATATAAATTAATTAAGCCAAATCTCAAACTGGATTCAACTAAACTCAATAATAATTCGAAATAAAATGAACATCCAGCATTTGACAATTATGCCTACATTCACACAGGTACAAAGGAATTGCAATTTTTTCCTATCAATTATTCTTCCATCAAATACTCCTCCCTCTATACATTCCAAACTTACATTTAAATATACTATTCATACAAAAATTTACATCTGAGTCAAACGGATCGAATTTTTCTAATTTTGGGCTGAAATCCATTGCACGATATTCTCCCTAAAATTATTAACTAAAACTTAATACGTTGAGTTAAATACAAAGTGGTTCAAATACCTAAGGAATAGTTCAAATCATATCTACCAAAAAATTAATTTCCCAGCTAAAGGAACCCACTCCTTTGCTTGTAATTTTTTTTTGTATTTTTGGAATAAAATCGAAGTCTTTTTCCTCGAGATTTCATGCTCCTGCATTAGACTCTTGAGGACAAAATTCTTCATGGGCTCTTGTCCATGAGTTTCCCTACAGAACTGCTCAGTTTTTGTAACATGGTTTCTGTCATTGAAGTAGCCTCTACAACTGGTTGATTTTTCCACTTGATCAAATACTCAAAATTCTCCCGTCCTCTTGTCTTTTTAGACAATATTTTGTCTAAAATATTCTCTGGCTGCAATTTTTTTGTTGTGGGTTACTGTTTCAAGCAATCAATTTCTTCTTTGCTTTCAACTGTATCCTCTGTGTCTCTACTTTCATACCTGTTCAAATCAGCAACATTGAAAATTGGTTATATTCCAATATCAGGGGGTAATTCAATTTCATGTGCATTTGCAGAAATATTTGTTAATACTCTACATGTTCCAATTTTCTTATATTTCAACTTATTATATGCCCTTTTTGGAAATATCTCTTTCTTCAGGTGTGCTAGAACCAAATCTCCAACCTTAAAGTTAACTTCAATTTTCTTCAAATCTTCTCTACTTTTATGCATGATGTTGTTGTCCTATAACTATTGTTTTACCTAGTCATGTATTGCGTGAATTTTTGAAGAAAAATCTTCTCCTTTAGCACTTCTCATCTATGCCTTTCCCAAATTTCTTAGTTCATATACTCCTCCTGGGTGCATTCCATAAACTATATGGAATGGACTCTGTCCTATACTCCTATTAGGGGAGTCATTATAAGCATATTCAGCCTGTGCCAAAATCTGATCCCACTATTTAGGATGTTCACCTGCAAGGCTTCTCAAAATATTACCTAAGCTTATGTTCACTACTTCAGTCTGTCCATCAGTCTAAGGGGGATAAGTTGAGCTGAAACTTATTTTAGTACCAATATTTTTCCACAATGTCCTCCAAAAATGACTAACAAATCTGGTGTCCCTATCAGAGACAATGCTTTTAGGTAACCCATGAAACCTTACAATCCCTTTGGAAAACAAATTAGCAACATGAGTAGCATCACTTGTTTTATAACATGGAATAAAATCTGCCATTTTAGAAAATCTATCAACTACAACATAAATTGCATCATTCCCTCTCTGTGTTTTAGGTAAACCCAAAACAAAATCCATACTTACCATATCACAAGGTCTATATGGAATAGGTAATGGAACATAGAAACCTGTGTTCTGACTTCTTCCTTTTGCATACTGACAAACTTTACAATTTCGCACATACTTCTCCACTTCAGATCTCATCTTTGGCCAAAAATAAAAATGAATTAGTTTTTCATAAGTCTTGTCTGCACCAAAATGTCCACCAAGTCCACCACTATGTTTCTCCTTAATTAAATATTCTCTCATAGAACAATTTGGTATGCACAGCTAATTTCTTTTAAACAACAAACCTTCTTGCAAGAAAAAAATCTAGCCACTTACTTTTTTCCAACAAAACATGATTATTGCATGCTTCAAATGCCTCTTTAAAATCCGAATATTTTTTATACAATTCTTTAAGAAAATCAAAACCCAACACTTGAATTGACTTTCTTGAACTAAAATGATTTTTTTACTTAAGGCATCTGCTACTTTGTTTGCTTCGCCAGTTATATGTTTCAATACAAAATTGAAACTTTGAAGATATTCTACCCATTTTTCATGTTTCTAATTCAATTTTGGTTGTTGCCTAATGTACTGCAATGCATGATTGTCTAAATAAAGCACAAACTATTTAGACATCAATTAATGTCTCCACTTCTTTAATGACTGTGCAACTGCATACAATTCATTGTCATAAGAAGAATATTTTCTTCTTCTGTCATTTATTTTTTCACTGAAATAAGCTACAGATATATCTTCTTGACCTAACACAGCTCCAATTGCTTCCCCACTGGCATCACATTTTACTTGAAAAGTTTTGTTAAAATTAGGAAAGACTAAGATAGGCTTCTTTGTTATCTTTTGTTTCAACAACTGGAAATTTTTTTCTACTTCATCAGTCTGTCTAAATGGTTGTTTGTCCTTCTTTATGGTTTCAATAATAGGAGCATTGATCTTACAAAAATTCCTTATGAATTTTCTATAAAAAATAGCAAGACCAAGGAATATTCTAGCCTCAAACACACTCTTAGGTGAAGGCCATTCTATGATTGCCTTTATCTTCTCTGGATCCATTTTCAATCCATCAGAAGAAACAACAAAGACTAGATATATCAACTCTTCCTTCATGAATGAACATTTATCTAAATTTACCAGCAACTTTTGCTAATGCAACTTCCTTAATACATAGTTTAGATGTCTTATGTGTTCTTCTTTAGATTTATTGTAAATTAATATATCATCCATATATACTATTACAAATGCACCAAAAAATTCTTTCAATACTTCAATCATAAGCATATTGACACCACTACTTAACCAAAGTTTGACTACGATGTTTGACCAAATCAACCATCATGTCTAGCTACAATGTACACCCTCTCCATCATGTGTGATTTTTTTGCACAACATACTCCATCACTTTATCATGAATGTTCCATGATCTTCTATTTCAAATCTTCAAGATCTTAGTTGACTATATCAACCTCCATGATCTATCTGAATTAATTGGACACAATCTCCAATTCCATTCACATTAGTGGTTGCTCAACTACCTCATTATGTAGATCTAGGCTTAATTAATCCACATTCACACAAAAAAAGTGGATACTTATTCATATTGAGGATTATGGGTCCCTCCACCCTTTTTTTTACTTAATTTGTTAAGAAAGTTAAGAACTCTAACATTCCAAATATTAGGTGAAAATTTGGGAATATTACAGTCCTCCCCAGAAAAATATTGCTTGTCCTCAAGCAACTCAAAAGGTAGATGCAAATCCATCTATTTCCCTCCAAATGTAATCCACATAAGGAAGGCTTCCTCCATTTGCTACAATGTGTTATGTACGTTTAGTTCCAAGCTTGTCATTCAATAACATATAGAATGACCTCTAACTGTATGGTTAGATGTCCTCCCTTATAAAGTACAAAGTGACAACCATAGAAGTTCCAAATTCATAATTAATACATGAGATACACAAAATTAAATGGCTTTTTCCACAAAGGAAAAGTTCCATCTCACAATACATCTCTTCATCCCATGCTTTATGAGTTTGATTGAGCATTGATATGCTCTCATCCTTAACCCTATTGGCCTTGTTGGATCCAAGCATCACTCCAATGTTATAAAAAAAAATAAGGAAAGGAGTTATATGGGTAGAAAAATATGTCAAACCATATTCCCCTAATAGTAACCACCAGAGTAAGGCCCTTTACTAGCATCCTCCATCTCCTCCATGTAATATGGACAAGCCAAACTCCGCTAGAAGAAACCAAAGCAACAAGAGATCTTGCTACTTTCTCTCTTCCTCATGTGCATCATGAAGAAAAAACATACTAATGTACATATGGAATGTCACATCAGCCCAATCAAAATGAACATCATCAATGCACATCATGAGAGCATCATGCCAAGCTTTACCCAATACAAGACACATAGACATAGGAGATGCCATGTGGTTTCCAATCTCCCTCAAGTGAAACCAAAATGAACATGCCTTCTTTTGCTGCATTCTATCATTGATACACAAGGTGTGAATAATAAAAATATGAGCTATTGGGTGGTAACCATACTCACCCAAGAGCAGCCAGCGCAGCCATGCTTCCTTCCTTATTTCATAAGTATTCCTCAAGGCATGGATCAAGGAAATAGGAGCCCTTGGGTAGTGACAAGAATATCCCAAGGGAAACCAACATAACCAAGCTTGCTAGCCCATATCATAAATCTACAAGTGGTCATGCAACCCCTTGCTTATCATCCTCACCCACTCACCCCAATATGGAAGATGAGTGATGTGCTACATAATCATGGTATCCTCCCTTTGTAGCATACCATCCTCCCCAAACTGATGAAGATATTTTCACTTCATGAAATGTTGAAGTGCACTTCCAATGAGATCTCTTAATGATACCATCTTCTCATCCATGGTCTTCCAGAGCCAATGAGGTTCTGGATCTGCTGTGGGTAGAATTCTCTCTTTTAGTGGTGAGATGCTCATTGAGAAACTGTCATCAAGAAATGAGAAAAGGTTTCTAATATCTAGATGTCTACCATTCATCATCTTGTCCTCCATTGCTTCATGGGTGAAGCTACCTTCAGAATGCTCCAAGAATAATGGGGCCTCATCATTACCACTGCTACTAGGTGATAGCATTGTAGATTTTCAAGATAATACATATACAATC
This sequence comes from Pinus albicaulis, assembly GCA_034641835.2. NCBI lineage: Eukaryota > Viridiplantae > Streptophyta > Pinopsida > Pinales > Pinaceae > Pinus > Pinus albicaulis. Next base: position 1,022,811,377 of record CM076577.1, on the reverse strand, counting down.
CCAAAGCAAGGTATAATATTCATCTAATGACTAGCCATTATACATAGGATCATGCTCATTCCTTCTTTTGAAATTCTACATTTCAACTCAAGAGGTTGAATGTAGTCCATCCATGACAAACTGGGATAGCTTTTCAACTCCTCCTTGATTAGATCAAGGGTCCTCTACGCTGTGATAGTTTTCTTCTTCAAATCGGCATTTAGATCTAACCCTTGTTCATGCATTGCCCCTAATGGCATGTCGCCACAAGTTTCAATAAGATCTACTGAAACAATAGGTGATGAATGTGTATGCATACCTTGGATCAACTGATATGTGGGAAACTCTTGACACAACATAAGAGTTCCTCCAACAGGGACAATAATGCCTCCAATTGCTGGTAAGAGTGATGTCTGCTCTTCTCCAAATGTACCAGCGGTGGAATATTCCTCCTTCCCCTCATGCATATTCTGAAACATGCATGGGACTCTATATGTAAAAAGCTCAAGACTATCTTGAAAATATGCAAATCTATCTTCTTTGGATGCAAGTACTTCTGCAGCTGGTGGTGAATGTAGTGACTTCTTGTCCAGAGTGACAAGATTGGCATCCTCGTCCTCAGGAAATGTCACTTTGTGGCACATCTATGGTTTTCTCACATCAAATTCATCCCTCAACTTGTGAAAGAAATCTGAATATTTAGTCACCTTTGCATGCTCCAAGTGACCAAACCACCAATCATTGGCTTCACCTTAAAGATGAAGTGCTACAATTTGAACAACCTCTCCTTCAACTACATGATGTAGCCTGAAAAATGCATCTAACTCACTCCTCCAAGCTCTAACAGTGCTTGAGGAAGATCCATCAAATGTAGAAAAATAGAATCTATTATGCCTCTTTCTTCTATTGCTGCTATAGGATCCTCTTTCTTCTTTGATTTTGAAGAATTGTTGGAGAGTTAGCGTCTCCTTGAATTCTCTAGACTATGCTTTGTACTCTTCAAGATATAGACTGAGAGTCTCATGAGTCTCAGGTACTCTTCTTTCTTCATTTCTACACCTCTCAAATTCTCCAAAGAAACTGGGCATAGTGGATCTATGAGGAGATGTATGATTCTCCAGTTTTCTTCTTTGCTGATAGGAAGTGCTTGGACCTTCCTTATCACATCTTCTTCGTGGATATTCTTTCTGTCCTTCCTTCTTCATTGGATTAACCTCCTTGGAGAAATATTGCATGGATCGAAAGAAACGAGTGGCATAATTTTCATCCTCCATGATAGATCTCATCTATCTGCTTCTTCTTTTGATATAAAAGATGAAGTGTCCACAAGCTGAGCCAAAGATCATGCTCTAATACCACTATAATATCCCAAAAGGGAGAATGTAGTAATACTTAAACACAATATAAGAACTGTGGCAAGGTAAACAATAAATCTTAAGACAACATCAAAATTTACAGATAAGTTGAGCCATTTTATTATATTGTAGAAGATTCAGCTACACAATGTACAAAATATGAGGATATCTAGCCAAAGAGATGGCCTAGAATCACCCACAAAACATGCCACAATAGGCACTATGTAACTAGAGAGCCACTAAAGAAAATAGTGTGTTGTCCCTTCAGTAAAATATGAATATATGAATATAGCCTGAAGATAAAAATGAAGATCTACTCAAATATGGACCTCAGATGATGCCAGGATTCAAGATCTGGCCAAAGTGATGGATTCCCAAGAAAACTCAGAAAGGATTTTCCAGATCTACAACTTTGGAAAATCACCCTCCTAGGATTTGATCCTTGATCTACTGGGAAATACAGATATGGAGCTAGATCTATCAAATAGATGGCTAAAATATGTTGCAAGATCATATTTAAGCTTGAAGGGCTGATCCCTTCTTCGGATATAAAAGCTAGAAGCTCTAGATCTAGCTTCTCAATCCTCCAATAATGATTATAGCTGCTACAATACAACTGCCAATAGAAACTACACTGTGAGGGAATGAGAGGCCTTATGCTTGCTGGAATTTTCTGCAATAAACTCCACACTGATAAAAATATGGATGGCAATGTGAGGGAATGATCCCTTATAGGATTACTAGTTGAAATGCTAGTAACTTCCCTCCTCCCTTTGAATCTGCAAATTGGATAGCATAATTCATGAAGGAATTACTACTGATAGGAGTTCAATAAATTTTGGCCTGATGCCAAATCTGAAATGAAGCTCTAGGAATGTTGATCTATAAGCCCAAGGTGACTGGAATAAACCCTCACCAGTTCCCCAACTGAAGTACCAAAGAAAACTTCCACCTTCCAAACCGATCTTCAGAAATCTGTTATTTCTGAATATGAATGTTTTGCAAAAAGTAGGAAAAGAGATGTGGCACCAATGGCTGATGTAGAATTAAATATGATACTCTTTCTAGAGCTAATCGAAGTAAGAGGTGGGATTCCCTACGAAGAACACCCTGTGCTAAATAGCACTTACAATCTCTGCTAAATAGCCCGAGAAAGCAATGGAATGTCACATGACAATTCTAGATCTGAAAAGATCCTTACATCAAGAATAACCAGCATACCTTCATCCTTGCCTTCATCTTATTTATATAATTTTTGAGCCTTCCCAGGCCTTCGCCCTCATCTAGATTTCCCTGTGCATGGGGAGAAAATCCTCCAAGTTTGACTGCGTTGTTTGACCAAATCAACCATCATGTCTAGGTGCAATGTACACCCTCTCCATCATGCGTGCTTTGTTTTCACAACTTCCTCCATCACTTTATCATGAATGTTCAATGATCTTCTGTTTGACATATTCAAGATCTTAGTTGACTGCATGAACCTCCATGATCTATCTCAATTAATGAGACATAATCTCCAATTCCATTCACATTAGTGGTCTCTCAACTACCTCATCATGTAGATCTAGGCTTAATTAATCCACATTCACACACAAAAAGTGGATATTTATTCATATCGAGGATTATGGGTCCCTCCACCCTTTTATTTATTTAATTTATTAAGAAAGTTAAGAACTCTAATATTCGAAATATTAGGTGAAAATTTGGGAATATTACACATATTCTTCTTCTATGGGTAACAATGTATGATTGACACCATCTTTACAAAATTTTTGTGTGTTATTTTTTCCATCATGCATAGCTCCTCTTTCATACTGCCAAGGTCTACCGAACAATATGTGACATACGTCCATAGGCATTACATCACACATAATATTGTCTTTGTAGCTGCCCAACTGGAATTCCACTTCACATTTTTCATTCACTAACAATTGATGTCCTTTCTGAAGCCATGACACCTTGTAGGGCATTGGATGTTTCTTTGTCTTAAATTTGAATTTCTCCACCACTTCTGTAAAGACAAAATTATTAGTGTTGCCACTATAAATTACAATTTGACAGCATTTTCCTTGAAATTTGCACACACTCATAAACAAAGTTTTTCTCTGTACTAGTTTAACAGCTTCCTTTGTTGGTTTTAATAGAACTTTGTTAACTACCAAATATTCTCCTTTCTCTGGTATATTTTATGCTTCTGGCACTTTTGCTACTTCTATCACTTTTTCTACTTCTTCTTAATTCTGAGAAACAATTACATTTCTTTAATTTGTCCCCACATTCTCTGTACATTCATAAGATCTATGTCCAAGATTATTACATATATAACATCTTATTTCTCTTTCCCTGCCTCTACCTCCTCTTCCTCTAGGAAAAATCCTTCTTCCACTTGCATCACCTTCTTTCGGTGTATGCTGACTTGAGTTGCTGCTAGCTCCTTCTCTCGGTGTTGTAGATCTTCGTTTACCACCTTGACTCCCTTTTGCTTGGAAAGTACCTCTACTTCTAGAAATTTCTTCCTTGTGAGTTTTTCTTCAGCATTCAAGGCCATTTGATAAGCCTCTTCTATTGTTTTAGGAGACAATATACTTATCTCATATTGTATCTCCATTCTAAGACCATTTATATATCTTGCAATATTTTCTGTTGTATCTTGGATATGCCCTACTCTTATGCTCACTTTATAAAATTCCTTTGTATATTATTTGACTGTCATTGACCTCTATCTAAGATTCTAAATTTGTATAAATAATGAAATTTGATACTCACTTGGAAAAAATTTACCTCTCAACTTTGCCACCATCCTGTTCCAATTATTTATTGGCTTCTTACCAAGTCTCCTTCTTTCTGCCTACACTCCATCCCACCAAATTGCTGCATGTCCCTTCAATTTTGTGATAGAAAAAATCACTCTTTTTCCTTCTTCCATTTCTTCATAATCAAAGAAATTATCCATTTCATTAACCCAATCTATCAACTCTTCTAGGCTTAAGACTCCTATAAAACTGAAACTTCAAGTCTAGGTTTAGATGTGGATCCCAACACCGATTTAAAAAATCTCATTTAAGGAGTAACTTCTACAGGTTTTCCCTCTTATACAGATTCAACTTCAGAACCACTGACATTTCCAACATCTCCATCTCTTTTATTTCCCATTTCCATTGCTTCTAATCTGGCTTGCATGTGTTGCATAACTTCCATCAATTCAACATTTGAAATTGGTCTTCCTCTTCATCGTCCAATACTACCTCCTCTTCCAAATCTATAGGCCATGTTGAAATTATTTTCCTTATATCTGAGATCTTTCTTAGTGTTTAAAGGCTGCTCTGATACCACTAATGGTGGGATGGTTGCAGGATTTAATGATAAATTGTCAAACTTTGAGACAATTCCTTCTAATTCAGAAGTCAACTCTAACTGAATCGAGTCCTTACCTTTAACATTCATGTATTTTCTCCTTTAGTTAATTGTCAATATACTAAATCAAATTAACAAATGCAAGAATTAAACATAGCCAATAATCACATTTTCTTATGAATTTGACTTCTTGATAGATGCAAACCACATTAAAAACTTACCCTTATAATTCTATCGCATCCATTTAAGACTTTAAATATCACGCAAGTTTTTATGCTAACACCGTTAAATAACTAATCCAGATGCGAGGCCCATTGGATTACTTTACTTGCTGGATGGTCAACTTAAACAATTAACCCGGATTTATAATTCATCGCATCCAAATTTCAATTTAACCTCCTGGCATTTCTAAATGTGATATCTGTTGATCTGATTCACACCTTGATTTGATGGTTTTGATCTCAATCATTCAACTCTGACTGATTTGACATTCCTGGAAATTTTCCCTTACTATTACAGAATGCAAGCTGATGAACTAAGTGACTAACAAAGTTTTGATTATTATAGGTAAAAAATGTTGCTGCAATGGCTTATGGAATTTCGATGGCCACAAAATTTTCATCGAATTTATATAAAAGGAAATCTTACAAACCTATTTTATAATACACTCAAATATAAATTAACGCATAGAGACATTAATTAAACCAGAGCTCAAACTGGATTCAACTAAACTCAATAATAATTCGAAAGAAAATGAACATCTTGCATTTGACAATTATGCCTACATTCACACATGTATAGAGGAATTGCATTTTTTTCCTATTCAATTATTCTTCAATCAAATCCTCCTCCCTCTATACATTCCTAACTCACATTTAAATATAATTTTCATAAAAAAATTTAGAACTGAGTCAGAGGGATCGAATTTGTCTAATTTTGGGCCAAAATCCATTACACGATATTCTCCCTAAAATTATTGACTAAAAAAAAATACATTGAATTAAGTACAAAGAAGTTCAAATCCCTAAGGAATAGTTCAAATCCTATATACAAAAACAGTAAATTGCCAGCTAAAGGAACCCACTCCTTTGCTTGTAAACTTTTTTTGTATTTTTGGAATAAAATCAAAGTCTTTTTCCTCAAGATCTCATGCTCCTGCGTCATTTGAGACAAGGAATCTCAGGATAATTATGGGTGGTATGCCCAAGAATATCACACAAAGTGCAAGTAGGTGTCAAAATTGGAGGCTTTATTGGGCTAGAGTTGTTTAGGGAGCCTTGTCCTTAGGTTCCCTCTTTTTGGCTTTTTCCCCCTCACCGGATGCTTTCCCAAAAGGAGTGGGTTCCTGTGATGTGGATGTCGCACAGAAGAAAAGGTAGGGGTCATCGTGACTGGCTGAACTAGGGTCAAAGTGGTATAAGTTTTGGTTTGACTAGGTCGAGTGCTTTTTGGGGGATCAGTGTACCAAACTGTGATCCTATGGTCAAATTGGGTAGACTCAACGTACCCATAATAAGCAACGAAAAGCCTCTAGAGGGGGGAGCTAAAAACAATATCTTACCAAAAGGGTAATGGCATGGCATAATGGATCCCAAATGATTAAGGCTTGCGGAGAATATTCTTGGTTGAAAAATATTGGGAGAGACACCAGTAGAAGGAGAAGGTCCTTGAGGAGAAGGCCTCGATGGTTGTGTCAAGTGAACAACAACAGGTTTTTAAGGCATTGGCTACTTCCTAGTCGAACTGTGCCACTCTTGGCTAGCCTGAGGTGCTTGAAACATGAAAAAAATCGATGAGATAGGCTCAATGATAAGAGGGGGGGATCCAGGGAATGAACCAAGTAAGATGGAATATTTATAGACTCCTGGTGAAATGTTGGTGAGAGGCGCGAATGATTAGTTATTGACCACTAAAGTTATGATGGACTGAATGGAGGTATAATACTTTGGTTCGTAATATGTCAACTGATCGACGGTGACAATATTTCCATTTTGGAGAAATCACATCTTACAGTAAACTGTAGATACGACATCTACCATCACATAGGCATAGCTATGACCCAAGAGTATATTATAATCCAAGGGGGTATCAATGACTTCTATGCCAATACAAATAGTCTTTCCTTCAAGTGTGACTAGAAAATTGCAGAACATGCCAAGGGGCTAAGAAGGGTGATCATCCCACACACACAAATTGATGGTGGATGGGGCCAGATTGGGTGGTTTGATATTATTCCAAACATAGGAGAAAATATCATAGGTGGATTTTCCATCATCAATGATACATCTCTGAACATGGGAATTATGGATCTAGACTGGTATTTTGAGGTAAACAAATGAAGTTAAAGGGGGATGTTCTAATTCGTCAAAATCAAAGAGAATCAAACTATCATCTGAAGGATCCATAGCACCCAAAGTAGATAGTATAGACTTTCTTTGAGATGGGCATGACTAGAGGACTTCTAGTATTGACATGGAAGCAGGCGACTATGCCAAGTCATCTAATATGTTATAGGTGTGGGTGGCCTTCGTAGAAGCAACATTTTAGCATAACGACCCTTTAGGGATATTGTGAATTACATATACCTTAGGCAGAGGGATATTTAAGGGAACATTTGGTGTCGAAATGGACTTTGTGGGAACTTTTTTTTGGGACTTTTTTATTGATGTAGTGGGTTTATTGTCATATTGGTGAAACCGAGTTTGAATTTTGACATCAGCGGTATTGAACTCTTCAGAATTAATCACGAGAATATGGTAATAATGTGTACTAGAAATCGGAGGTTGAGGAGCATACTGACCTTGAGGTGGTTGGGAAACAACATATCCTTGCTGAGGGAAAGGATTAGTGAAAATAGTTAGTTTAGTTGGTGCAGTGTTTGGAGGGAGCGAAGAAATAGCTTGCTGTCATCTGGATGCTGCTGAGACTTCCCACAACTGGTGCATCTAAGGTAAAAGGGGACAATCATTAGAAAAATGTCTATGGACACCACAACCTGATCAAGGTTCATTTGTACGAAGGGGCTTGTTTCACTTGGGTTGATCACGCTATTTTTGGTTTGTGGTGTTAGGCTCATTCCATTAGGGTGCATCCAGTTGATTACCTTGATGAACCTAGTTACCTTATGCTTGTTGGTTCTAGTTTCCTTTCCACGTATTATTTTTCTTCGAATTAGGAGGATTAGTCGAGCTTTGCTACACATACACCTGACTCTGAGGTAGCGGTGGATATTGTGGAATAGGTTGAGAAGGAACAAGAGGCTAGGGTACTGCTGTCGGAGGAGATATATCGTAGGGCTATGAATAAGGATAGTAAGTAGGAGGGGAAACATTTGGGTAAATAGGTTGAGAAACAGCTGGCCTTGGCATCGGTTGATCCGGGTGAGAAAATGCGTAAGGCATGCTTTGATCTGGATACAAGTTGGTGGGAGGGGCATAGGTGTTGGAGGAACTAGTTCCCCCTGGGGGTAACCATAACCCATGGAAGGATGAGTATACGAATGTGAAAGACATCCAACGATACCATTGACGATATGTCATACCCCCATTGCATTGGCACCACCATGTCTGGGAAGATCCGGTAGAATGTATAGACATAATGATACCGGGCATAGATCAAGTCATATTTTAATGTGACAGGGAGATATTCTTCCTCGAACTGAGGAAAATGAGACGCGAAAACTTTAAAAAAGGGGCCTAAGAGAATTCTAAGAAACCAATCCATATATACCTGGTCGTGGAATGTAAGAGCTCGACACAAGCTCCTTCATCTATGCCATTCTTGGACATGGTCAGAAAGGCGAGTGGCAGAAGATTGATGGAATGCAGTCAACAACTTGGTACCGGTATCATATCGGAGGGGTAAGTTGAAATAGGACGGAAATTATTTATCAAGAGTCACAAAATTGGAATGAGATGCTACAGTCTAGTGAACATACCACTTTTCAACTTCTCCATTGAGTTTACATTGGAACAACCAAAGTCAGATGGAGTCATTGGTGATTAAATTAGATGAACACCACATATGGAAGGAGTGGAAATGACTAGTATGGTCCTCTCTAGTGTTTCCTTCAAAATTATGAATGTCAGAAGGAATCTTAGTTGGCATAGGATACCAACCCAGATTGTGGAGTATGGGGTCATTGATTAACTTGCTAAAAATAGGGAGGCTTAAACCTGCCATAAAAGATAGAAAAGGAGTAGCCGGAATGGCTCCAGTAGCGGTCCTACTAGTAGCAGCTCCAACATTAGGGCTGGGGCCACCACCAGCTTGAGGACGTGCACCTAAATTTGCACCTGACATCGAGATGGTATGAGTGTGATGAGAACCAGGGTCAGAATCAGAGGAAGAACCCGATGAACCAGAATCAATGTTGGCATGTGGACTAGGCAGAGGACTAACTCAGACCCTACACGTTGGAGTAAATATTCCTAACAGAAGCTGAGGGTGAAGGCCTTGGAGTCTCTATAATAAAATCCTTGAGGGCATAATGGTGGAAAGTCACAAATGACACAAAAGGGTTAAAGAGTGATAAATAAAGGCTCTGCAAGGTAGATTAATTAATTATTATTTTTATGTATTGGATTGGTAGTGTAAACCAAGCGCTCTTCTATTTAGGTGCCAGTGTGTGCAAGCCACGTGTTAATTTTAATTAAGCCTAGATGGTTGTATAAAGATAAAGAAAAAATGTTGAAGTTTTGTAAATAAAACTGAAATGACAGTAAAACAAAAAACTAATCATGCATAAATTCAACCCAAAAGAAGGATTACCAAACAACTAGTCTAACAGGTGGGTGAAATTGACTCAAAACACATAAGATGGCTGAAATACATAAGGTCTAAGGGATACGGACCTAATAAATCAGGTCTATTAGAATTGACGTAGAAAACAACAAGAAACAAAGGAAAACTGTTGCAAAATGTAAGGCAAAAGGTTAAAACGCTAGGGGAAACAAGAATACCCTAAGGGAAATACAAAACAAAACTAAAGGCGGGGGGGGGGGGGTTTGATGGAATAATAACCTATCAAAAAATGATATGAAAGAAGGATAGATCAGACCCTGAAATAATGGCTGAAATTTCTGCAAATCTCAGACGACGCACTCAGGTTAACCCCTCTTAAAAAGGTGGAAGTGTACTGAAACCCTGGGGGGCTTGGTTCTACTTCAAGGAGACAAAATGAGCATATAAATGCCTAATATGGGTGGAGAAAAAGGTCAAACAACCCAAAATAGTGCTCTCGACAAAACTTGACAGTTATAGAAAAAACTCTGAAAACTATTTTGGCCCGTAGTTACTGACCTGTGGACTGTTGAAATCGTAGTTGTCGGGAAAAATAGTGCAAGTTTGAGTGTAACTCGCACAACTTGAGTGTGATTTACTGTTCTTCAATTCTCGAGCATCAATTTGTGGAAAATTTACCATCTCTTGCTTAGCTGATACCTATTACCCGTGGAAAACTCCAAAAACTAGCCGGAAGTTAGAATTGCCACTTATTGAGGGCATAAAAGTTAAAAAAACAACACTAAGAGACTAAAACCAGCTAAATAAAAACCCTTGTTATTGAAGCTTATGGTCATGTAGGAATCTGAATTACAATAGTTGAGTGTCCATTTGTTAGCATAAATTCTTAACACAAGTGTAAGAAAAGAGCCTACTTTAGTTGTGCGTGACAAACAACCCTAACAACAGAAATTGATGCTTAAATTATTTAGATTTGGAATCAATAGTTAGAACAAATCTACAAAAAAACCAGATTTGTGTAGTAAAAGTAGTTAAACAGTGAAAAGACATATTAATTACTCCATGCATGCAACAGACAAAAAAAATATTCTAAGAATTTTCTATATAGATATATTATAACACCTGGTGAAGGGAACAAATAAGTTATATGAGTTTCCCTCAATGGGATGGGTTCTTGGTTGTTCTCAGTGCTCTAGTTCCAGTAGTTTCTCTCTCTCAATGGTGCAGAAATCCAAGAATGTATTGAACTCTATGGGAGATCAAGACGAGAATGAAAATAGTAGCAACAATGATAATGATCAAAGCGCGACAATGAAAGTGATGAACGTGAAGAATGAATGGAAAACCCTCCTATTTATAACCAAATATTGAGTTATCCTCGATAATAACAAATAATAAAATATTATTAACCAAGATCTATATCTAACCTCTTGGAATATTTTATTATATTTTATTGGAGGGAAAAGATATTTAAATTTGTTAAATACATTTATTTAGAAATAATAAACAAATAAATCATTTATTTATCATTTCAAGAATGTAGTTAAGGAATAATTAACAAATAATGATTGATTTAATTATTCCCATGTGATTTAGTAAAATTTAAAAAGGAACAATAACTAAATAATGATTTAATTAATTATTCCTAGAGAGAAATAAGAAAAAAAGTGATCTATTTAAATATTTCTTATAATTGGGTTAAATATGACCAGGAATGTTATTTAAACAGTGGTTTAATTAATTATTCATAGAGAAAAATAAATTAAATAAGGATTTATTTAATTATTCCTCATGGGGTTTCTTGTTTAAACTAATAATAGCTTAATTAAATATGGTTTATTAGACTATTTATTATAGTGAAAGCAATTTTACTATGGTAAAATTACCTTACATGGTTTAATTCGACCCATGTCATTGTAAATGGTTAGATGACCAAATTTTGGTGATAACACATATCTAAATTTGTTGGGAATAGACTGGGAATTTGATAACTATGATTTTATTGAACTCAAATGAGATACAAGGACGTATTAAGTAGATGGAGTCCACATTATAAAATCACTAGACCCTTATCAAGTTTTGAGGTTTACAAAGCCTGTAGATGACAGATAAAAGAGTAATCTTTTGGTCCAGTTATATGTGTCTTCTACGAGAAAAAGAGAAGACTATATTAGTCATATAATGGATGGTTTTATAAGCTGGAAAAGTGTTCCTAACATAGAATTTGGTTAAGGTGTTGTCCTATATGGTTGGACACAAGGCGATAATGAGATGCACTCTAGAGATTGTGTAACTATCTTTCATGCTCATGGGATTGGTACTGAGGTACGTGACTTTCCTACCTTCTATTGTATAGGATATGTTGTCAATTTTATTAAGGAAATTGATTTTAATAGTGAATAAATAAAAAATATTCCCTTGTTGGATGTTTCTCTCCAAGAAACACATGTAAGATGGTCAAGAGCTCATCAAAACCACCTCCAAGGCTGGGATTCATTCATGTATACTATGATATTTTGTTTTTTTATTCTAGAGAAACATTCAACTAAAATCCCTATATATGAAGGCTATACCAGTCCGCATAACCATATTTATACTTGCAGTTCCATTTAGACAAAAACATGGCTACCTACTAAAATGTGGGTGCATAAGTTTATTCACATATTAGGAACATTTGTACGAGCTTGGTACCTAAAGGAAGAAATGAAGGGACAACTCAGAGGCATTGACGATCCAATTTGGTAGTGACTTGTTACTTTTATATCACGATGCGAAAATATCAAAATCTTTAAAAGAAAGAAAAAAAGTGTTATTTCCAATAGAAAATCTTGTTGATGAATATAAAACTAATGGGGATTTCAAACATGTAAATGAATTTGGATTCTACAAATATGTTTCTTGTGGCAAGATTAACCAAGACCTTGATGAAAATGATTTAGAGGAGTTAAGGCATTTTTCTTTTAAGGAATTTGAAGGGGAGATAAATATAAAATATGCTCATGCGCAAGATGCTACAAATATAAAGCCTTGGAAGTTGTGGAACCATAATATTGAAATTGAAGAAAATACTAAGTTAGACTCTATTGGTGATTATTGGGATGAGAAAACTACCAAAGAAATTTTTGACTTATTAAAAGAATATGAAGAGTTTTTTCATGCAACAGTTTTAGAGCTAAAGGGAATTGAAGGATATTTGGGTAAAATGGATATTATTTTGAAGCTTGATGTAGGACCAGTCCACTCCCAGTCAATCATCGACCTTATTGATTAAATCCATGGGTTAAAGAGAAAGTAAAGAAGGAAATTTATAAGATGTTGGTTTTCGGTCTTATATACTTGGTGGATGAATAAGAATGGATCAGTCCTATTGTCATCCATGGAAATAAGGAATAAAATAAAATCGGAGTTTGTGTATATTACAATAGTATTAATACTTCTTGCGTCCATTGTTGGACACCTAATCCTCTAAGGGTTGGTGTGGAAGGCGAAGAGTCAAAAGGAGTGCAATAGACCCTAGAATATGGAATACAAGGGTCAGTCCATTATATGACAAATATGTATCATTGTGAGTAATAGAGCATCCAAAATTTTATATTTCTCATGTATTGTGTGTTTACCATGTTCATCATGCCCGTTTTTAGCATGGTATCATAGAAAGGGAAATTTTGGTCTTGGTCAAATCTGAACCACTAGTTTTGTGGTGTTTCTATGCATTTCAACCCTGGAATCAGCTCTACACTTCTAAGATAAATTCCAGCTGAATTATTTGGCTCTAGTTTTTAGTCCTCAAAACCATTTTCTACCACACCTGCCACATTGTAAAAAAAATTATTACTTCATTCTTTGCATTAAGTGCTCTCTTCTTCTGTCGATTTAATGACCATGAGTTGGTGCATTGAGCCAGAGGCTGAGTTGTGACTACCCTCGTCTACACACTAGGTTAGATGTATTTTATCTGTGTTAAATAACGTAATGTCACTGTGTTGGTCATTTTATTTTATTTGAAGCCATATATTTTATTTTTGTAAAATTCCCATCAAGTTTCTATCCTTCAAATTAAAAAACATTATCGATTGGAAAATAGATTTCATGCTTTCTTCAAAAAAGGTCGTAAGAGATGTCACTTTAAAAACAAAAAAAAAAATCTAATGCAACTAATTTCTCTATTGAGAACTGAAGAGTGCATCCAATAATTGTTCCATATCTCATACTATACTCCCTCTCTCGGTTTATCTGTCATGTAATACCACTCGAATGATCACCACCCTGCTTCCTTGTGGCATCAACTAGTTCGAATCACCCGAAACCACCTGCTCCTCCCATTTTTCATACCGCATCATGTTGAACAAGTTCAGAAAGCCTTAGGATAGTAATTCATTAACATTATGAAATGAAACAAATAAGGGGACAAATTCTTGACACTGGTAGCACGATTTTCATTTTTTTATGAAGACCGAAATCTCATTCTTTTGTTGGTCTAACTATTGGTAATTTTATAAATGTTTCTTACAATTGAGAAAGAAATAAATTTTCCTTGTTCATTGCTAGGAATCCCACATCATAGTTCTAAGTGTGTTTCCCTACAAGAGATAAGTCTACTCCAAAGAAAAAATGAATTTTTTAGTGGCTAAGGTTTGATGCTGTAGCAGAGTCTCCTTATACATGTTTATAGTTGTTTTTCCTTGCTGGTATGAATTGAGGAATATGTGAAGATCATCGTTTACTAGTTGTATGTGTGACTATAGTGGGAAATTTTATGTGCTGAGATTTCCTATTCCTTCAAAGGTCACAAACTCCATGTTTTTGGGTTATTAAAGGATTTTTATAAATTCATGGACCTGTGCCTTGTCTCCTTGGAAGTATTTTTCTAAAAAGAAAAAAAAAATTACCTTGTTGATGTCATTTTCTATCTTGGAGGCCAAAATTTAACTTGCACTTATTGGGTGATCTTGATCAAATGGACATAATTACTAAGTTATTATAATTATTAAATAATATGATACTCTCCATTGAAGATGAGATAGTAAATTTTAGCAAATATACTCTTTTCAACATTAAATTTTGCCTGCAAAATACACTTGACAAGATTGATTTTTTGTAGCTTGAGTCGGAGCTACAACAAGATTAATTACAACAAAATAGTTGTCAGTCTGAAATTCCTTTTGTTCAGAACATTGAGACAAGCTCCCATCAGCAACATGAAATGTTTCAGATCACTAAGGCCAGTACAAGAGCATATTTTCATGCAGAAACAAACATCCCTCTTGCACTTCACAAGCGCATCTTTAGACATTGGGAAGAGCTTGTCCACAACAAGCATACAGTTGGCCTTGGATATGACAAGGAGGTGTCCTTTCATATTCCGGACTACTGCAAGTGCATCAAATTTCATAGTGCCATATTTCTACATGATAAATCAACTTCAATTTTTCTATATTAAGCTCCTCTTCCACAACAACAACAAAATATTGTAAAATTCCAAAACCGTGACTCAGTTGTCCATATGAAATATCATTGTTTCGATCTTCTCCCATGAAACCACTGTGTTCAACACACTCATTATTCACACATATGCTTCAAAAACAAGCCTATCGCAAAAATAAATATTTATCTTGTATGGATCATTTCTTGGCAATGGGCATCAACAACCAAGAATATGTTTCACTCATATGTTAGAACTTGTTCTACAGTATCGAACAATCTTGCAGTTGATTTTTTTCCATCATCTCACCTTGTATCTGGAAAGGGGAAATGATGGTCATATACAAGCTTCAAAGCCACATCAAGTGAACCTGAGACACAACCTATCATTCCAGATTCAGAGTTGTAGACAGAGACAAGAAAGTTCAAGAGAGAATTAGCCATAACTTACCATTCCAGATTCAGATTTGTCGCCAGAGCCACAAATTTGTATGAACATGCATTTTGTTGGTGGTCATTATTAAACCATCTATGCAAGGTTGATATTATTCCTCTTCAAAGAATTTGGGACACTTCCTCTAGTAGAAGACTTCAGGGTATTGATTGTTTTGGTAGAGTTCCAGGAAATGAATGAAGTATTCCAGAGTTGGTGGTCATCCTTAAACCATCGCAGGTTATAAACCTCCATTCTTCCATGTTGAAGGTCTCCCTCTTCAAAATACGACGAGAAATTCCTCTAGAAGAACACTTCATCTTCTTTCCATTTTTGGTAGATTTCCAGGAAATGCATCAATCATTCCAGAGTTGGTAGTCATCCTTTAACCATATCATGTTATATACCTCACTTCTTCCAAGTTGAGGGTGTCCGTCTTTAGAATATGAGGAACACTTCCTCTAGCGAAATATCTCATCTTCTTTCCATATTTGGGAGAGTTCCAGGAATTGCACTAAGCATTCCAGTGTTGGTGCTCATCCTTAAACCACCTCCTTATGCCAACATTTAAGAGAGCTCATTCAACCTAGTACTGCCATGCATACTTTCCATATTTTTATTACAAATATCTTTTTGGAGTTAGACATACCCCTTAAGATTAAAAGAAGGAATTTTGGGCACCTAATCCTCTAAGGGTTGGTGTGGAAGGCGAAGAGTCAAAAGGATTCCAAGAGACCCTAGAATATGGAATTCAAGGGTCACTCCTTTGTATGTTAAATATGTATCATTGTGAGTAATAGAGGAGCCAATATTTTATCTTTCTCATGCCTTTTGTGTTTACCATGTTCACCATGCCTGTGTTTAACATCCATGATCTTTTTCCTACTCCCTTCAACGATGAAGTATAGACAATTTTTAATGTAATGAAGTGTATTCTATTATTGATCGATTTTATGGGTATCACTAGGTTCGCGTTGAAGAAGAAGATAAAATTAAGACTGCTTTTACAATTGAGTGGGGTTCTTATGCCTATCATGCTATGCCATTCGGTTTAAAAAATTATTTGGTTGTGTTCTCTAGGATTATTATTGTTACATTATAGAGATTATATTCATAAATTTCTTGAAATGTACATGGATGATTGGATGGTGTATAGTCTTCTAAAAACTCATTCTAGCTTGTTGTGGGTAATGTTTGATCATTATTGGTAATTGCAAAATCCATTAGATTTGAAGAAATTAATTTTTTTGTTCGCTTTGGTACTCTACTTGGACATATTGTTTGTAAATATGGAGTTTGTGTGGACCCTCCTAAAGTTTTAGTGATCTTGAATATGTTTCCACTGACCACTCTTAAATAGTACCGATCTACTTTGGGAAATATATGATATTACTGCAGGTTCATATACAAAGATGCTTTAATCACTACATAGTTGGAGAGATTATAGAAGAAAGTTGGATGTTTCATATGAGCAACTGAAAGTGATACTACATTTGATACATTTAAAGAAAATCTTGTGAGTGCTCCAATTTTGATTTATATGAATTTGAATAAGGAGTTCCATGTCCATATAGACACATCTAGTATTTGGGTGTTATATTGGCAAAATCGGGAGAAGGTGACTTGGATCATCCCATCTACTTTGCCACCATAAAGCTCTCCAATAATCAGGGGAAATATATAGCTATTGAACAAGAGGCTATTGCCATGGAGTACTCACTTAAAAAATTCATGCATTATCCTATTGGGGGTCCTTTTAACATGTTTACAAACCATTCTTCTCTAAAGTACTTGGTTACCAAACTTGTCTTAGAAGGAGGAATACACAGATGGATTTTTTTGTTATAGGAATTTTGATTCAATTTTTTTTTCAAAGCATGCCACTCTAATGTGGGCCAAAATCACCTTTCTCATTTGGAGTCTAGTGAAAGGGGAGGATATGTTGATGACAAATTTCCTAACACATACTTGTTCCAAATTGAATCTGTACCAGACTATTTGCAAGATATTGCACTATTTATAGCAACTAGTAAGTGCCCTAATGACCACATAATGACTTAGAAGAGGCATATGGTGTTACATGTTACAGAATATCAACTTATTGCAAGAAAAATATACAAAATGGGGCTTGATAATATTTTGTGCAGATGTGATTTGGACCATCAAAACAAAAATATTTTGTGGAAATTTCATCCCAATGTTGTGGGAGGTCACATTAGAGGAAAAGTGATTGTAAGAAAGGTGTTACAAGCTAGAATTTGGTGGCCTACTCTTTTAAAAAATTCAAAGGAATTCACCATAAAGTGTCATATTTCTCAGCAAGCTGGGTGGCCATCTCATTGGGATGAACTTCCACTCCATCCAGTTCAAGCTCTTGATGATTTTGAAAAGTGGTTTGTTGTCTTTGTGGGGCGCATAAACTCTACTGTAAGAAATTTTCATGCTCACTATATTATTACAGTAACTAAATACTTAGCGTGATGGGCTAAAGCGCGATGGGCTGAAGCAAATCCTATCAAATATTGCACTGCTCATACTGCTACAAGGTTTATATTTTAAAATATCATCACCATATTTGGTTTTCTAAGGATCCTTGCCAGTCATCAATAATCACATTTAATTAATGAGATAGTTTCTACACTACTGCAGGAATTCATGATCCAACACCACAAGAGAAGGCCATATCATTCGTAAGTGAATGTGATGTCTAAAGAATTTAATAAAATTTGGGAAAAGAGGCTTTGTAAAATTTGTTCTCCAAATAAGGATGATTGGGATGAATGAGTTCTAGCTATTTTATGGGCTTACCATATGAATGTGAAACAACAACATACATATACACCAATTCAACTTGTTTATGGAGAGAAGTAGTGGTACCAACTAAGTTTATTATTCTAAATATTTTCATTTCTTAGGTTACTACGCTGTGAAATGATGATTCCATCAAGTAACAATTAGAGGAGTTGTGGGAGGTGGATGAGGAGAGATTCCTTGTAGATTTCCATCAAAATGCTGAGAAATAACAACAATAATCTTGGAATGACAAGAATATAAAGAAGAATAAATTTTATATTGGACACCAAGTATTACTTTATGAAAAAAAATATCTTAAGCATCCTAGTGATTTAGAAATGCATTGGTTGGGTCCTTTCTTTATTGCAGGGATTAGGGATTTTTGAGTTTTTAAGCTTGCTCAACTTGATGGAGTTCTTTCTCCTAGTTGGGTCAATGACGCATTCTTGAAGCCCTACCATGGCTAATAAAATTGCTTTGGTAAATATTTCTCTCCAAAAGGGGGCATCAATTATATTTATGATTGAATCAGTTGTGCTAGTGATTCAATTAGTCAACTCCAGTTGCGACAATTACTTTGTCAGTCTAGTTATGTGAGTTGTTATATTATTTTAGAATTGTGACTCACTGAAACTCATTGTGGTTAGGGAGGTATGTGTAAAGTTTCATTTATGCCAGTTTCATCATCATTAATAAGGGTGTTTTCAGTCATTATAATATTTGTTGCAATAATAATTTTTTATTCATGATTTTCCACTTTAACACTTTCAAATAGTTTATCATTACCTTTTCATAATGGCACTACATGAAAAAATGACATTGGTGAGGGTCATGCTTGTGACGGACCTTTAAGGTCCATCACCAATGTCACATATGGTGACGGTCCTTAACAAAACATCACTGTAAGTGTATATAGTGATGGTCCTTTAAGGTTTGTCATCAAAGCCACTTTCAATGACACTATTGGTGAGGGTAATTAAAAGCCCATCACTAATTCTCTCTTTGGTGACACTTCTAGTGACGAAATTTTAATGACCCTCACCAATGCTCTTTTTGTTAATTTTGGTGACGGTCAAAAAATGTTCATCACCATTGATCATTCCAATGAGTTTTTGATGACGCTATATGCTTATTAATATATTTTTTTTTCAAAATATAATGATTTAAGGCCTTTATTGTGGAGTATTTTTTCCAGGGCCATAGTGTTTATAATAGTCATTATTTTAAGAAGTAATTAGTGTGTATCATTTCCCTCATGTAATCACTAGTCAAATAGAGTTTTCCTATGAGTCAACATAGGATTCATATCTATTAAGTTTATTATCTATAAAATTCCATTTAGATAAAGTTCCACTAGTGTGTATAGGAAATATATTATTTAATACATAATCAATCTCTGACAATTTTATTAATGAGAAATACCTAACACTCCTTAACAATCTGGGCACACCTAAATTAATGCTTTGTGACACACTAAAATTTCTTAGCACCTCGCATGTCTTGGAATATCTTTGTACCTAGAACATCCTGTCATGAAACAAATTCCCAAGCACATGGTGGCATGCTCTAGAATGACATGAAACTCTCCTAGCATGTGTTAGCATGCATGTAGTTCCTAGTGCTTCAACGAACGGTGAATAAACACAAAACCAATTGGCATCTCATGCTCTTCCCTGCTTTGTGGGCTTATCATACTTCTGTTAAAACCACCACCGGTTTCACTCCTTTCCACCTTGTCTTTGGCGAGGAGGTAGTCTTACCAATCAAATGTGAAATCCCTTCCCTTCATTTGGCCGTCAAACTTCTCCCTGATACCCAACCTCTATAACAACGAATTATCATGCTTGAGCGCGCTTCTGAAGATCTTCTTGTTGCATTACCAACTCTTGAAGCAGCCAAAAAGCGCACCAAATCTCAGTATGACCGAAAAGTGCATCCTCACACCTTTCATGAAGGTGACCTTTTCTAGTCTATGACCAGGCCCACAATACCCTCGGTCATGGGAAGTTCGACTCATGATGGCTAGGTCCTTACATCATCAGTAAAAATCTTGGGAAGGGGCCATATCTTTTAGAGGACTTTGAAGGCCACCCCTTTCCTAATCCTCGCAATGCACTCTATCTCAAGAGGTATTACCCTTAGCATTTCCCGCTCGAAATGCATATTTTACTTTCTTGTAGATAGCCATCATATGTTTTTTTTCATCAGTCACTACTTCACCAGGACACATGTTGTCCATGAAGTTCCTTTCCTCCTTTTTCAAATCGGATTTCCTCACTTACAACACTTTTCCTTGGGGCACCACTTAGCCTCCATCTTTATTCTTGTCTGTGTCAATTTCTGTCATGACATACCATTTCATACTCATTTTTTTCGAGTCCCCTTTGGACCTTTCAACATTTCAACATCATCATTAGTCTTTGTCTAGGTACCTTGGATCCAGCCCCTTTTTAGCATGTTTACGATACGTATACTCGGTGGTCCAGTGATGCCGCAGCAGCTGTTGGTGATTCCTGGGCATGTGTGAGATGTCCCAACCCTCATGAGGGGGTGGCCCTGCAGGTAGCCCCCCACATTCCCGGATGACTTCATTCCTGTCCTTGATTCAGCTCCTCTCATTTGATGATATCGGCTTCAACCGCTTGCAGTGCCATTTTCGATTCACATGTCTTTGTCAAATTTTGAGAGCCCTTCCCCGTGTCTAGGGGTAATTTGGGTATATTTGTATCTAATGTACTACCATATTACTGTATACGTCCTGACGATTATTCCATGCATCACATGTATGTGGGATTCATCCTCTGATTTATCTGGCTCATGTTTTGGCCAGCACATGCTTCATTATTATGTTCCGTGGTTTTCCGGGCACCTTACTCTTTGTACTCATTGCATTCCATGGTTTTTCGGGCGCCTTATTCTTTGTACTTTGTGTCGGTGGGCATAGGTATGCCTCCCCCGCTGCCTTTAGCACAGGTACCATTTTATAAACTAGAGACTTGTTGCACCTATAAGTCTCATCTCCTCAGGGTCTAGTCCTTTAGCACATCAGACAACCTTACCTTTCTCTCTCTCACTTCCCTCTCGATATCTAGTGATTGAGTTCTTACAACGTACTTCGGTCATACGATTTTCTCCTAACACTCGTACGTTGGGGGGCAATCTGTTACACCATTTTTTGGTCATCTAACCTATTATTATTAGATGAACCCAAGTACACCATGTAAGACCAATTTTACCCTAAGTAAAATTGCTTTCACCATATAAAATAACTCATTTGTTTATATTTCTTGGTCATATTTAACCCAAAATAAGGAACTTAATTAAATAAATCCTTATTTATTTAATTATTACCTAAGAATAAGTTATTTAAATCATTATTTAAATAATATTCTTAGTTAAATTTGACTAAATCATCCATAAATAATTAAATAGACCATTATTTATTTAATTATGTTCCCATCACTTCCCTAAAATGATAAATAAACCATTTATTTATTTATTATTTATGAATAAATGAATTGACCCAAGTCAAGAACCCTTTTCCCTCCAACAAATATAATAAAATATTCCTAAAGGGTGCTTCTAGAATTCGATTAATAATATTTTATTCATGCACCGAGTTCTAGACCGCCCTAATATTTTGCTATAAATAGGGGGGTTTTCCCCATTCATTAGTCACCTTCATTGCATTAGATCACCCTGGATCTACTCTCGGTCACCATTTTTCATTTTTCTTCGTGAACTTCCATTGAGTTCTATGTTTGCTTTTCTACATCCATAAGAGAGAGAAATGTTAGATCTGAAACACTGAGGACTTCCAAGAACCCATCCCACTGAGGAGAACTGGAAGACACCTTTCTTTTTTTCCTCTCAGGTGCCCCATTCTTTAATATAATACAAAATTCTTTCAAATACATTCTTCTTGTCTTGTTCATTGGATCTATGGAGTTATGTTATATTTTATCTACTTAATATCTTTTGTGCTTAGATTTGAATTTGTGCAGCAATCTTAAAGATATTTTGCAGCCATAATCAATGTTAGGGATATTTGTTATACGTAGCTAAAGTGATATTTTATGATTAAAGATTCATACTAACACCTAGCATGCCATAGAGCACCTTGGTTGAATGCATTGACATACATTAGCACTTGGCACATAATGCCACTTGGCATGTATTGGGACCTATTATTAGTATGGCTAGCATGCCCCTTTTGAAAAAGATACAGTCCTGACTTATTAACCCTCTTATCTATTCATTTCCTTACATTTTGGCTTGGTTCTTCCTTTTGTTGCCTTGACACTTCTTGACACATATTGACATACCGTAGCACCCTACACATCCTTAGCACCTGGCATGTATTGGCATATATTGGAACTATTTGGAACATATAATTATCACAGCCTCGAACTCCCTAGCACACTTTGGCACTTCTTTACATGCCTTGATATTCCCTATAATGCCTTACCAATGCTTATCATACCTTGTCACTCCCTCCTTGGCATGATAACTAGCACTCATTAACACTAGTCACTAGCACACGTTCCTTGTATTCATGAACTTCCATGAATTGTGACCTAGTGCTCCCTTAATGTTTTGTCCTATTACTCCTTAACATCCTAAACATGAATTAGCATTCTCTATCACACCTTAGCAGTATTCAACATGGAATTCCACTTCATAGCATGCATAACAGTCCCAGACACATATTGGTGCTTGGAAATTCTTAGGATGTATAGAACTTTTTGAGATGCCTTGGTATGATTTGACATGATTTAATATTAAATTTATTTTAGATCAATTTTTGGAAAGTATATGAGAAGCAAAAAAAGAAGACTTGGTAGTTAGAATGAACTAAAACTTTTCACTTGGCACCTATTGGCACCTAGTCATGTTGGTGTGCCTATCATGCCCCTCTTAGAAAAGGTAAATTGATGACTAATTAACCCTCTTATGTGTTCATTTCATTGTAGTATAACTTTTTTCTCCCTTCTTTTTCCTTGACAGTGCCTGGAACGCATTGAAACACCCTTACACATCTTGGTATGCCTTATCACTTGGCACATCTTATCATGTTTGACATGCCTTCACACTGTCTGGCACATCTTAGCATTTCCTAGCATGCCTTGGAACTCATGTCCTCACAGCTAGACTTTACATTTTTTCACAACTTGGGAACCCAATCAAGTCCTTGGCTTCTATAGTTCATGTGAAAACGTTGGCCTGCTTCAAGCCCAACAACTTGACCAATTTCACCTACTACAAGCAGATTGTTCCTTGCTCACCTAAGAACTACCTATAACTCATCTTATGCCACTCATGTCCAATCTCAACTTGTCCCACTGAACTATTTACCAAGACAAGGATCACATGATCTAGCCATGGCCATAAAACAACTAAACAACATATATTACACAGGAAATATTTGACACATATGTTCAGTTCATATAAACAATAGAACATTAACTGAGATTTTGCAAGAACCATAAGATTCACAAGGCACACAAGATATAAGCTGACATAAGCTGAGTGCCCCAAAAATTATACACAACAATGTACAACATGAAATTATCTATAATAGTTTAAAACATGACCATGCAGCCAAAGCGTGCCACATCTCATATAAAAAAAAAAACTAAAGGAAAAACAATGTTGTGCATAGCACAAAGTAATTTCCCTTTGTATAAAATTTCTATGTTGAGCCTGTTATAACAATCATAGGATTTCCTCATGTAATTCATATTCTAAACTTCTCCTAACACACTTCGTCCTTAGCACATTTGAATTCGCCAACACTCCCTTGCACACACTTTTATTTGTTCCTTTCCATGCATTTTGACCTAGTTATCCCTTGATATGCCCCAACACTCCCTAACACTCTATTTCAACATGCATTGACACTTTCTGACATGTGTTAGCATGCCTTTTCACTTCTTTTCATGCGCCGACCCTCCCTAGCTATCATGCCCTCACAACTACCCTTACTTAATTTTCGACTTGGGAACCCAACGAAGGCCTCGCTTGACTACAAAAGCTTGACCAAATTATAGTTACTACAACTAGACTATATTGTTGAATTGTGTAGCTTGGGAGGTACTCCATAAGCCTAGTGAGATGGGTTTGTGTGAGTTTGGTCACAAAAGGCTTTGTAGGAATAGAAGCAAAGAAAATGGATTTTGGACCCAAGATGAGGTTTAAAATATAAAATAAAATTAAAAATGAAAATTAATATTTCCTAAGATCTAAGTGGATAAAACCCGTAAGTTATAGAGGGTTCCTAAGAGGAATAGGAAAAACTAATTAAGGAGTCCTTAGGATGAAGGAAATAACATCAAGTGAAAAGGAGCTCATTTGACAAGGGGGAGAAGAGACATGTATTCCTAATGAGGCCATCATCATTATCATGTATATCATTCATTAACATGCTTAAATATGCTTTGGCATGGTTTAATATTAAAGCTATTTGAGATAAGTTATTAGAAAGTAAAAGAGAAGTAACATAGGATGATTTAGCACTTAGAATGAACTAACACTTGGCATTTGACACTCATTTACACCTAGTGTTAGTGTGCATAGCATGCCCCTCTTGGAAAATGTAAATTGATAACTTATTAAAACTATGATGTGTTCATTTCCTTGTATTTTAACTTTTTTCTCCTTTTTGTTTCCTTGATAGTCCCTGGCATGTATTTCCACACCATTGCAGATATTGACACGCCTTATCACTTGACACATATTAGCATATTTTACATGCCTTTGAACTATCTAGCACATGTTAGAAATACCTAACATGCCTTGGAACTCATGCCCTCACAAATATCCTTACATTTTTCATGAATCGGGAACCCAATCAAGTCCTTAGGTACACCAATTCATGTGACATTGGTCTGCTTCAGCCGTAAAAACTTGATCAATTGCACCTACTACAAGTATATTGTGCCTTGTTCACCTAAGAACTTCCTATACCTCATCTTAGGCCAGTTATGTCCAAGCTGAACTTTTCCCAATTAAGAACTTACCAAGACAAGGATCACATATAGCCATGGCCATAAAACAACTAAGAAACATAGCTTACAAAGGAAATATTTCACATGTATGTCTAGTTCATATAAATAGTAGAGCATTAACTGAAATTTTTCAAGAACCACAGGATGCAGAAGACACACAAGATATAGTTCAGCACAAGTTGAGTTCCCCAAAACTTATACATAACAATGTACAATATTGAATTGTCTAAAATAGTTTAAAACATGAGCATTCGGCCAAAGTGTGCCACATATCATATAAAAATAATAGATAAAGGAAAAATAGTGTTGTGCCCAAAAAAAAGTCTCCCTTTGATTAAAATTTCTTTGTTAGGCCTGTTTGCACTCTATAATTTAGAAGATTGGAAAAACTAAACTATAAAGCACAACATCAAACCACTTTGGAGTCCAAGACCTAGCCTTCTTAGAATCTGATAGGGCTCTCTCTATTTTATGATTTAAATCTATTTAACTTGCTAGTTATACATACTGATATTAGGCTAGTTAGAGTGATGGGGGTTGTTTGTTTGATTGATTGTGTGGTTAGATAGATAGGGTTGCAAAATCTATTGCATTGGGCGATGGATTCAAAGGTTGGAATGGCACATAAAAATCAAGAGAAAATTACAAGGCAAGCTAACTGTGCTAAATGGATTGTAAGAGCTGTATGAATTGTGAGGTGAAAGAAATAGTAACGTTCCGTAGTGACTAGAGAGTAAGTAAGAATTATTTAATTAGACTTCAGAAGAAAACATTCATATTGTAAATGTAGACATAATTAAGGCACTCTAACAACGAATCCTAGTCTAAAATTTTTTATTTAAAATTAGATGAGTAGATACACAATAGAGAAAACAATGGAGACATTTAAACAAAGATGAAACGCATCACCATTTTGAGACAACTCAAGAATCCTATAAAATGTCTTTGATTATTGATGTCTAGCTCCAAAAATTAAATTGCTTCAATAGTAGTTTTTACAATACAGGTGCTAAAATATCCAAACTTTTGTAATGAGAATTCTAGTGGTATTTAACTAACAACTAAGTCAGTTTTCCCTAATCTACCCTGGAAAAATTTCATTGATTACGATTTAAATAAAAAATCGACAAGTATGGACATGCGAGGCTATTATGAGGTGAATTTTTTAGCCACCGTTGGTTGTATTAACTTTGATGACTCTTCATGAATTATAAGGTGAATGCAATTGGGCTTTTAAAATTCCAAAAAGACAAAGTGAGACAAAATTTATGTTTGGCCCTACCTTTCTTACACTGCCTTGGCTGGATCATAAACTGCAGTGAGGCACTGATTTCTTTGTTGTCCTAATGTCATACCTTTTGGCACTATTTTTATGGAAAATGGTTGCCTAAATATAGTATCCTTGTTCACATCTAACAACTATCATCAAAAAACAAATTCCTGAAAATCTTGGGATGTTTATCATGCCATGAAAAATGGGTGAAATTGCTAAAAATAGGGGTCAAATCAGACATTTATTTGTCCCAAATGATGACATATACGAAAAATATTAGAGATTTTATTGTTCTTTACCCCGTGCTGGTCAAAAACCTGTCTCTTATTTTCAAAATTCATCTCCAGCTCTCCACAACAGTCGCTGCAAAATCATGACCAACACAGAAAAAATGGAAATCCAAAAAATAGGGCTGAGAGATGGCTTTTTATTATCCGAACTGAAGACACCTGTGCAAAATATGGGAGAGGGTTTTTTCCTTCAGCAAATTTTGAGTAAAAAAATCTCTTGGTTTGTGAAAATTCATTCCCATTTTCCCAAAATCTCCCTCGAAAACAAACTGATAAAATTTGCTAACGAATGGTTTTTCATTTGAGGAAAATGGTTTTGCAGGAGAAAAGTGGTATTTCAGACCCTTATGAAGTGGTACATGGTAATATAAAAGGGGAGGGGTGAGAATTCATGAGAGAGTGACACATAAGGGGGTCCCTTTCTTGAAAACCGTTTGTTCTGGACCTCCCCTATAAGGATAAAGTAAGGATAGTAAATGGGGGTCAGAATGAAACGTGGAAAGCCTTTTCTTATTGTTGGGTCTTTTGGCCTATTTATGCATGAAATGAGCTATAAACCTCATAGTCCCTAATTGAACTTGTATACACACAAAACATAGTGACAACTGGTTCACCCTGACCTAAAATTCTGTAGAATTTAGTTATGAAGTGGCATTGCATCTATGCACTTTGCATTAGTGATCAGTCACCTTGTGATACTGTGAAACACATGAGTCTACCAGAGCCCCTTATCGCAATCATAGGATAGCCTCTTACAAATCCTATTATGAAATTTTTCTAACACACTTCATCCTTGGCACACTTCAATTGACTTAGACTCCCTGGAACACACTCTTATTTGTTCATTTCCATGCATTTTAACCTAGTTCTCCCTTGTGATACCTCGACACTCCTTAAAACTCCTGAACATGCATTGACATTGTCCAGCATGTGTTAGCATGCCTTTTCATTCCTTGGCATTCCCTAACCCTTCCTATTGATCATGCCCTCACAACTACCCTTACTTAATTTTCAACTTGGGAACCCAGCCAAGTCCTCGCTTGACTACAAGAGCTTGACCAAGTTACGATTACTACAACTAGACTATGTTGTTAAATTGTGTAGCTTGAGAGGTACTCCAAAATCCTAGTGATATGGGTTTGTGTGATTCTAACAACAAAATTCTTTGTGAAACAATAACCCAAGAGAAGGGTTTTTGGACCCAAGATGAGGTTTAAAATCTAAAATAAAATTAAATAGAAAAATAATATTCCCTAAGATATAAGTATATAAAATTCGTAAGTTCTAGAGCATTCCTAAGAGGCCTAGCTAGGAAAAGCTATTTCAAAATGCCTTAGTATGAAAGAAAGAACATCAAGTGATAATGAGCTCATTTTATCAATGAGACTAGGAGAGATGTAGTCCTAAAGTAGGTCTAGTTAGAGGTCTGAGTAAGTGTTGCTAAAGGGAGGTCATGATCATCCCCCAAGAGCAAGATCATCATGTGAGGGTTCACAAGAATGTCACATACCTTAATGGGTTCAAGATAGGAATTTCACACACCTAGAACTCATTGGAACTCCATATCACATGCTCTTATTCATTCATTTCGATGCATTTTGATCTAGTACTTCTTTATGTTTACCTGACACTCCCTAACACTCCCTAGCATGCATTGGCACACCCTAACACTTGACACATCTTGGCATGTAACCCTAGCACTCTAGCATTCATTGGCACTACCTAGAATACCTTTTCACTCTCTCCTTAACACACCTAGCGCTCATTGAAAATCCGAGTCACAAACTCCTATTCATTCATTTTCATGCATTTTTACCAAGTTCTCCCTTGTGTTTCCATATCATTCCTTAACGCTCCTTGGCACGTGGAGGTACACCCTAACACCTGGGACATCTTGTTATGTTTCCCTAGCCTCTAGCATGCCTTAACACTGCCTAGCATATGTTGTCAATCCCTCCTTAGCACACCTGGAAGTCACTGACACTTCCAATCCCAAACTCTTATTTGTTCATTTCCATGCATTTTGATGTAGTGTTCCCTTGTGATTCCCGAGAAATCATAGTTAAAACTTCCTTGCAGGCCGTGGCACATCCTGGCTACATCCCACCCTAGCACACTATCATTCCTTATCACTTCCAATCATGCCTTGTCACTCCTCCTTATCACACATGGAACCTGTTGAAATTGCTTGTCACAAACTATTATTCATTCATTTCCATGCATTGTGACATAGTGCTATCTTGTGTTTCTCTAGCACTCCCTAACACTCTTTGGCACACATTGGCACACCCTGGAACTTCGCACAACTTGGCATGCTTTCTCAACACTCTATCATGGCTTGGAATTGCCTAACATACCTTGTCACTCCCTCCTTAACACACCTAGAACTTCCTAACACTCCCTCCTTAACACATGGCATGTCTTGGCATGCCTGGCATGCCTTGGTACTATCTGGAACATATTAGCACACCCTGACACTTCTTGAAATTCCATAGCATTTCCTAGTGTGCCTTATCACTCCCCCCTTTCCACGGCTGACACTTGCTACCACCCCCAACACACCCTATTATTCATTCATTTCCATTATTTTTTACTCGATGATTTATGTTTGATGGGGTGCATGTCTAGAAATTTTTCCTTTAAGAGAATAAAAAATGATCTCACCATTACAAACATAAGTAATTGAGAGATTTTACTTGAATGCCATTAGGAAACTACACAATATATTTTAAGAATGGCATTTTTATAGTTTTTTGTTATGGTGTGAGAATGGTAAGAATTGAGTGGTCAATAAGGTGTGTGATTTCTTAGAATACCTTCTCACTCCCTCCTTGGCATGACAACTATCATTCATTTCCACTCCCTACATACCCTCATATTCATTCACTTCCATGTATTTTTACCTAGTATTACCTTGTGTTGTCCTAGTACTCCTTAACACTCCTCAACATGCATTGGCACTCTCTACTTAGCACTTTTTGACATGCCCTATGACTTGATAAAATGCATAACACTCCCTGACACAAATTGGTACTTGGCTTCTAAGTAATTCAAAACTTAAGACAAGTTTGGGAAGGTCCAACCTCCTCATCAAAAACAACTTCGTTACTTAAGCTTACCCTATCAATACCAATATGAATCAACCTATAAACCTTATACTGTTGTTGTACCATATAATCATTAACTTTGCTCTTTGGATCTAATTTGGTTATCTTCTTAGCTAGAATCCAAGTGTAGGCAACAGAACCAAAAAATTGAAGATGGCTTACTTGGAATTTCTTCCCAACCATGGTTCTTTGTGACCTTCTACTTCATTGCCATCGTGGGAGATCTATTCAATAGGTATACTATTGTGAACATTGCCTCAGCTCAAAACCTATTTGGAATAGACTTCGTCTTCAACTTAAACCTAGCCATCTTTGTGATAGTATAGTTTTTCCTCTCAACCAATACATTTTAATTGTGGAGCGTAAGGTGTAGTATATTGTCTTTGGATCCCATGTTTAGCAAAACATTTATTGAAATATTTTAAGTAGAATTCCCCACCAGTATCATATCTAAGAGAGGCAATATGAAAACCTAACTGTTTCTCTATTAATGCTTTGAACTTTTGAAATTCTTTAAACACATCATATTTTAATTATAGAAAATATACCCACATTTTTCTACTAAAATAATCAACAAACGGAATGAAGTACCTAGCACCAGTGGTTTATGTCATGTTCATTTGTCCACATATGTCTGAAAGTACCAACTGAACGACCCGCTACACTCTCCAAGCTTTTCCTTCATAAAATGGTATTCAATGTAGCTTCCCTACCTGACAAACTCTGTGGATCTTCTACAAAATGTTAGGAAGTCAATATTGTCACCATGACCCGGACCACCTATATCTAGATCATAAATTACTATTATAGGAGACTCATCATGCTCATAATCTTCCACTCTCCTTCAAGTGCTGCTACCTGAAGCTTGACACCTGAATCCTCAACCTCTTCTAGCTTCTAAGTAATTCAAAACTTAGGAGAAGTTTTGAAAGGTCCAACCTCCTCATCAAAGACAACTTCACTATTGAAGCTTACCCTATCAGTTTCAATATGAATCGGCGTATAAACGTTATAGTGTTGTTGTACCCTATAATCATTATATTTTCTCTTTGGATCTAATTTGGTTATCTTCTTATAGAATCCAAGTATAGGCAATAGAAACAAAAAATTTAAGATGATTTATGTGGAATTTCTTCCAAACCATGGTTCTTTGTGACCTTCTACTTCATCGTCGTCGTGGGAGATCTATTCAATAGGTATACTATTGTGAACATTGCCTCAGCTCGAAACCTACTTGGAATAGACTTCCTCTACAACTTACACCTAGCCATCTTTGTGATAGTATAGTTTTGCCTCTCAACCAATACATTTTGTTTTGGAGTGTAAGGTGTAGTATATTGTCTTTGGACCCCAGGTTTAGCACAAAATTTATTGAAATATTTTAAGTAGAATTCCCCACTAGTATCATATCTAAGAGAGGAAATATGACAACCTAACTATTTTTGTATTAATGCTTTGAACTTTTGAAATTCATTAAACACATCATATTTTAATTATAGAAAATGTACCCACATTTTTCTACTGAAATAATGAACAAACTGAAGGAAGTACCTAGCACCAATGATTGATGTCATGTTCATTGGTCCACATATGTCTGAAAGTAAAAACTGAAGGACCCTTTACACTCTCCAAACTTGTCCTTGATAAAATGGTGTTCAATGTAGCTTCCCTACCTGACAAGCTCTGCAAATTCTGTGGATCTTCTACAGAATGTTCGGAAGTCAGTATTGTCACCATGACTTCAACCACCTATATCTAGATCATAAATTACTAGTCTAGGAGACTCCTCATGCTCAAAACCTTCCACCCCTCTTCAAGTGCTACCTAAAGCTTGACACCTGAATCCTTAACCCCTTCTAGCTTCTAAGTAATTCAAAACTTAGGAGAAGTTTGGAAAGGTCCAACCTCCTCATCAAAAACAACTTCACTATTGAAGCTTACCCTATCAGTGTCAATATCAGTCAACCTATAAACCTTATAGTGTTGTTATACCCTATAATCATTATCTTTGTTGTACCCTTAAACCCTAAACCACTAACACCTAAACCCCTAACCCCTTAACCCCTAAACACCTAAACCATTAATTCTTAACCCATAACCCATTAACCCCTCACCCCTAACCCCTCAAATCCTTAAATGCTAAATACCCTAACCCCTAACCCCCTAATCCCTAATCCGTTAACCACTAAATAATTATTCACCTAACCCCTAACTATGCCTAAATCCCATAACCCCTAAGCCCCCAATCCCTAATCCCTTAACCACTAACTCATTATTTTGCTAACCCCTAAATGCACTTAAATCCCCTAACCCCTAACCCCCAAATCCCTAACCGTTTAACCACTAACTCATTATTCCCCTGACCTGAATCCCTAATCTCTTAACCACTAACTCATTATTCCCTTAACCCCTAAATGTGCATAAATCCCCTAACCCCTAAGCCCCCAATCACTAAACCTTTAACCCCAAAGCCCCAAATCCCTAACCGCTTAACCAATAACTCATTATTCCCCTAACCCCTAAACCCTAAACCTCTAACTCCTCAGCCCTTATTCCCCTAACCCCTAAGCCCCTAATCCTTAATCCCTTAACCACTAACTCATTATTCCCCTAACCCTTATAACAATTCTTAAAACCCATGGGATTATCCATTCCAAATGAGAGAGGTCTAGTTGGGACGTACAATCAAGTTAATTCCCCCTTCTTGGCAAGGTGGAATACCATGAGCAAAACCATGGGTGGCAAAAACCTCTCCTAAATTTACTATTTTATCTCAATTTTATTTTAATAATTTATTTATTTATTTATTTAAAAAATCTTCTAGATAAATCACAAATTTTTTAATGTGTACACCTTTCTATGTGGTTCATCATTAATGTTTTTAAAATAAATTTATTAAAATGAAATTGAATTGATTCTTGAAACTTCCTTTTAAACAATTTTTAACATTACAAAGAATCAAGGAGTGCGCTCACCATCCATGAAAAAAAAAATAGGTATGATATTAAAAATTATATTTGGAGAACACAATATTAAAAATGATGTTTGGAAAAATGGAGGGATGGAGTATTTATTTTTCATTTAAATTTTAAACATCGAGTTAAAATAACAATCTCCCACCTAAAACAGATTTCCCACTCATCTCCCGTTGGCTTAGTGATTAGGGCTTTTGTTGTGGGTCTTATTCTATCAAGCCCAAGGGAAAGCTATCAGTGAAGAACATGGAAACAATTTTGTCTCTCTAAACATCCAGTAATTTCTTCTTCCCTCTACGACAGGAACAGTCCTGATCTGTGTAAGTTTTGAGCATTAACAACCTCTTTAATATTTCCGAAGCAACTTATTTATCTCTGCTTTCATTTTCTGTGTATTTCTTAGTATCTGATTTGGTTTCATAATTGCAAGGAGTAGAATTTCATCCCCTTAAGGGTATCATATTTTATACAATGATTTCCTCTATGATCAATAAGTTCATTGCTGAACAATGTGTAAAAACTCGGGCTACAGAAACTAGCAAGAGGAAATCCTTCTATAATTCAAGTAACTCCCTGCGGCATAATTTCTGAGAAACACCTTTGTCTCTGTGATTAATTACATCAAAGGTGTTTAATGTTGAATCATTCTACTGCTCACATTATCCACCGTTGGATCTGTATAGAATAGAAATGGAAACTAATTGCAAGCCAGGTTGAAACTAATTGGAAACTAGTACGGTGAAATGGAAATTGCAACACACGAAATGGAAATTAGTTTTGATTCTCTGCAGTCTATTCAAATAAACAACTATCACATTGTACAATTTTGGATATTTGTAGAATAGACATGGAAACTAATTGCAAGCCAGATTGAAACTAACTGGAAACTAGTACGTGAAATGAAAATTGCAACACACGAAATAGAAATTAATTTTGAGTATAGAAATTTTTTAATTTGATTTACTAAATTAAAAAGCTAAAAAACATAGAAAATCAGGAAAGAAAATCTTGAATCTGGCTTAAATTGGTCTACTTTGACCTTTCCAGCTTTACCATTGTACATATTTTGAAGCATTAATGGTGAAGAATCGGTGAATCATGTCGTTCAAAGTGCCTAATCTGGACGAACCTAAACTGCGAGAGGCTTTTCTATTCAAATATAATGAAATATGGAGTGGTCTTCGATTCGAATCACCGAATGAAGCTGGAGCTCAATTTAGGATTTTGTAGGGAATAATGGTGAAGCTAACAATGATAGCCTGAGTCACTGACGGGCTTCCTCTGGCAGAAGGATTGGATGACGGGCGCGAGCAGAGAGATGTGGAGTTTTATAAATAGTGGGCGAAATCATTGTTCAAGAAATTATCGCAGGGCCAAAGTGAGCCTTCTAGAATGTCAATTGAATCTGGTCCCTACGTATTTCGTTATCCTTTTATTTTTCTTTTCAGTTCATTTTCAGTCAGCGCTTGACTTTTTTCTTTCAAATTCAAATGTATTTCAAGATTTTTAAACGAGAAACATGATAACTCATTGCATTTTAATATTTTGGAATCGATATTTGTCCCAGGATTCAATTGATTTAGTGGTTATATATGCATTTTTAATATAAAGCAGAATCGATCTAGGGTTTAGATGCTAGAAATTGTGAATTGACTAGTAGTTATTTATGTATTTTTATATAAGGCAGAATCGATCTAGGGTTTAGATGGTGGTAATTGTGATTGGCAGTCGGGAGCTTAATTCCAATGGCTCCAGAAATTTTGGAGGCTTGGTGTATCTGACATTATGGTTTTATTCGTTTGCATCTTAAATGTGGTTCCCTAAACAGATGTTTCAATAATTTGCCTCAAACAGGCAATGACAAAGTGGGGTTGTTGGGCATGCCGTTGTTTGCTATATTAATAGAAGTATATCTCACCTTTAAAATTTTAAGGTTATGCTCCCGAAACCCACGTTTCCACTTATGTGTAGAGGTAATAAACATTCTTGTCATTTGAAGGGTAATTTTTGAATGCCTTTTGACAGAAATTTGAGTTTCCAAGGTTGATTTACCCCCAGGTCACCTGTATCGGCATGATTGGAAGAGCCGATGAACTATGATGTAAAATTTTCATAAGAAGCAGGTTCAGATCTCATTAGGCACAGTGAGAACGTGGTTGCTTAATCAGCATGAACTTGTATTTGAGGCTTTGAGCTCTGAGCTTCCCCGGCGCAAAATAAAAAAATCCTTACTATTTTAGGCTTGTCGGGTTTTTCTAATAAAATTGCAGAAGATACTTCTATAATGCCTTATTAGTATTTGAAATCCATTTACTAGCCAAGGGTTGGAAACTCAAAGTAGCTGTACCTTGGGGATCGTTATCCATTGAGGAAATCAAGATTGTTAACGTCTAATGTAGCTTACTGATCGATCTCTAGAAACTAGATTACACTTTTTTACTAAAACTTCCTAATATGTTGTTTCAATTTATTTTAAATTTGAGTAGTTATTATGTCCTGTGCATGAGAATGAAACTGCTTACTTTTTTATATTCACGGCTTGTTGTGTTGTACTTATTTTTACAAATTGTTGTAGTACGTTTTGGTTAGGTTGTAGAATTTATTTAATATATGCTTGTTACCCACATTTTTAGATTAATAACAAAATGTAACCTTCATTTTCTCATACTTGATACATGCCTTTGTTATATCTCTATCCATTGTAAGGACACACAACCTCCCTTTAGATTTTAAGAGGCTAACTCTGTTATCTGGCCAAGTTCACAAATCTTAGCATTTTCTAGTTTTCTGTGGAATTTATATATGCTTTAAATAAACTTAACTCCTATCTTTCAATAGTTCATAAACATATAAATACAATCCTTGGAACCCAATTAGCTTGGATTGTTTCGAGTTTGCGAATTTTGTTCCAAATAAAGTATTATGAAATATAACTTATTTATTCTCTATGGAATCCATTAATGCTTCACATGGACACACCCAATTGACATATTTTGGTGATAATTCATTCAGGATGTTGTATGCATAACTAAAAGACAAAATTGCTACTTCAAGCACAACAATGAAATACAAATCTTCCCAAACCTTAACTAGATGAACTACCTTCAGTGTATCTTCACACCTTTAGGGACAACTGCTAGTATAAATCGATGAACAGTAAGGATTGTTAATGATCCATTCAAGCTTGTTTGAAAACCTTTTTTATATATATAATTTTAGCCCTCATTAGGAATTTATTACTAAGCATGAAAGGTTTGGTGGTATCACATTTCAGTGATAGTTTGGCTCTAAAAGAAATTGCATGAACAGTTAATGACGTTTCTAGAATTGTAGGATAAGCCCTGCTCTCTATGGAATATCACTAAAAAAACTTCAGCTGGGCATCCATGGAGTCAAAATTATATAGATGAAGTGTATGGTTTTCAATTTCCTTCCCAAAAAACCAACCAAAATCAGCTGCCGCACTGAAGGAAAATATAGCTCCAATTCCATGTCTAGAATATTTCCATGAAACCCCAGCTGTTGAAACCGCACCGATCAGACTCCTAGTGGCTACTATCTTGGCAATGTATTGTGTGAGCTTCAGCTGAGGGCCATAGACAGGATCCTACTGGATGAACTCCTCCACATCTGCATCGATCCATTTGGGAAGATGTTTTTCCTTGCCAAGGATCTACTTATACTTGTTCAAATACAAAAACTTCTCCTTCCAAAATTCCTTCCTCATTCCCCAGAATGTCAATTCTTGTTCTGATGAAATGTTCTCTTCCCCCATTTTTCTCCAACCTCCCAGTGATCATTTTATCTTGCAGACTATTTGAACATTCCATAAAATATTTTTTACAACTCCTTGAAGCATTTTAGTCATCTCTAGTTAGGGCAAGGGCATATGACTTATTTCAGATCTGCGGATAATTGTTTTACCACTATAACTACAACCCCTTTTAGATCGCGATTCTTCGACACTTTGTTGGTCATTGATTCAGTCATTCTTCTGCCCTTTTTTGGTCATCAATCAGTAATCTACAGCCCAACACCATTATAAAGACGAAAAATTCAAACAATTGATTCAGAATTCTGGAGTTTAAATCTCAATATTTCAAGGTCTATTCATACGTATTATAGTTTTTGAAGCATTAAAACTATGTAATATGTAAGGTATTGAAATAGAATTTTGTGTTTAATTTGGCTTCACTATAGCATCATTATTGGGAATATAATAATTTTGTCAAAGGTTTCCTCCGTATGCAGCAATATGAATAGACAGAGGACTATTGTTCATAGTTCTCATGCTGCTTCCCTTTTTTTTGTAGTTCTCATATAGGTGTCACCACTGCTCTTCATGTTACCAAAATTAAATCTCCAAGGTTACCTCATGATGGCATCAATGCATCATGGTCTTCAATAATCTTTAATAAGCTACTCCAAAACCACTTCAAGATGTATATAAATTTTTCTCCAAGAAACTTCAAAGAGCTGCTCCAATGTCTTGTCAAAGTTTAGTCTTCAAAAGGCTTCAACACTTTAGATCAAGGAATGTCCCATAATATATTCAAGGTATCTTCAAATATTTTATTTGGATATGACTGTTCCAAGTGATTTATAATGCTGCTACTCCAGTAACTACTTTAACCATTTCTTTTGTTTATTCCAATACTAGTTCATGAGGGATTTTGAAGGTGCCCTTAAATTTTTTTTTTTATAGGCTTGAGCCTTTAAAGGCTAAGTATCAACTGGTCAAACTATAGTTTGAGTTTCCTCTACTGACTGTCAAATTCTATACTTCAATCCAAGATTGACTACTTCAGGCTTGTCAGAGAGTATAAGTGTTAAGCCTTCCTGCCAATCCAAATCACGTTTCTTCATAGTCCAAGGTGAGTGACTGTACACAAGTCTTCACTGTAGTAGCAACAAACTTCTGTAATGACAAGCTAAAATACTAGGTGCAAATCCACATTATTACAATGGGTGATTGTTATTTAAGTTATTTTTGAGTTCTACACCCACAAGAAACTCACACCTTTCTATTGTTGTAATGGAGGAAGCCTTAATCAAAGACCAAAATCTCCGAACCCTTTTCAAATGTCATTGTATTATTGAGCCTGCAATTTCAAGTTGTAGTGAGCCTTCAGGTGGGATGTCAACCCACAGCTTCAGGAGAGTGTCTTATACTAGGCCTCTTGGCCCTTAAACAGTCCTGCATAGTTCTCTCCACAAGTTAGTTCTGCAATCACTGTTTTGTCCACGCCTTTCTAGCAAGTCTGAGCTTGAACCTTAACATTGAAAATGCCTAAGCAACCTTCCTTCCTAGGCCTCCTTTGAACTCTTCTCTGCATTTAATATTCCATTAGTCCAGGAGTTGGTCCAAGCTAAGTGATGACTTCTCTTAAGGTTTGCAATTACCAAGGTCCATCTCCACAGTCAAATGTCTGAGGTTTGCTTAGGATTGTTCAACACTACTTCCACCGTTATGATGTTTTTAATCCTTAAAACCGATTTAACCCATCTAAGACACTTCTCCTAGGCCTCCTTTATACCTTTGATCCTCGTATCTGTGTTTTTCTTTGAATTAGTCATCGAATGATGGATAGAAGATGAGTTTCAAACTTATATTTATGAAAATTTTTGACCTTCAATAAAAAGACAAAAATTTTTGGAGGAGAGGTCACCTTCAGAAGTAGGCTCATGTTGGCTAGCAGAGAAAATATATTATTCCAACTTTAAATTTGTTTTCTCTCAATCTATGAGGAGTTAGAGGGCGTGTGAGGTCTCGTTGCAAAGGTTAAAACTTCCTCTACGAGCTTATGCAAATTTCATATTTAATTAGGGTCATTTTACCACCAATAAATTTACATTTGTGAAACTATCATCATTATTTCATTTATAGGAGCCATTTGGATTTTATGTTTTGGACAGCGTTTAGGGCTTCTTCATTGCTATGACTCAAAGTTCTTCATCATAGTGTGTAATCAATATCATTCATGTCATCATGATAGTGTAGCATCCATGTCATGTAATATTGTAGTGATATGTCATTGATATGTCAAAGTGCAACATCCATTAATATGCCATTAACAGAGCTTCAGGTCCTTCATGTCATCATATAGTTTCCAACCATGTCATGAATGACATCATAAATTCTAGTGTTCTAGGTTACCAAACAAGGTACATGATTGACACTTGGCACCTTAAGAATATTTTTCATCTTGACATCATGTTGGTTCTAGGCTTCTTCGTGACTTGAAATCTTCATTGATAGTATCAACCAAGTTTCATGGTATCAAAATTTGGAACCAGGCATCTCAACAATATTGACATCTCGGCCAATTCCATATTGGCATTAATGACAACCTTATACCAACACAAACTAGTTATTTTTCTAACCAGTTAGGAAGGAGCTACTTAGTGATGGCTGCCTCTCTGACAATTGCTGGTATTGATTGTTCATTAGTATATTTAAAAATTCATCGTTAGGGATTAATGTTTCAATTTTATCAAGTGTATCTAGTTTCATATTCAATACAAGATGGAATTTGCATGCACTCAGTTCATTGGAGAAAGGCTTTCTAGCTTGCCTTGAATATTGAAAGCAAGTTACAGAATCGATCCCTAAAGATGGAGCATCATTAACAACAATTCAATCTCCTCTTAGTGAATGTTTTCTAATCCCTTTTCTTCTACCTCTTCCCCTTTTCATCTTCATTTATTTACAAGGCATGAGAAAGATACCCATAAGTCTAAATTTTAGCCCAAAAGGAATTGTAATGATAGTGGAAATGTTACGAAAATATTGTTATTATCACTAATGGTCTACCCATTCTAATAAGGGATTTCTTAAGAAAATAGTTCTCAACACATATTTCAGTGGTTGAGAAAAAGGAAGGAGAAGGTTAAAATGATTATAGTCAATAGTCCCAGTTACATAAGTGGTTATTTTGGACTTCCCAATCCATGGTGGAAATGCCTCTGCTACTAAATACGGTAATCCTAACAATTCAAAAAAAAAATGGAAAAACAATTCTAAGCCCACAATTAGTCTTAGTCATCACTAACTACTTCACTTTAGACAAGGATGCTTTGTTTGTGCAAAACTGTTGCATTATAATTAATGGTAGTGGTAAAAATATTATTTCACAAGATCATGTGACTTCTCTTAATTTCCCTTCAAAATGTTAACCTTGGTCTAAAATTTTAGGGTTGGATGAAGGATAAGGAACCAATGCAAGTTATGAAGGTCTATCAATTCACTTTTTCTATTGACCACTCTTTGATAGTATTAAGTATGATGGAACTCTTGTTGACTGCAATTGTCTTATTCCTTGGAAGGTTTTGTTAACATGATTGCCATGCAAACTATTATACATTGTCTTGAAACTTCCCTATTTTTGCAAAGAATTTAGTGTCATGCTAGTGATTAATTTGAAATTGTATTTTAGTGAAAAAATTCTCTATTTTTTGGTGGAATAGTTCATAATTTATTCCGATATTTTTTTTCAAGTGTACTAGTCACGATGATAAATGTGTGGTTTACTTTAGAGGGTTCTTAGTTCTTTCTAGATATACTTTTCATCGTTTGCTTTGAATACCTCTCTAGTGCTTTACCTACATATTTTATCCCCTGCACAATTTCTCCTCAAGTCCATGTTGTTATGTTTATTGGTTGTTTCTGTGGAAACTTTTTCTTGAGGTTCTGCAAGGTAAATCCAAATTCAAAAAATACTATTTAACATATTGATATTTGTTCAAGAAATTCTTGTGTGGTAATTGAATTTCATAAATCTAGATTTCTATTTCA
This sequence comes from Pinus albicaulis, assembly GCA_034641835.2. NCBI lineage: Eukaryota > Viridiplantae > Streptophyta > Pinopsida > Pinales > Pinaceae > Pinus > Pinus albicaulis. The sequence goes on along the minus strand of CM076577.1, from coordinate 1,022,770,852 downwards.
TTATCTATATCAGTATATAAGAACAGGCCCATGGGTTTTTTATATTTCTCAAACTGTGGAGTTGATCCTTTCCTGTTGCATGTTCTTTTATATTGTTATGTTGTGATTCAAATTTCTTGTTGTGCTTTCCAGTTATTCTCCTACGTAGTACATACTCTGTTAGATTATATCAAAAGTTATTCTTATTGTCTTTTTATTATGCATATTGAACATATTATTTCTAGCAAATTTTGATTTTCATAGATTTTCTATTCCTTAGATGCATCTTTGCACCTTTAGGGGCAACTGCTAGTTTAAATGCTAATTATTTAAAGGGTGCTAGCTCAATGGAAGAGCACCTACTTTACAAGTAGGAGGTTGGTGGTTCGATTCCATTATGCCCTGATATTCATAGGGAATGACGACGATCCATTTTTGGTGACGGGTGCTCTTTTGACCATCACCAATGAGCTTATGGTGATATTTTTCGACCCTCACCAAAATATGAAATGGTGACGGTCAACGAACACCACCATATATACCCATCAATAGTGAAAACCATTAAAGGTCCATCACCATAAATCTTTGTTGTTGATATGAAATGGTGAGGGTCATTGTTTGTCATTATAGTCATTATTCGTGACAAACCTTGATGTCACCAATGAGTTTATGGTGACGGTCAATGAACGCCACCATATATATGCACTAATAGTGACATCCATGAAAGGCCCATCACAAAAAATCGTTGTTGTTCATATGAAATGGTGACATTCACTATCAGTCATTATAATCAATATTCGTGATGGACCTTGAATGTCACCACAACACATAACTTCGGTGATGCCACCTTTGGTGACCTTCGGTTTTTTGGTGACGGAGGCTATTGCCCATCACCATTGCTCATATGAAATTGTGACGGTCACTATTTGTCACTATAAATCATTATTGGTGACAAACCTTGAATGTCACCACAACACCTATACTTTCGGCGATGCCACCTTTGGTGACGTTCAATTTTTTGTGACGAAAGCTCTCTTGACCTTCACCAATGAGCTTATGGTGACCATTTTCGCCCCTCACCAATGTCATTTTTTCTTGTAGTTTGGTATTTAATTTGTCTATTTTTTGATGTCATGTACTGGGGATTTTTTTCATATTCGTCATTAATATCGAGATTCAATTTGATTTGGAAAGTTGTCGTGTTTAATAAATAATGGTCTAATCAGTCCACTTCTTGTCGAGTCCTTTCTCTATAAGCGGAGCATCATAGTGTCAATTATTCATTGTGTCTATGGTCCATTAGAGTTCTTTTCCTTGGCTTTTATATCAACCCCCTTGTTTCCCAAGACGATGTTTGTCCCCTTATTTTCTTTGTTTACAGTCATCAATCATCTAATATGGGCCATTTATCTAAGCCTTCAATTCCTCCTGGTTTCTCGTATCCCCGTATCGAGTGAATGCAAGATACTTTGGGAAAATATGAAAAATCCTCCTTGGTTGAGAACAAATTGACTGACCATGTTTTGTTTATAAACAAATTAAACTATCAAATGGGAATGGAAAACACAAAAAAATAACTGTAGCAAAAAAACCACAAAAAAACATGAAAAACAACCTGGAAACAAAAAGAGTTTATTCTAGAATAACATTATTTTTTACGAGGTAGATTTTCAACATTTTTTAAAAATGATAGTAAAGTCCAATAAAATCCTATTTTGTTTGTGCAAAAAACACCCTTGAATTGAAAAGTTTTGATGCTAGCATAACAAATTTTTTTGGGTAAATTCTCAACATTTCTTTAATAATGACGTTAAAGATGAAATATCATGACATTAAAAAACCTTAAAATTCCAACAATTTTCAGGAAAATATAATATATCATGTCTCAAAAAATCATTTGAATTCCAATGATTTCCAGGCATGACATTAAAGATAAAATATCACGTCTCTGAAAAAATTTAAAATTCCAACAATTTTGAGCCATGGTGTTAAAGAAAAAATACTTATAAATGATTTCAAACATAGCACTAAAGATGAAATATCATGACTGAGCAAGACCTTGAAATTTTAATAAATTTTCAACCATGGAATTAAAACCATAGATCATGACTACAAAAAACCTTAAGTTTTCAATAATATTCAGCCATGGCATTGTGAAAAAATGTTATGACTAAAAAAACTTTAAATATGAACTGTCAATGAAAGAGTCATTATACGAAGAGTAATTTATTTTTTAAATGCTAAAAGTATGGTGATTTTAAATCTTAGCCTAAGACAATTTGACACATTGCAACAAAAATTTAAAAATCAACCATGAAATTGACATGCAGTGTAGGCGAACTTGACCCATTGTAATGAAAATTTGATGACCAACCATGGAATTGACATATTGTCGGGGTTGACTCAATCCATTATAAAAAACCTTTAAAATGAACTATCAAATTGACATATAATAGAATCAAGTTGCAGGTTGTTGATCGACACAGACTCATACAAAATAATAGTAATAATAATAATAATAAATAAATAAATATTTAAATACAAAATAAACACATTGAAACATTGAAAAAAATAAAAACTAAAACAAAACCAATAATATTACTCCAAAAGATTTAACACAAATAAGTAAATAAAAATATATATTAGAACATAAGAAATTAAAAAACATCAAAGAAACAAAACAAAACAAATATAAAAAAGTAGATAAAAAAAAGACAAAGAAAAATTCAAAAAAAAAATTGAAAAAAAAATAATAAACTGATAAAAGATAAAAAAAAGGAAAGAATTAAAATATTAAAATATAAATAAATAAATAAGGAAATATTTTCAAGAAACATAATTTAGGAAAAAAATAAAAATTTAACATAAAAATTAAATAAAAAAGAAAATAAATACCACTTAATTGGATAATAATAAAAAATAAAAATAAAAATAATACATTAAAATAAAAAAATAAAAAAGCATGGCAAAAGGAGTACCTGGATGAAGTGGTTTTGGATATCTTCTGACAAAGGAGCTCTGCGGGAGAAAGTCGAGGGTTTTTCTGAGGCAGAAGCTAGGGTTTCGAAGATCGCCTTCTGATCCGAGGCCAGAACGCTGGCTAAAAGCCGAGATCGCCTCCAAGATCTGCGGCAACCAGGGCTGAAGATGGCGCAGAAGATGGGACGACCGGGGGCCCCTGGAGCCCCCACGTTCAAACAGGTCATAATAGACAAAGGGAAGAAGCCGGACGAGGGTTTAAGAATCTTAGGCTCCTCAACAAACCAAGATCACGCCAGCCACACTGAGATAATCTCAGATCGCTTCACAACCGGAACGGGGAAGGGATCCACCAGCAGAGAAGGGTCCAGTCTAAATCAACCTTCGCAGAAGGCAGATCCACAAAGCAACGCTGCAGATCTGAATAACAATGACGAAAAAACGGCTCAGCATGATCGATCTGAAAATGCGGAAGGGAACAAAGCACAACCAAAATTGCAAGGACGATGTAAACCAAAGGCTCTGGACAGCCTGAGGGTAAGCATCACCGATCCATATCTACAAGAATACCGAGATCACATGTCAATCTATGTGATAATCTGCAAATTCATGGGGTTCTGGCCTAGTGAAAAAGCTCTGTGTCATTGGATCAAGCAAGTTTGGAAACCGCGAGGAAATGTACAGCTTCACCTAGGAGCCAAGGGCTTCTTCACGGTGGTATTCACCAATCTGGACGACAAGGACCGGATCTTTGAGGGAGGTCCTTACTTCTATGCCTCGGCGGGCCTCTACATGCGGCCATGGAAACCTAACTTTGCACCTGAGCAAGAAACCTTCACCCAGGTACCAGTCTGGATCAGACTTTTCTCCCTGCCAATTGACTATTGGAGACCAGCAGCGTTGGAACAAATCGGCAACACTCTGGGCACCTTTGTCCGAGCTTCTGAAGCCACTCTTCAAAAAAGGTACACAACTTATGCCCGCATCTGTGTTGAAATGGATGTCTCTGGACCTTTGCATGAAGGACTTTGGTTAGACTATAGAGATGAAACCTACTTTCAAACTATAGACTATGAGCAAATACCTTTCAGATGCCGAAAGTGCCACGAGCATGGGCATCTAATCAGAGAATGCCCTCAAAATAAGACGGAGGAGCTCCCCAAAGGGAAACCCTCTGCTGCCTCGGATGGATTCACAAGGCCCACTGGAAGGCACAGAGCTAATCGCAGAAATCATCCTAAAACAGCAGATCCAAATACAGATACAACAAATCCGTTCGAAATACTGGGAGAGGACTCTCAAGGGAACAAGGCAGATCCAGATCTAGAGAATCAGATGATTGAGCAGACTCAAGACACCCTCGATCCCGGAAATGTCAAGGCAGAAAGCTCTGAAAATAAGCACCAAGAAGGAGATGAGGACATGGTCCTCAGTGAACAGGGCACAGAAGACCTAGAACTGGATGAAATCTTGGAGAAAGAAGGGCTGGATCTTAACTCAATAGTAGAACAATGGAAACAAAAAGGGATAGACAAAGTACCAGAAGAAGAAATCAACAAGATCAACCATCTATTCCTAGCCAGACAAGATGCAATAACAAGAAATATGAAAAGGGGTCGTGGTGCTACCAGAAGCCTGGGAATCAAATCACAAACCCTACACCAGACGCAAGCCAGTAGCCAGTACAAAAAGAAAAGAGGAAGAAGATCAAACAAAGATGCTCTCTTCGAGTTAGGCCAACTGCTGATCAACTCGGGAAAGATGAAAGCCCTTGAGGCTTTCTCCTTCTCTTCCTAATCTCAGTTAACTATGAAAGTCCTCTCATGGAATGCAAGAGGACTGGGAAGCCTCAGGAAAAAGAGGCTCCTGAAAAAGAAAATTACTCAAGAAAAACCGGATATGGTCTTCCTCCAGGAAACCAAATGCACAATTCAAAAGCAAAGTGAGATAACTAAAAGACTAAGCAAGCATCTAGAGCATCTAGCGGTGGAAGGAACTGGAATGAGCGGAGGCTTAGCCATCCTGTGGAATCCAAATGTCTACCATCTCATTAATGCTGAAGCTGCGAAACATTTCCTAGCTATACAAATGCAAATCATCGGAGAAGAAGGATCCTTTCTATTCGTCAATGTCTACAGCCCCCAAAGGCTGGAAGACAAACTATTGCTGCTACGGCAACTAACCAGCCTGCATCACAGGCACAGCAACTCTCGGGCTGTTTATGGAGGGGACTTCAACATGATAACATCACTCGAGGAAAAGAAAGGAGGCATTAGAATCCTCAGCAATGATGCCCATGCTTTTAATGCCTTCATTCAAGATATAAGCCTGGTAGACATAAAGCCCAGCAATGGCTTGTACACTTGGACCAATAGGCAAGGAGGAGAGAGGCTCATAGCCTCACGATTGGATCGCTATCTGGTCTCCGAAAGCCTACTCCTGGAAGGGAACACTATAGGATCGGAAATCCTGCCTTCTGGGGGATCAGACCACTGGCCCATCTCTCTGGAATTATCAATTTCAGGCACCCCCAAAAACAGGCCCTTTCGTTTCGAAAGGTTTTGGCTCAACCATAAAGATTTCCTCAGCAGTATTAAAACGTGGTGGAAGACTCCTCTGCTGGTAAAAGGCACAAAAATGTTCAACTTACAAGCGAGGCTCAAGTACATCAAAACACAACTGAAAACTTGGAATCGAGAGGTTTTTGGGAACATATTTGCAGATAAACGCTAGCTGGAGCAGAAGTTGGAGGAAATCCACAACGAATGGATTCAGGGCAAAACAACACAGGAATCCATCGACAGGGAAAAACAACTCATGAAAGAATGGGACGAACGAAGCAAGCAGGAAGAAATACTGTGGAAGCAAAAATCTCGCAACCAATGGTTAAAGGAGGGAGAAAGAAATACCAAGTTCTTCCACAGATCTGCCATTGATTATAGATGCAGCAACAGAATTACCAGATTACAAGGAGAGAATGGAGAAAGTTTCAGCTCACACCAGGATATTACCAATCAACTTCGCAGACATTTTCAAGACATTGCCACTGAACCTGATTACAACCGAAGGGAAGCCATTGACAGAGTTACCTCTTCCATACCTAGACTCATCACCGATGAGCAAAACAGTGCCCTGGAAAGACCAGTTTCTCTCCAGGAGGTGGAGGTGGCGGTCAGAGAAATGGCCAACGGGAAAGCCCCAGGACCAGATGGATTCACTGTAGATTTTTTCAAAGCTTGCTGGGACATAGTAAAAGAAGATATTTGGGAGGTGGTGGAAGACTCAAGATCATCATCCTCAATCTTAAAGTCTCTAAACTCCACTTTCATCGCTTTAATCCCAAAAGAAAAAGATGCCTGCACTCCTTCCAAGTATAGACCAATTTCCCTCTGCAATGTGGTTTATAAGATCATTTCAAAAGTCATAGCTAACAGACTAAAACCTATCCTACCTGGAATCATCTCAGAAGAACAATCAGGGTACGTGGAGGGGCGACAGATCATGGATAATGTTTTATTAGCCCATGAAATGATTCACACTCTAAAGACTCTAAGAAAAGTAGGCATGATAATACAACTGGACCTATCGAAAGCTTACGACAAAATAAGTTGGGCCTATCTCGAAGCTGTCTTACAAGCTTTTGGATTCAGCACAAGGTGGATAACATGGATCTTAGCTCTGATCAAAACGCCCAACCATTCGATTCTGATCAATGGAGCCCCGTCTCAACCTTTCTACCCAACCAGGGGTATAAGGCAAGGAGACCCAATCTCCCCGTTTCTTTTTGTTATTCTAATGGAAGGGTTAAGTCGTCTCATCAAGTCTGCTCAGGAGAACAATTTAATAAAGGGTCTGCAACCTCTGAACAATTTTCCGGCCACAACTCACCAGCAGTTCGTGGATGATACCATGCTGCATGGCACGCCTACTGTTAAAGAAGCAAAAGGATTCAAAAAAATACTCACCCTATTCAGTAAGGCTTCCGGAATGGATTTCAATTTTGACAAATCCATGATATTCTTTTTTAATACCCATCTGGCGGTTCAAAGACACCTGACTGCGATCCTGGGTTTCAAGCGAAGCTGTCTCCCCTCGAAGTATTTAGGAATCCCCCTAACGGACAAGCCCTGGCAGAAAGCTCATTGGGAAAGGCTGACAAACAAGCTGGTGGACAAATGCAACCACTGGACCAACAGAGTTCTAAACTTAGCAGGACGTTTGGTAATGACCAAAGCGGTTCTACAAGCAATTCCCAGCTATATGCTCTCGATTCTACCAGCTCCGCAAGGAGTCCTTCAGAAAATAAGAAACATCCAAAGAACATTTCTATGGTCGGGCAACTCTGGCAAGCCAAAATGGGCGTTGGTGGCGTGGGATAAGCTATGCAAGCCTAAGATCTTCGGAGGACTTGGATTACAGGATCCTGGCACCATCAATAAAGCCAACGGTGCCAAGCTATGGTGGAGATGGTTAACTGAGCCCCAAACTCCCTGGGTGAAACTATGGAAAGCCAAATACGCAGCTCATTGGCAGCATGAAGAGCTCATCAGAATCACCGAGGTCCCGATGGGCTCCTCCATTTGGAACTTAGCCCGAGAAAATCGACACATAATTCAGAATCACTGCTTCTGGGAGATAAGAAATGGACGTTCGGCTCTCTTTTGGGAAGATGCTTGGCAACAGCTCCCAAGACTGGAAAGCCCCAATTTTCATCCTCTGCAACAGTGGTATCGGGAAAATGGAAAAACAAAAGTCCATCACTTCTGGGAGCAAGGCAATGAACAGCAGCAATGGCGGAAATGGCAGCTCACTCCCCTTCCCCCGGAGGAGCATCTGCAAAATCTAAACCGCACACTCAATGAAACTCTTAGCAAAAGAGTTCTTAGAGACGTGCACGGTCCAGACAAACTTCGTTGGGGTATGATGGCTGGAGGTTCTTTTAACCTAAAAGAAGCTAGATATCACCTGGATAACAGGGAGGAGCAGGATAAGGTAGCTTGGCATGGGAATGTTTGGGATGGGATCCTTTGGCCCAAAATCAAACTGTTCCTGTGGCTTGTGCAGAACAAGAAGGTCCTAACTTGGGAAAATCTAACCAAAAGGGGCTTCATTGGTCCCTCCCGATGCCCATTATGCGAGCAACAGAAGGAAACCACCAACCATCTCTTCAACAGCTGCAAATGGACCAACGAACTCTGGGAATGGCTGCAAGAAATCTTCCGGCAATCTGACAGACAACACAACTCAATACAAGAAACCATAACCAACTGGCGATCTCAATTCTCCAATAGCGTTATGGTAAATGCACTATGGACGAACAGTCCCGGCTTTATCATATGGAATGTGTGGAAGGAAAGGAACAACCGAATCTTCCAAAAACGCAATATTCGTCAAATCGGTGATCTAAAAACAATCATCATAAAGGGGCTCACGGAAACAATACGCACCTGGTGTACAGAAGAAAAGATTGAAACCATCACTCCCAATGATAGAAGAATTCTGGGCATCTTCGGCCTTATTAACTCAGCAGAACACCTTGTGATGAAAACGGGTCTGCGACCAATGCATCCTCCTATCACATGGCAGCGTCCGCCCCATGGTTTCTGCAAATTAAACTTCGATGGGGCCGCAAAGGGCAACCCAGGCCCAGCAGGGGCGGGTGGAGTTCTACGGGATGAAAATGGAGGAATCATTCACATCCTCAGCAAAAACTTGGGCGAAACCACTAATAACTATGCTGAATTCACAGCGCTGGAACAGGGTCTCCGACTCTTAGTACAGCTGGGCAAAAGAAAAGCAATCGTGGAAGGCGACTCTAAGCTGGCCATAACCACTGCAAAAAAAATCCAAAAGGGAACGCAACCAGCCAAAGCAACTAAGCATTGGAGGCTAGCTGCGATAACAGAAAGGATAGCGCAACATTTGCCCTCTCTCAGTGGCGTAATCTTGCAATCTGTGCGGAGGCAGGCGAATTCCCTCGCGGACCACATTGCGAACTATGCGGTCGACAACCCAACTCACGCCTGGGACACGTGTTGGCAGGAGCTCAGAGATGACAAGCTCCGGGATCAGTGCAGTATTATATCAAAAAAGGACCTGAATGCTGACGACTCCGTGGGACGGATGGAAGGACAGTCATCATCAGAAAATCAGACTTAACGGTTTGGTGATTGCGCTGGGCGATCGGCACACGCAGGAGAATTTAATGAAAAGCCATCGGAATCAGCCAGCCTTAATGAGTGAAAGTGATGATAGAAGAAACAGCTCCACCGAGCGCCTTAAGCGCTGGATGACAGCGTGTGAAGGATCACACAGCAAATCGAACTTCTCCGACCACTTACCCAGTCTTAATGACAATTCATTGTGGCAACTTGCCCGCAATAATGGCTTTGATTGGCCTCCCCGCGGCACGCTTCAACCCCCGCCATCTCCCTTTATTAGCTCCTCCCCGCAACCCTCCTCTTTCATTCTTACGTTGATCTGTCTATGTGCAGGCTCAGGTTCTAACCCAGTCTTCAGCTTTCGCAGAGGAACAGGTGCAGAAACAGGCTTGAAAGTCATGGCAGAAATCAATCCGCGGAGCATCAAAGCCTCCCAAGCCCTCAAAAGAGCCGTGGACTGCTACGAAGCTTCGGTATCCAAGCGAGGCAAACAGACGATAGAGGTACTGGAGGAAGAAGTAGAATTGGCCCGAGTACACACAGACGACACCCACATCAGCGAAGAGGTAGACTAGCTTGTGGATCCAGGAACTCCATCCACACGGCACACCCAATTCCTGCAAACGCAAGTGGTCGCTTGGCAAGTAAAAACAATGCTAGCCAAGGCCATAGCCATGCAAGGAGCCGCAGTGAAAGAAACATTCGCAGCCACGACCATTACTTCGGCTCAGAACACGGCACGCCTCGACAAGATGGAGATTGCTCTTAATTCGCTAACCGCGAAGTTAAAACAGCAAAGCACGGCCATGGAAAAGTTCGTCCGCAGATTCGAACTCTATCTCCGCCATGTTCAAAATGTCTCCATTGAGCTGCCCACGGTTGCAGAGCAAGCCACTGTAATGAGAAGGTTCAAGCCTCGAGCCCCAACCCCAGGTGGTGAAGGCATAGCTTCAGGCGAGGGAGGACATTCGGGTGCCTCTACTCCTAACATCTAGTGGCTCAGCCATCTCTTTTCCTTGCTGCCATCAGGTCAACCCTGATTTTAGTTGTCTTGTATCTTCTTAGTCTTTTATATTTCTTCCTGGCATGTAACAGGCCTCTATGGCCTTCGGCATTATGATGACCCAGTTTTGTTTTCGGAGGGGGTCCTGAGTGACAGCCCGGCAGATTTTGGTTTTGTTTAAAGGGCTTAGGTGATCAAATTGCCAAAACTGAACAGCTGTGTAACGATAAGCCCTTTGAAAGTTTGCAGCGAAGCAGGCTCTGGGATCCAAGCCGTAAGCCTTCGCCTTCCTCTGCTGTAACCTCTGTTTATATCGTAATATAATGTTACTACTTACAAAAAAAAAAAAAAAAAAAAAAGCATTAAAATAATAAAAACATTATAACATTTTTTTAATTATGAAAAAAAAAACATTAGAATACATAAATTGAAAAAAAACATGTGAAAAACAAACAAAAAGATTAATAAAAAAAAGTTAAAATATATGTTTTTTTTTTTTAATTTACATTTGAAAACAATTAAAAAAAAATTAAAAGATTAAAAAAAAAACATTTAAAGAAATGAAAATAAAAAATTGAGTCCCACGGGCTGTGGGAGGGGCAGCAAAAATTCCGAGAATCGTCTTGTCCCGCCTAGGACCTATGGGGTGGCAAGATCCTTGTCCCTGCGAAGGCCAACATTTCATTAATTTTATTTTAATTATTTAAAAAAATATTTGTTTATAAGTGTTTTGAATATGCTTTTGTAAATGTGGTTTTTTTTTAAAGAAATATTTTAATGTTTATTTATTTATTTATTTTAATGTTTTTATTCTTTTTCATTTCTAAATTTTTTTATTTGATTTTTAAATTTAATTGTATTTTTTAGTTTTTATTATTATTATTATTATTAAGGATTTTTTTAAAATATTTTTTTTTGTTTATTTATTTTTATTTTTTAATTATATGTTTAACCTTTGTTTTAACATTTTTTTTTTCTGTTATTTTTACTTGAAATTTTATGAATCATTTTTTTTTAGAAAAAAACCTTCACATGTCATTATATTTGAATATAACATTCATAAAATTTGTTATTTTTTCAACATTTTTTATTGAATTTTTGTCATAAAATTATTTGATTTAACATGTAATTTTTTGCGATAATGTCCTAAACTACATATTTTTCTAATTATATCTATATGAAAAATATGTATTTTTTTGTTGAGTTAATAAAAGTATTTTTATAGTGACAGTTATTTTATGTGTATTGAAGTGTTGATTAACGATATATAAATATATAAAAATCCTAACATCAAAATATTAATGTTCTTGGTTTTTTTAAACTTTGCAAAAAGTATTAAAAATTTTATTATAAAAAAATATGCAAAAAAAAACGAAAAATACATGTTTGGAAAACTTTTAAAACTAAACATCGTAGAGAAAAAAATAAGAAGAGGAATAAGACAACTTGAAAAATAGTTAAATAATCAACATCTAAAAAAATTGTGCATACTTAGGACATAAAAGAATTTAAAGTGTCAAAAATATGTCTTATAAAAATGTTGATGTTTTTCAAAATTCGCATGAAAATCACCTACATTAAAAAAAAATGTCCACACTTGATACATTAGAAAATTTGAAGCGTCAAAAATAATCCCTTTAAAAAAAGGGGTTGATGCTACATCAACACTTTTTGAAATCACTATCATTTTAAAAAGAAAATCATACTTGATACATAAAAAATTTAAAGGGTCAAAATTATACTTCAAAAAAAGAATGTATATTCTTAATTAACACTTTTCAAAATCAATTTTTTTTTCTACCTCAGAAAAATGAGTACTCGGTACAATTCCCGTTTTATAGTTTACATTGTTTCTAGCTCTAAATTCTATAGTATTTAAGGATTCCATGGCTAAACTAGGTGGTAGCACTACTTCATGGCTAAAACCTGAATTCCCCACTTTGCAGTGAACTTAAATGATGAAATTGCGCAATTTGTTTGTCTTTAGCACAATAGAAGAGGTTGTGCAACACACCAAGTTCCTCATCAACCAAATTCATGGATATTCCTTGCGACTCAACAAAGGATATCCCATCCATGTTGAATATATTCACAAGCTTACAAGATTGTTGCCATATGTTCCAGATTTCTCCTCCACATTCTAGAGTGTCTCTAAACATAGTAAAAAGTGGGGCGATGATAAATTGTATAAAAAATATAGCACTCAATGTAAAGGTCATGGTGGCGTCATTGATATGATCAATAATCATCATATCAAATCTACATGTCATATCATTATAGGATAATTTATGTGGAATTACAAGAAACATGAGTTTACCCTTGATACTATTTCTACTGTCGAGGCCTATGATCGAGTAGAGTCATTAAATTGGTGTAGCTAACTATTGAATGAGTTGATTGAGGCTTGTGAAGACGTATTTAAGCAAGAAAACTATTTTATCTAAGGTTATTTTGTTATTTTTATCACTACGATGAAGTAGTGCATGCGTAAAGGTAAAGAACGAATTGAAATTGTAGAATATGAATTCCTTCCTCTTGCATATGCTTTATATCAAACCTATGTTGATTCTACCAATAGATATTTTAATGACAAAGATTTTGAAAAATGGTATATTAAGATGTTGCATGTTACAGAAATAAAGATCAGCATACTGAAGCCGATTTTGGATAAATATGAACATGAAATATGGTTTGGGATAGGTCATGGTCATACATCCATTCTCCTTAAATTCACCATCTCTGATACATTCAAGATGTAGTCATTTCCCCATTATGTCTCTAAAGAATATTTTAATAATGATGTGTTTTATTGGCCTAGAGTTCAATCCATGCATGAAAAGGGCAAGATTATTTATTCTCTCGATGCAATCAAAGTTCATAATTCCTCTCTAAATTTTTTTTGTCTTGGAAAAATCACAAGGTTGATCTTCAACAGGATCAACAGTTGATGTTGTAGAAGTTCCAGGAATGTTTGGTTATTTCTATTTCAGAGATTCCTAGTTTTGTTCCTCTTATTGATACAATTTTTAAGCCACCACTAGTACCCTTTACTTATATGATTCCCATTGATACTGTTCCACCTACAATATTTCTCACTACTCCCTCTAATTTTGACAGCTTTCCTTTTGTTCAATATTTCTCCCTAACCAATCCTACTGTCCAGCTTTCTCATATTGCTGACATTAATTATGAAAAGCCTAAAGACCCTCTTGCGGGAAAAAAAATAGTTAAGGAACACTATAATTCTTGTCTTGTCCATTCCACGCATTACCCTGGCTCATCATCGTGTACTTCCTAAAAAACTACCACTATTTGTGTTATTGATGATCATGGAAATACTAGTGAAGATAATGTTGAAATTGAGATTTAGTCGACCCTTAAAGATACGTTACAACAAACCATAGTTAAAATTGAATCACACACAGAGGTATTCACAATGTCACCCCTCCAATATTCATCTCAGTTACAGCAAGACCCTATTACAACTCTTTCAGTGGCACATGTTTCTATGTTTTGTCAATTCCCTAGTCAATGGCGAGAATTTTTACATTTAGTTGCACAACCTTAGGATATAATTACTCTTTTTACTTCAATTATTATTTCAAGTATTTGGGATGAATTCCAGAAGGAATTGAGGTATGATTAGGAAATTTTTTCCCAGGGACACTCTGGAAAATCTGTCACTACTGGTTAGCCCCTGTAGGTGTGGTTCCCTTTACTTGATACTTTCTCTAAAAATAATATTCATAGTTGGTCTTCATCCCATCTATTTGATATCATAAGAACTATTGACTTTCAATAAGCTAACTCCTTTGATGCATTATTCTCTACTGCTGAGTAATGGTGGAAACAAATTATCACTATGGTAAAGGTGCAAGGCCAGTGGTGAGACAAGGAGATTCTGGTGAAATAGATTGAATATATTTATTCCAAATTATAGTAGATGTGTCCAACCATTATTGCATATGTTCCCAATTATCCAGAATACTTTTCTATCTGTGAATCGACTGAGTGTTATGACTTCATTGAATTTTCTTGCAAATATATCATTCCCGCTAATAGGGACTTAAGAAGCAACTTTGCCAAACTAAATACAACACTCCCTAATCCAGATGATCATTTCACCTAGGATATTTTGCAAGGGAGTGTACAAGCATATTCATACCATGTGAATATTGAGTAGAAAAAATATAAATCTTAGGAATTCTTTGCACAAGTGAAATATTGGAATTTTCTCCTCGCTAAAAGGAACCAATCAGTGTACCAATTGCAGTAGAAAATTCGATATTTGTTTGACCAAGCACTCGCCACTACTAACCTCTAGCAAAAATATGATCTCCTTATTCAGGAAAAAGAATTGGAGAAGAAAATCCACCAATTAGATGAAGAGTACCATACTTCCAAATCTATATTGCGTGATATTCATCCTCCAACACAAAAAAAATTCTTATATTTGAAGAAAATTAATTCTGAGGTTGATGGTACTTGGCATAATTCCCTTATGGCTTGTCTAAAGAACTTTATAAGCAATACTATGATTGTGTTTGTTGATAAATTTGTTGCATTACTCTTGACATGGTGATATTCCACAACTGAGTATATTTATTTTAAATCTCAAGTCCTATAGAAGTACCAATATTGAGTCCTTGGTATCAAGGAAAAAACATTAATTTGGGAGAAGATGAAGTTTCAAGACAAGAAAAACAATTTTATGCAGAGGTATCACAACCACAACTAGATCCAAGTGCATAGACAGGATATTAAGTTGAGGAAAATTAAATGGATTTTCGTCAAGGCCTCGCGGGAATGGTCAATGTAAGTAGAAAAATAAATGATAAAATGAGTTGGAAGTCGAGAAAAAAGGAAGGATAGTGGAATGTAAGAGTTGAAAAAATATATTTAGGGACCTATAGAATCCATAAGAGATGATTCTATGTACTATATTTTGAAGGAATCATGTTGATAAGGACTAAAGGACCCATACTTTTCCAAATTGGGCCATATAAAATGGATAGCATCAAAGTGGAAAAATTGGACTAGATCAAGCAAGTGGGATCAAGGAAACAAAATCTATAAAGTCTTATGAATAATATTTTTCTCAGGCTATGCCAAGATGTTGTCAAACTAAGGATCTAAATCTTGTGATTATTTTTAGATTGCAAATTAGTCTTATTGAGCCTCACTCCGATATATTTTATGAAAGATATTGTGTACTAATGTAGATCTGTAACACAATGGTTTTGTCATATTAATAAAATGAAGTGTTGTGAGGTAACTCTGTATATGAGTGTGTGGAATGAATGAATTAGACGAGACCATTTAAATTTTATTCTTATGATGTATTGTTATTTATTTCAGTATTCGTTTTTGTGAACCTATATATTTAATTGTATAATGGTTTCTAGAGAATTATACAATAAATGTACAAATATTAATGTAATGAATCTTGTATCTGATAAGTTTATCCTTCACACTTATTTCTAATCCTATATATCTTTAAATGTCTCTTCATGCCTTGGGTGAGACATTTCTCCCTCACAGAGGAATGGAAAGGTAGGTGTTGTTCTAGACTATAAGAAAGTCCCTTTTTAGAAATCAGAGGAAGAACCCTGGGTCCTCCAAGTATTATTTTCTGCAAATACACGCCTCCCATCCAATGGTGATGATATGCTACAATTAACTCACTCCCCTACAGGAAGTTATGCAAAAACAATAAGGACAACTTCTAAGGCTAGAACCGATGATTTCCCAAAACTTCATGATGCTGGATATCAAGAATATGCATTACCGAGGAATTTATCACAACAATATGTTGAATATCATTGTATTTAATTTCAAATTAAAAAAAATACCATGAGAAAAATACCATCCTACTCACATTTAGATATTATAATTAGATTTGAGCTACAACCCAAAACCAAGTAATTGTGCGTTATTACCATGCAAGTGGTTAACCAATTATAAACCTCATTTAACACCTGGTTATTAGTTTAGTTAATTTTTATAAAAATCATTATGAAACCCATTTTGAGGAACTCGTACTGTTATTTTACCATGATAGATACCATCTAGTCCAAGTGATGAACCTAGATGCTCCAATACAACATTGTAACCCCCCCCTCCTAACTCTAGAAACCCGCCAGAGTTAGAATGATACAATCACTTAGCAAATCCATCTCGCAAGGAGTAGTTATGGAAATGTGCCCTAACCTTTTTCGACTTTATAAAACTTTATTAAAGCATAAAGTAGATGCATTGTTTCCTCTGTCTCATCGAGATGATTCCAATGAGATAAAGTTTTCAACAATCCCTCATATGGATTGAGATTTATGTTCTCTCAAATATAGGCACATTTCACCTCGCCACATAACCTTTGCCTCCACATAGCAACCATCAAGTAGGCCATGTGGCGAGTGTCTAAGTAGCGCTACTATCATGGATAAAGCCACATGGCAGGTGGAATGAATGACTTGTCAGAAGTTGACATGTTTCCATTGAAACACATCCTCTTTTAATTTCTATGCCCACATGTTGACCCTGACATAAATCAGTGTCATCCCTCCTCCTCTTGGCATGGTAACATGATGGGTTGGTGTTATGCTGACCCCCACCTGCCTGAACTTCAAACTCCATTCAAACTCCTAACCTTTAACATTTGTGCAGTCAGCCAATATTTTGTCTGGGTCGAGTCCCTATGAGGTTTGACTCGACTAGATGACCCCCTCCACCCCCCATCCCCCCAACATCTGACTTGTGGTGTCCAAAAACATAAATATAAATATTATTTTATTGTTTTGAAAGAGTTTTAGAACTCCAATTCTTTAACAATTTCTCTAGGATTTATTAGTATTTTCCACCATTGGTTCCCACATGATTTTGAGAATTTATTTCAAGAAATTTTGAGCACAAATCGACCAATAATGACTCAATAACAGAAGGGTTGTAACCACCCTAATCCAAATAGAGTTTCTCCTTTCATACACTTGACAATCCCTCTTAGCTGCGTAACAATGAGCCAGATTTTTAAGTCATACAAATGTATAAATAGATATTCACATAACATATATCACTATAAGGGATGGAATTATCCTCCTTCCCTTTAGTCCCGCAAGACAAATAATCACATAAATAACATGCTAAATTTATCAACAATACAACATGGAGTAAAAAATATTTCAAATCATTCCTATATAATCGCTACAGGTAAGAAAAATCAGGGAGTATCATAGTGAAGAAATCCCTACATACAGGAGATTAGTGTAAAATAATGCATTTCATCTAGTCATGCTTCAACATCTTCATGTAACTTGTGATGATAATCTTACACATAGTATACATGCACAATAGTCGTAAGAGCCTATAATAGGAGAATCATATCACTACTACCAAAAATATATGCATACTAATTATTGCATGAACATGACCACATGTTGTTCCATCACCTTAATAACATGAACCCTGAACCATGCTATTAATAAAAATATTTCAATATGGAAATATAATATATTTGAGACCCACCTTCTAACTCATAAAATCTATCAAGGTTATAAACCAAGATTTAATTACTATTACAACAATAAGAAAGCATATGGAATAAATCATTTTTATATGAGAAACTTGAACTATCCATGCACACAACATAGATAGAATGTTACTTTAAGTCCACGAACATAAACTAATTCACTCAAGCATATGAAATATTATTGTCAATTGTACCCAAATATAAGGCTTATTTAGGCTAGAGTTTGATAAAATTGAAATGAGGTCCCGCGGACTTGGGAATAGATTAATATATTTATTTTAAGGAAGACACATGAAATAATAGTTCAATAATGATGAAGGAGGAGGAAATAATTACTATTATTACACAAGAACATGATTACTGCTAATAAGATCCTACAAAAAAATTGGAAACATCCCATTGTAAATATGAATGGATCTCCATTTTGCCTATTGTCAAAGGTGATAACAAAATATATTATTTTTAATAAAGCTTTTGGAGGAGCATCATAAATAGAGTCATATCACACTTCATAATCTCATTTCTTAATTCCAACACCTTTTCAATAGTGCCAACAACATACTAGTTAGGTAATATAAGAAATAAAACTCAAACTCAAATCTAAAAGAATGATAGGATCAACTGACATCATAAATGAAAAAACTTATTAATTGTTATTAAAAATATGTAGAAAACATATTTAAATATATGGGGAAATTTAATCTATGGTTATAACTCTCCATCCAACCATAGACAAACTGTAGCCAAGCTCACTTGCAGTTGTTACACCCGAGCTATATTCCAGAGATTGAGGGGTACTTTGCTCTAATTTCTCTTTCAATAGTTTCACTTATTACATTTCTTATCTATTGTGATTTAACAACAACTCAAATTAATTCTTTAAACTCAATTAATTCTCTCTCTCTCATATATGACCTAAGTGGTGTGGTCATAGAAATATTCTCCTAGTAGGTCTACTCATAACAAACCAATAAGGATGAGTAAAACTTTAAGAATTTCTATAATATTGTAGTGTCCCTAAAAAAAAAAAGAATCTAAACACACAAATGGAACTAAAGACACAATAATAGGAACTTATGAAGGGAATGAAGCAAAGGATAAGAAGATTTGACATAAAAGAGAAAGGGAAAATGAAGCATCCAAAAAGGAAAAGGAAAATAAAATAAAATAACAGCAATGGTTAATAAAGGAAAGCAAAAATAAAGATAAGTAAGAAGTGAAATATAAAGCTAGAGAAGAGAGAGAACACATATATAACGAAGAATACAAAAAGAAAGAGCAAGAGGAATATAGGCTTGAAACAAAAATTTTAGAAAATAGATCCCATGAGGAGGCGAATCTAAAGGAACAAAAATAAAAGGAAGCTGAAGCTATAGGAAATTACGTTCTACCTAGCATGGATATAAATCTATCAACCTTGGTTTTGACGCCTTTAATAGAAGGAAACCTACAAATTGGATAAATCAACATCACTTTTGATGGTGAAAAACAGGTGATGAACTTGGTAAGATTTTGATTCAATAGAAATATTGCCCATATTGTCGAAGAGAGGATTAGATATCTCACCCATGAAAAAGGAAATCCTATATTAGTAACTATAAAAATCAACAGTGTTAAACACCCTAGAAAATTTGCTGGACATACCCTCAATAGTAGCAACCTTTTCCCCAACCACAAAAAATAATGTAGAGCATTCAATGGAAAAGGAAAAAGAACTAGATAAGATCTTAAAAAGGAAACATCAAGAAAATGAATGGCTGCACAAAGAAAAAAAACTGCATTTACCTCAAGCTCTTGTGACAAAGTTAAAGAAAAAAGTATATTTGGATGTAAATAAATAATTAGAAGATATTATAAAGTAGTTGTAGCAAGAGATTGCAACAATCCAAAAGATGGTTGTCCTGCTCAAATCCATTCAAAATGAAGATAAAGAAAAGGTGTGCAACAAAAGGACACCTTGGAATCCATTTGTACAATGAATGAGTGGATTAAAAAGCACCTCACTCCACCAAATACATTGCAAAGGAGATATTAATTGAGAAAAGAAAGAGATAAAGAAGAGATTAGGCTTGCTAACCAACCTGGAGAAAATCTTAAGAAATATGTCATCAAAAACTTTGAGCACTTATCAAAAACAACATAACATGATGGGAAGGCTAATGAAATTCCAAAAATTAGTCTCCATTAGAGCACAAGGAGAAGTGAGGCTTGAACAAGAAATTGAGAGTGAGATATAATAGGTGATGCATGTGTGAAAAAATTATATGACAAAGAAGAATAAAAAACCAACTAAAGAATCATTATTGAAGCACCAAGTGGACCCCAAAAAGTTACACCTAATGTGTGCTTCACTATTCCATAAGATCTAGGTCAATATGAAGATAATGCTTCCGAACACCTTTGAACATGAAGTCACCAATGAGAAGCTAATTTTAAGAAATGTTTTGTCTATTGCACTCGACCACAATACCTCACATACTGATATTACCCAAGGGTTACAAGTTCAATCCAAGCCTAAGTTGCTTGTTTTGGAGTTAATCCCATAATAGATGTTTACTTTTATTTATTTTTAATTTAAATGTAATTATTTAAAAGAAAATTAAATAAAAAAATAACGTAAATTAGAAGCTAGACATGATGGTATATGAAGATTCATGGAACATGAAAAGTCACCTCATTTTGTAAAAATATACCCTCTAGGTTAGAGATAAGGAATTTTATCTTTTAGACTCATGGAGAAATATTGAAGACGAGAATATTATAACTTCATTGAGGATTAAGTTTTAGCTTTGTGCACTTCGACTATTGGGTTTCGTTAATATATATTGTGAATTGGAATTTTACGTTGCAATACTAATACTGAGAACCCAGAAACCCATAGAGCCATTAAAATAATTTTCCCTCATACGTTATCAAATATTGTAAGACTATTTTTTATTTATTTTTGGTGTAATTATGATTTTTGCTCACTTGTTGCAGGTTAATGAACTATTTTATTAACTAAAAAGCTTCCATCTTTCTTGGAATTAATTGCTGATTTTTAAATCCTTTCATGTTCGTCATTGATTGCAAGCTATTTTACAATTAATAGATAGTGTATTTTTTTCTCCATGTATCTTAATTAAATACTTCTATCATTCTTTCTTTAAGGTTCATAATTATTTATAAATGTACTATAAAATTCAGTGTATAAATTCACTTAATTGTATTTTCAATAACATTGATTTCACTTGCAATCTATTAAGTGCTTTATATCAGTATCCCTTTTATATCTTATTTTCCAAAATGGAACATTCACAAAACATAAGATGGTATTTGAGCATACAATCTGGATGGGACTCTCATCCCAAACGGTTTGAAGTCGAATTGGGACATCATACTGAAGATATTAACTTAAGACTATAAGTAGTGCATTTAGCTACATAAACATCTTCTTAAATATGGCATCATCCTCTATAATTGCTCAATATTCCACAAACAACTGAAAAATGAATCATGAGTGCTTGATACTCCAATTATACCTAAAAATGCAATGGGTATGCCACCAAAAGTCCCTCTAAAACCATGACATCGTCACCAATGTGTCATACAACACCATTGTAGGATAAACAAAGCCGATGTGGTACCATCACATTCAAGTGTTGTCATCTGCTAGGAATGTGAAAGCCTTTCCATGTTATCTCAAGGATACCCATAATCATTGATACTCTCAAACAAGAAATTCTCAAAAAATTGTGTTAACACTAGCCTAGGGGAATATTCTATCTATATAGTCACGTTATCAATAAATCCAACACCAAGACTTTAGTGGCTCAACATTTTAGTATCTATTGTACCCATGGGAGGGAATTACCATGTCAACCAATCTCATTTCCCAACACTTTTCTCGAGAGGGGAAATGCTTCATCATCGAGGTAAAAAATTCTCTCTAAACTTGTTACAAAAACTCCATAGTGTTCTTGAATTGTATGAGGATCAACTCTCTAGAGGTCTCTCCTACATTGATAACGCCACATAGAAAAATACTATGAAGATAATGTGAAATCAATAATCATTATGGAAAAAAACTATAAATTCAATATAGTGGACCATAGCTAATATTAGGGGAAATAGGATACATCACATAAAATTGGCCTTCAAATGCCTAACTTGATTAAGTGATGTAAATATGTTACCTCCATTATATTAGGGATAATTAGGTAGAAAATATTTTCATGTGTTTCCAACCTTCAAGGGGAGTGACATGTCCCAAGTTAGCACATCAATCCATAGGTTTGTGTCATAGCGGTGGTTGTGGAGCTACAAATAATTCAAGGTGGGTGTCATAGCCATGTGACTAAGTGATGGGGGTTCCACATCTTAAGTGTATATATATAAGGAGAGATAAATTGTGGTGACATGGGTTACCCCTTTTCTCTTCCTATTTTTTCCTCTCATTTAATGCGCCTTTTAATTATTTATAATTTATCTTTTATTGGGTTCATAAATTACAAGCCAATGTTTGATTTTCAAAATTTTCATTTCCAATTTAAGATGAAGTATTTTATTGTTCATCAAGGTCGAAACAAACAACATTCCCTTTCATGAAATGTCACATTAAAAGCTTGAGGAAATGGTTGATGGTTGTTGATGGTGTTATAGATCATGTTATGTTTTTTTCCACATGCTAAATAAATGTCCCATCCATCTTTTTCATTTTTTAGTTTTCTTTCTGTATGGATTTCTTATGATTTTACTTTTATTTTCATTGCATCAACCTTTAGGGATAATTTTTTGGGTCCAGACTCAAGGATTAAGATGAAGGGTGCCAATCTCTGTGATGAAAGATCAATATCCTAATTAATGAAGATGAATACAATGGAAGTATGGAAAGTAGTAATGATCAATTAACCAAGAAAAACTATTTAAAATAGTGTAACCCTGGTAGTTTTGTTCCCAATAAAGTAAGGCCTCAAAGGAGGTACCACTTCACTAGGGTCAAAGGCTAACCTACTAGGTGAAGTAAGGGAAAAATCATAGAATAAAAATCATGTCTAATCATCTAGGTTTCCAAATGATCCATACTAGTATGCCCATAAAATTGAGTCAATCCACATGATTGAAAATTGGTTAAATTACTTGATAATGAATGGACCACCTTCCTTCAAGAAGATATGCTATATGCAAGAGAAATATGACCAGAGAAAGAAGTGGAGGATCCCAATGTCATATTATGTGCCAATAAAATAAGGTTGTCAGATGGCTAGTCATTTAAAGAGGATAAATATTTTCACCTATGGGCTACCAATTTTTTAATGGGTAACAAGGACTACACGAACCATCCTACAGGTATATTACAAAACAAGTACAACTAATTTACAATTCATTATAGGTATGTATTCTTCCTCATGTGCCTATGCAATATACCTAGCTAAAGTGCATGATGGCTTCAACAACATGTCTTTGCACAATTTGTTTCTATTTTTTGTTGAGAATATTGTTTTCATTGATTTTAAAGATAGGGAGGACTACATATATCTAAGATAAATATTGGAAAATGAATATTTTTGGAAATACTATTTTTGGCACCTTGGAGCCCAATTTGGATACCCCATATTTGAAGGAAATTTTACGCAAATTTCCTATAAAAAATTGTATAATATAATATATGGTTGGAATTATTGTTTCAATAATATTGCAATGATTTATAGAAGCCCATATAAATCAATATGAGTGAGGAGATATGAATTAATTCCTTAGGATATATCAAACAAAGTAGAAGTAGGATGATCCGACTAGTTTTACAAGTTGGACCCATAGGTGAATGTAGAAATGTTGGGAGAAAGACTGAGAGGTGGGGGGTGTATCAGTATAAGAAACTCGACTCAGCTATTAACTTATTATTCTTATTTATGTATGCTACAGTCATTCAAGAAACCAGTGTATGTATGCAATTGTGATGAATACAAATGCCGTATATTCAGATAACTAATTTATCATTTAGTTCATTAACTTTTCATCCTTAACGAGTGCGCCATTACTTCATTATTTAGTCATTAAGAAGAAACCATGAGCAGTAAAGAACATATATATCATAAAAACACAAGAAATATATCAGCAGACATGAACACCAGGATTTTAGGTGGAAACCAATTGTGGGAGAAAACCACTACAATTGTCATATTTGTATTCTTCTTTTATTATGAGGGAAAAACTCTTACAATCTTGTAGTGGTGCAAACTCATACCAGTAAGAAGGTACCCACCTGTAGAAGGCCACAACCTTCTCTCATTTTCCAACACCCACTGGAAGTGAACTCCAACCCCCTAATCTCATTTACTAGCATCCACCAGAAGGGATATCCTACCCCCTAAACAGTTTTATCGTCTATTATTGGAAGGAAGCCTTCAATCCCCCACAAAAGGCTCCAAACCTCAACACCTCTTTGGACCACCTTTCATAATATTTCATACTGGATCCACCTTACTTAAAACATCAAACTTGTAGGCCACCTATCATCGCATTTTCGGATTCGACCCACTTCCATCATTAACCACAAACCAGGTAACAATTCTGAATCCAATCACTAAATCAAATTAATCAATCACTGAACTAGCTAAATTATAAAATAAATACCTTGAATTAATGAATGAAGCGTTGTCAAAACAATTCATATCATATCATATCATAACAATGCACAACCACTGATAAGTATACTAGATCATATATTGTTCATCACGGAAAATAAGTTCTCTCACTACAAAGCTTAATCAAACATATTTTAGAATGTAAATGCTATTTTTCTGACGTATAGCCATGTATATACACATTTCTTCTATATGATACTTGCATACAAATCTCAAATAATTGACAACTAAATTTGAATCACTGTAACACTAAATCAATCAGTGAATCACATATTGAATCCATCATAGATCATCGAACAAGATACATATCATCACATAGTAGCTTCAAAGCTAATCAACATTCCATTCCATAACCAATTCAACCCAGAAAGACATCATATATATACAATAACAAACATAAACTAACTAATCAAATATCATGAACAACCCATACTCCAAAACCCTAGAATATATACGTGACTTTTAAAAAGGACCCCACATATGTACGTGATATCCAAGAATAACACCACCATACAAATTATGAAATACTCAAAATAATTCATAGAATATATATGAAAATACCCATAAGAAGATTGGTATATGTATGCGATCTTTAAAAGGAAAACTAGCATATATATCTAAAAGCATTGAATCATACCTTCACTGCATCCATAACATAGTTCACAAACTTCACCATCAGACATTTATGTAAGAATATCATTATCACCACATATCTATCATTTTTATATATAATCATAAATAGATAAAGAAACCATTTTCATTAGTCTTCATTATACTTTCAGATCTATTATATTTGAGCCTCCTTCATTCTGTTTGGTGGACACATTTTTTAGATCATGCATAAACATCCCAATACTTACGCTCTTAACACCTTGATCTCCATCTCTTTATATAGTATTTTCGTAAACCAATACCTTAGATAAATACCTTATTCATTTTGTAATTATTATTTTACAGGATGAAAAAATCGTTGTTACACTCATTATTGTGGTCCAATACCATGGTCAATACCCCAAGTTTCAAATTACAATGGTGTGGATTATGTGCGTGATTTCTCTTCATCATACTTGTGTGTGTACGTGACCTTGATTCATAGAACTAACGTATATTTTCTGAAACTTCACTTTTATGATTCCTTTGTCCCTAAACTTGACATTCCTTTTTCCATCATCTATCTCACATCTATATCAACCTGAATAATGATCTTGTTAACATATTGTTGACATCTTTATAAAGTAAGTTTTCATCAAGGATAACACATTAACCATAATGTGAACAATCTCCCCCTTTGGACTTTATGGCAACCACTTTTGTGTTTGGTCGCCACCATCTGTGAATACTTGCCAACACGTGTGTGAACATACCAAGCTAAACACCAGGATTTTCTGCCAAGACATCTCTCCAAACACCAAGCTTCTCTCCCCCTTTGAAATCAAGGGAAAAAGGTTGACCAATGCTGAATGAAAAATGCTCTCTCTCCTTTTGTAGAGAGTATCATTGTAGATCTCATATGTTGAATATGAAAGTTGTATATTAACCATGCCCCCCCTTAGCGTATGTTGAATTTTATAGAATATATTCAATGAAGTACATGACTCCATGACTCAACCAAATATGTCCTTTCCTGTAAACAATGACTCATGCTTACAACAGTCACCCAATATAGTGGGGTTACATATTTGACTCTCCATTACATCTAATTCCCAAAATAATCAGATTACATACATAAATGGCTTGAACCCAATATTCCATACATGAATGAATTTTACAACGATTTAGAATATCGGTCTTTACATGACCTTTACATCGGGAGACATATATGAAATTTGTAACCAAAACTAGAGACCTTGAGAACGAGGTAGAAAAATCATGGTGGTAATAAGCAACCATCATACACCATATAAGAATCCACAACGTACACTTTTGATGGCAACAACATATATAGCAACATGAACATCCTCATCATCAATATATAATATATTGCAGTATCAAACTCTCCAATATCATCAACATGTGATCAAATATGAAAAAAATTGAAGCATGTTCACTATTTCATAAGATATCACAATCTATCAACAACTCATCCTTTGGACCTCATCCCGTCAAGAGAAACACACTCTCTTCATAAGTATAAAGAGTCACAATTCTTAACCATAAATATTAGGAACCATAGAAAGCATTAGCATGTATCACTAACATATGTGAAAATCAATAGTTATTTCAAGCATTACAAGCCATGGAATAGACAAGCAACATCACATATTTAGTATACACAACAATAGGCTTTTAACTGCATATTTACCATATGTAATCCATGCATTAATGATGACATAATGATAACAACATATCAATTCCAACTAACAGTGAATGAATCATATTATCAACTAGTGCCAACAACTACCATAGCATACACATCTTCTTCATAAAGTATATCAAGTAGAATAAACAACTTCACGTAATCATCCGTAAGGTTATTTTTTGCAATTGAGCCATCAATGATATCCCATGACATAGATATAGAAATATGTATACATCTTCTCATCAATGAGAGATACCAACAATAGTGAGTAAATCATGAACTCATCATCGTCAACCAATAGGATTATAATATTGTGCAATCAAGCCATGTTCTTAACTCGTATTCTTGATCAAGCTCAACAAAATCTCTTCACACATAAGAAAAGCGTCAACCCTCAAGTACCACATATATGTCAATTTCTTGTATCACAAAAGTATAGGCAACATAACTAAGAACCAAGAAAAACCTCATAGAAAATTTTCATATGTAGCTCAAGAAATATATATACATCATCCAGAACTTCACCATATGAAACTTATTCATCATAAGACATAATGATATAATCATATAAATTTCATCAAGTACTGAGTGGATTAGCAACCCATCATCATAAACCAATGATATTTACTTATCATGAACGTCATCATGCAACAAGGAATGCCCAAGAAATCCTAATTCCATAAATGCATTATTAGAAACATAGAAGATGCTCCACCTGAACCTATTCCAACTATTAATTGTCAAATATGATCATATATAACTCAACAATTAGTAAAGAATCATAACAAAAGTCACATTTTGGAACATCTCATGATCCTTCATGAACCAACCATCATTCCTAAGAATTATTAATGGTCGGTAACAAGTCAATATCAGAACCATAAAACCAATAATAACTAATTGGGGTATATTAGTAAATCTCCCTACGTGTATCCCACTATTTCTTCATCTCATATGGGACTTTCTAGATCAAAAATCACATATGTATGTGATTTTCCTTCATCATATCCATGTACAAAAAGTAAGACGATGAAATCATAACCACAACTCTTCATGAACCTATACTCTATGTTCGTGTTCAAGATATAATGTTAGTAATACCAAAACATTATTAAAATAATATCAAACCATAATATATAGCCATCACCAAGCTACTCATGCATATCTCCCCCTGGGATCATACACTATTGATCCTGTAGACGTCATAATCATTGCCTTCTCTTCATGAGGTTATGTGCCTCACATTACTACTGTAGTCACTATTTGGAGAAAAAATAAATAGACTACAATGGGAACCATATTTATTTACTTTGACTCTGAAGAAGAGGAACTATCCTCACCATTTCTACATGAATTCTTCTTTACTAGCACATATAGTTTATCTAGATTTTTGTATCCCCTTGCTATAAGCTTTCCAATTTATACATCTATAACCTTGCATTTAGGTGATGTAAACAAAATTATATGTCCTTTTTCAATTAATTTACCTACACTTGGAATATTTATCTCTAGCCCTTGAACTATTAATGCATCAAATACTTTTCTATACTTATCAAGTTTGGCTTTACCTTTTCCCAAAAAAAATTCTAGAGTATTATTTCCGAGAATAACTTTACCGACTTTTTTTTCTTCATATATTCAAACTTGTTATTATTTTCAGTCGTGTGATGAGATTATTCATTGTTTATGTACCATCCATATTCATAATGAAATGAGAAAAGAGAAAGGCCACACCTTATCTGATATTCTTATTTTTGTCTATTCTGAGAAGTGTTGGTGGATCCATATTTTTGAGGTAGTTTGACAATAATTTTATTATTTGATTATTTTCCATGTTGTTTTTGGAGGTCCATTGATTTTTTCCTGCATTATTTTTCTACATTCTGAACCTTGTTACAATCATAACATCTTATATAACCAGAAAATGGTGTAGGGGAATCATAATATTTCAGTTTCATATTCATTTTTTTGTAATCAATAAGTTTGTGACCAAATATGTTGCAAGGAAAAAAATATCCCTTAAATAAACCTGAGTACATGGGAGTTGATGATGTTCTTTTGAAATGAATACTTCCTTGAGATTGAAGCAATCTGCTTCTGTAATTGGCCAAAACATGTCCATAATTATGACAGATAAAGCAGTTAACATTATTAATTAGATGAGAGAATCGATTAATGTTTCTATTTTTGGGACCAAATAATTTCTTTTGAAAATACATATTCCTTAGATGTTTATTTGGTTGACTTTTTATCTCTTTCATAACAATTTCAGATTTCATCTTGTTATCCTTCAAGATTCTTACACGAGCTTGTGAACTAGATTCTCCTTTTAATGTTTCATGAAAACCAAGACCAAATTTAATGAAAGAATAAATTTGAATAATAAGAATGTTATCCAAAATCTTAGTACTATATTTGAATCGTAAGTGTTTATTCATTTCTTCTAATTCACCTTTTAGAATTTTTACTTCAAATTCAATTTTGTGGTATTGTTTCTCTTTTTCCAAATACTGCTTCCTAATTCCTTCTTCAAGCTTTCTTCCTTCTTTCAATTTCTCATTTAATTTGATAAAATCTTCCTTCATCCCATTCTCTTTTTCTTTAAATATTTGAAGTAGCTGTCCATTTCTCTTGTTTCAATTTTCAAGATATTCTCTTAGAGAGACGATCTAAGATTCAAGACCTTCACAATATGGTTTAGACTCTAGTCCAACATTTACCAATTTTATATGATCCTTGTTATCATAGTCCAATAAAGTATCCTTAAGATTGGTAATCCTTTAAAAAAAAAAAATCAAGTTTTCTTATCATATTAAGAACTTCTTCTAACCTATCTTATTTTGAATAAGTGATTCTATATGACATAACATACTCATTATTTTATTTGTAAACATGATTACCTATTCGTTTTGATGAAAAATATTCCTTTATTTTCCACTGTTTCTATCTTTCCTTGTTCTTCTGCTAAATATTGTCCTTAATCCATAAATTGCAGATATTGCTACAACACCAGATGCATCATTGTCACAGCTCTCCTGAATTTACTTCTCCCTTTCATCTACCTTCTCCTTTTACTTCTTTCTCAGCTTCCCTGATCCACTCAAAGTAGTTAATATTCAAATGAAGTAACCTGGCTCTGATTCTAATTGTTGGGAAAAATACTAAGAGGGGGGGGGGGGGAGGTGAGATCATCATTTTAAATAATACTAAAACTTTTCATTTCTTCCTTATATTTATTTACCTTAATATGATTTAGGAAACCAACGTATGTACGTGACTGTAATGAATATAAAAAATGTATATCTATATTTTAGTCATTAATAAGAAACCATGATCAGGAAATAAAAAATAGATCATAAACACACAAGAAACATATCAACACACATGAACACCAAGGTTTTAGGTGGAAAACTAATGTGGGAGAAAACCACCAATGTTGTTGTCTTTTTCTTCTTCTTTTAATATAAAGGAAAACATTTTACAATATTGTACTAGTGCAGATTCATACCAGTACACATGCACACACCTGCAGAATACTACAAACTTCTCACATTCTCCACCACCCACTGGAAGGGTGCTCCATATCCCTGATATTGTTTATTGGCACGTATCAGAAGGGAGCTACCACACCCTAAAAAATTTTACTAGATACTACTGGAAGGAATATTTGACTCCCCCACTAAACGCTTCAACCCTCAGTACCGTTGTGGACCATGTTTCGTAATATTCCATACTACATTCACCTGATTAAAAATATCAAACTTATAGGCCACCTTTCATCATATTTTCATACTTGGCCCACTTCCATCTTTGAGCCCAAACCAGGTAACAATTATGAATCCAAACATTGAATCAAATTACTCGATCACTGAACCAGCTAAGTCATCAAATCGATTTCTTTAATTAATTAATTAAACTAGATTAAACTAATTCATATCACATCATATAAGTGCACATCCACTCATAAGTACACCATATCATATTTTTTTCATCACAGAGACAAAAAAATTTCAATATAAACCTTCATCAAACATATCTCAGAATGTATACGCTATTTCTCTGATGTATACCCATGTATATACACATTTATTATGTATCATACCTGCATAAAAATATCAAATTACTGACAACAGAATCTGAATCACTGTAACACTCAATCAATCACTAAATCATATACTGAATCCATCACAGATCACCAAATAGTAGAATTAACACTAATAAGCATTCCATTCCATAACCAATTCAACCCAACCAGAAATCATCGACAGATAGCTGAAAACATAACATAACTGATCAAATATCATCAAAAATCCATAATGAAAAACCCTATCATGTAAATGTGACTTTTACAAATAACATTTGCATGTGTACGAGACATCCATGCATAACACTAGCATACATATTATGACCACAATAAAAATACTTTGCAGAATATATACATGACTACCTAGAAGCAGATCTATGTATGAATGTGACATTTCAGAGGAAAACCAACATAGATATCTTAAATCACTAATTTGTACCTTTTTTGCAGCTATAATACACACTTCTCAAACCTCATTGTCACACATTCATGTTAGAATATTATTATCACCATAGATGTACCAATATTAGCTAAAATCATAAACATATCAAGCAACCATATTCATTAGTCTTCACTATACTTTCATATATATCATATCTGAACCTCCTCCATTTTCCTTACAGGACACATGTTTTAGATAATCATGTACAACTAAATAATTACACTCTTAACACCTTGATCTCCATATCTATATATAGTACGTTCCCTAGCCAATACCTTAAGTAAATAACTTAGCTATGTTGTACATATTATTTGACGGGATCAAATAACTATTGTGGCACTCATTACTATGGCCCATTACCATGGTAAAGACCCCTAGTATTCAAACTACCATGGTACGTATTATGTACACAACTTCTATTCATCATTATTGTGTTCGTACATGGCCTTGCTTCACACAACCCACTTATAACTTTTGAAACTTGACCTGTATCATTCATTTATCACTGAACCTGAATTTCATTTTTCCATCATCTTTGTCACATCTATGTCAACCTGCATAATCATCCAGTTACCATAATGTTGACATCTTTATCGAGAAGGTTTTCATTAAGGACAACACATTAACCATAATGACAACAAGAAACATTGTAAATAAAGGATATATGAAATTCATTTTATTTCCATCTAAGAAAGAATATACGTAAAATTTTCAAGAGGATCTAAGGTTTTTTGGTTGATTCTTTGACTTTATAGGAAGAAGAAAAAATTTCATTTATGGGGTGAATGAGTCATGATCACATTTTCACTATAATTTTTGTTATTGGAAGTTCTAGAGTGGGAAACTTGGAGGAGCTAGAAAAAATATATTTTTAAAGC
Organism: Pinus albicaulis; assembly: GCA_034641835.2. Classification (NCBI taxonomy): domain Eukaryota; kingdom Viridiplantae; phylum Streptophyta; class Pinopsida; order Pinales; family Pinaceae; genus Pinus; species Pinus albicaulis. The sequence continues at coordinate 1,022,738,879 of CM076577.1, read as the reverse complement.
TATGATTCAAATTACATACCTTGTTTCACTATAATTTTGAAGATATGTTGTGAAGAAATTAAGCCTTGTTAATGCTTTTGAAATCTAGTTCAAATAGGTGAGCTTGAAAATTTCAATATAACTTTTTTTCTAGGTTGTTTCATACCATAAAACGTTTTGGATATATATAGGGTATTCATGTACTTCAAGATAAAATCTAATTCCATGTCCTACTATAATTTCAGTGCATTCTTTGAGGATTTTAGGTCTCCCGAAAGCACCTAAAACAAGCTTCAAACAAGTCTACTTGATATCTTTTCTATAACTTTGTTTCTAAGATATTTTATAATATGAAATATAGACAAGATAGATAAAATATCTCATACCAATGGTATCTCTTTCAAAACTTGTTTCCTTATAATTTTGAAGATATGGTGTAAGAAAGTTATTTTTCCTTAATTATCCTTAAATGTGTTTTAAATAGGGCACCTTGGTATTTTTTCTATAACCTTCTTTTTGAGATGTTTCATCTTATGAAATATGGAGGAGATAGAGAAGATATCTCAAGGTACTAGTGTTAGAAAAATTAGGCATTGTTTCACTATTATTTTAGAGATGTGATATGAGGAATTTAGTGTTCCTAAATGCTCGTAAAACATTCTTTCAATACGCCATATTGCTATTTTTTCTATATCTATTTTTGGTTTTTTTACAAACTATGATATCTAAGGAAAAAAGAGAATTTATCTCTTGTTAATTGATGTAGGAATTTTAGAAACATATTTGCAAAATTTGATATGTGGCATGTTGTGGCAGTTCATTCTTAGGAAGAATCCAAAATAAATAAGTGTTTGTAGAAGTAGACATGGTCAAGGAAGAAGCATTAAGTATATGTGGTGATGATAAAAGTAACTAATAATGTGGTGAATATAGAAGAAACAAGTAGAAGTTGTCAATGTAGAAGTAGCTAATAGACTTTGTGAAGAATAAACTAGACTCAATGAATTTGGTTGGTGCCTATGAGTATTTATAGCAATGGGGAATGATGTCTCATGTAGTTTGATGCATAAAAATATTATGCAGAATGGGATTTGTGTCTCCTATAGGTTGTTTCCTACAAAGCATTATAAGGATTGGTATTTCTTCTAGGTTGGTTACTAGAGAGTAGCAAATGGGATTATTGTCTCCTATAGAGTAGTGTCTAAAAATCCATATCAGGGATTCGTGTCTCCCATAGGATGGTTCCTACAAATTGGTTTAATATTAAATTTATGTCTATAATATCTTTCATATAAAGAAATTTTTTAGTTTTATCCCAAAATGGTTTTCACATATATTTAATGTTACTTGTTTAGTTTATAGTATTGTTGTGTTATGACATTGTAATATTTAAATAAGTAAAATTGGAATTATATTAATTAACCCCCCCTCCCCCCAACTCTCATTATAATTATGAATCAAACATTTCATGTTAGAGGAAGCTCCTTCAAAGGAATTGTATCCACAGAAAGGAAGATCTCACTATTCCTGAAGTTTCAATTAAAGATCATATATTTGATGGATAAAAATATATTTTTTAGAATACAAGGATTGTAATAAACCCAAGTTAAAATTTCTTGTAATAAAGTTAATAAAAACAAAATAATACAAAGGTCATGGGACATGTATTCCAAGCTAAATGTTCAGAAATACATCCTGGTGGGTGACACTTTCAGTTTATTATGGCTACAAAAATTAGAAAAGCCATTGGAAAAGTGAAAGAGGCATTAACTAAGATTTATTTATGACAATAAAGGAAAATAGGAGAAAAGGGAGGTGAAAGGTCACAAAATTTCATGAGGAGTAAATTGAAGGGAAATAGACTAAAATGAATAAAACAAAGGCCTCAATCATAAAAATATTTCTAAGGATTAGTTTACATAATTTTTTTAGATAATTTTTAGAGGTCACTCTATTATCTCATACTATTGCACACTTATAGAACTCTAGGATTGGAGAAATGAAGGAAAAGGACTAAAAAGGAGAAGCAAATGGAAGAAAGGAAAGAAAGGATAAGGTCAAATCAATAACATCAGCAGGAACATGTTGCAAGTAATGGGTTGCATGTGTGATTTCCTAGTTGATGTGTAAATGCATGGTGCATGCATTGGCTTATTTGGTTCATTTAATGACATGGTCATGGGATTTTTCTAGTTGGATAGTGGTTCCAACCTTGGATTTCCATTTTTATATAGCATGGTGTGATGGTATTCTTTTATTGTTGAGATTTAGATTTCTGAAAGGTTCTCTAAGTGGATGAGGTGGTCTTAGGAAAATTCCCAAGGGTTCGGTGCCGAGGTGTTTTAATCTCCTGGAAGCCCTTAATGGGTGGGTGGAGACATGAAAATACCTCAAAGTAATGGTGAAGAAATTATGAGGCATCCAATATTATTTTTTTCATTATGACCTCTTGACTAGTTTTTGCGAGATCATGGTAGCCTGAGGGTGGAGGTGGTTTAATCTCTGGGAAGCCCTAGTTTCTTTATGTCTTGAGAGCCCACATTCATGCTTAGAATATGGCACGGGGGTGATTAAATAAAAGAATTATTTAGTTCGCCCCATTCTATCATCAGGTGGTACATGGAAGTGCTTGACTTGGTTGGTTTTTGCATAAGTTAGTAAGAGCTATTTTCCTATGGTAATCTATGATTACTTGTAGTTTCTATTATGGCTATTTGATGATTGTTATGCCATGGTTAATAATCTGGTTATGTGCTATTTATAAGCATGGATTTTTAATGTACTCTAGTTATGTCATGTTTAGGATTTGATAAGTATTTGATGGTTAATGAATGCATGGGCAAGGTTACTTGGAAGTGGGAGTGGGACCAGGGAGGGGGAGTGGAAACGGGAGCAGGGAGAAACATTTCCAAAAGCTCCAAGTTTGGGAGCGAATAAGGAGTGATTTTTTATATAATACATATTTTTTTACTTTTTTATGCATATATGTCAACAAAATCATGTATAATGATGAATTAGATATAAAAAGAATAAAAACATGGATTATACCATATAATCCAATCATCTAGAAGTTATAATCTTCACCAATTACATTCACAAGTTACAAGTTCTCATTTATATAACATGTAAGGGTGCACATAACCAAATTAATGTTGGGTGTAATCTATATGTAAACTAAAAGTAAATCAAAAAATAGGCTCTAGATGGCCTCTTTCATACCAAAAAAACATGCTACAACAAATAGCTATATATTATAAAAATCATTTCCTATCTTGGGATGTTTGTCATTAATATCACCCTCTAATAAATTAACATAAGATAGAAGAAATGTAGCATGGCATGTCAATATTTTGTTTGAGTGATGGGTACATTTTTAGTAGGGGCATGATATAATATTTCAACAACCAATGTCATTAACATGAAGGTACATAGAGGGCTTGGTGCTCTTGATTAAATACGAGTCTCATACCCTAGTACATGAAAAAATCCAATGGAAACATTGCAATCCCCCTAATCCTAAAATCCTAAGAAACTAATAATTCTGTCAGATTTTGAGTGAGATCTAAAATTATACTTTCTCCATATGAAATTCAATGAGTTCGGACCTGCTCTCAAAAATTATAAGTCATTTCATTGTAATGTTAAAAAAATTAAGAATTTAACATTACCACGAATTGCATATCATTAATAGGGTCGTGAGCTTGAATGTTAGGCTTCCCTACTCAAAAAAACTTGTATCTTTGAAAAAACGTTGTGTATCGAACATCTTTATGACAAAAAAATTATGAAAATAACCATAGAGGGATTTTGTTTTGCAGTAGCATGACGAGAGTCAATTTTAGGAGCAATCTCCCAACTCGCATATCATTCACTTCAACTCGTAACATGCTTCAGGAGAAATTCTAAGGGGTGGAGGGGCGCTCCCCTGCAACCCTATACAAGGGATACCAAGTGTTATTGAAGCTATTATGAGAGGAAATTATATATTCTTGGTGATTATCAGATACGTTTCAAACCCTTATGTTAAAATATGCATTCATTAACTGTAAATTGCTTTTTCACCATCTGTTTGATGAAATTGCTTTCATGGTTAGGCCTAGTTAGGTCAAGGCCTTATTCAAGGTTTTTATGATTAGTATAATCCTCAAGTAATTTATCCTTCTTGAAAGTATCAAGAAGTTATTAGTAGTGGTATGGAGTTTGGATTGGAATTGTGGCTCAGATATTGGGATCACACCCTCTAAAAAGATGATTTTGGTTTACAACCACATTTAGGGAGGTGTCTGCATGTTTTTGGATGGTCAAAACGATACTCATGTAGACTTGTGCATGTGTTTGGGATTCTAGGTCATTAAAAGAGTTACCCTATTCAAGGTTTGGTCACTTGGGGTGGTTCTTTGGCCCTTGAGTGTCTTGTAAGCCCTGTAGGATGTTAGTTTGTGGAAAAAACTTCCATAACTTAGTCTTGGAGGTCAGGTCATGTCATAGTAACTCATCCTCTCATCTTTACCCTTGAATACCGATGAAATTTTTTAAATCTAGGGTAAGGGATGGGGGGTTGTAGGGTCCTATAATAATGGTTTTACATTCTCTTTGGGTGATATCTGTTACCACAGGGTTGTATCAATGAATGTATCAAATTCCTGGATTGAATGGGGCTAGATGCATGCTATTATGCATGCATTTTCATGGTTATGGTTGTTATTCATGAGGTCGTTGTATTCAGTTAGTGTTATCATTCATGATGTTGATATATTGATATGATTATGTATATACATTTATATTACTAATCTAGGTTGATTTTTTAGATGAGATATCCTCTATTAAACTTCACTGAGGTATGTTAATTATATGTATATTTTGTTTATATTACATGGTATGTTTGTAGGAAGAAGAGGATTAGATATGACTCGAATAGTGGTGGATTACATTTAATAAAATTATCCTTATATATTACATGAGAAACATAGAGATAAGTACTCTCCTAACATAGAAGATACCTTGACAATTATAAAGGTAGAAATAATAAGTTGCAATGTGGATAATGATATAATTATTCAGTCATAGGAAATAATTTTGAGGACATAGGAAAAACAAGAAAAATTCAATGCAGTTATCATTCAGTGTTTTTCAAATTTGTAGAGACAGTAATAGACATAGAATAGTTATGGATAGGAGGATAGGACTAATGGGATATATCATTTCATATCTCAATTAACACATAGTTAAAACATGGATGACATAGTTAGATATGGTAGCTTCTTCGATATAGTTGACAAGAGAGACAATGGTTCTAGGTTCTACTCTACTTATGGTTCATATTTGTATCATGTTCATTGTTGCTATAATCCTTACAAGAGGAGTGAGAGGGATACTTGTCTGATGAATTCAAGAAATCCAAGACACTCAAAGGTAAGCTTTGTGATCAAGTTATTTCCATTTTGATTCACCCTGGATCTAAGTATAGGTATGTTAATCCTGACCTAGTGGATAAGTGTGGTTAGAGAAAATAAGTGCATGTAGATTCTTGGTTTGTGTAGTTGGATACATGTACTAAGAAAAGAGTTCATTATTAGTTAAGAGTTGGTGAAATTAAATTTGTAGCTCAAGGAAATTATTGATAAGGGATACATTAGGCCAATTGTGTGACCTTTGGGTGCACCAATGTTTTTTGTAAAGAATAAGGATGGTACTCTCAGGTTTTGTATTGATTACGGGAATTAGAACAAGGTGATGATAAAGAACATATACCGCTTACAGAGGATTGATGACTTACTTCATTAGCTGAAGGGAGAAGAAGTATTCTCAAAGATTTATTTGAGATCAGGATATGATTATGTATGCATCAAACAAGAGGACATTTACAATACTGTTTTCTAGACTAGGTATGGGAATTATGAATTTGTTATGTTTCATTTTCCTGAGTAATGCTCCAACTACTTTCATGTGTTTGATGAAAAATGTGTTGTGTCCTTATATGAACAAGTTTATGACACTATTCATTAATGATTTATTTATATATTCTAAGAATGAGGAAGAGCATGCAGAACACCTAATAATAGTGTTAAGACTGCTAGAAGACAACATCAATTGTATAAAAAACTTAGTAAGTGCAGTTTCTTTCAGATAAAAGTTCATTACTTGGGACATGTTGTTTCCAATGAAGCGGTAGTAGTGGACCTGAAAGATATTAAAGCTATCATGGAATGTGAAACTAACCTTTAAACTGACATGGATATTCCACTAGATAGTTCATCATAAAAAATATGATAATATTATATTAAAAATATGATATTCTACACTGTTATAGTTTTATTAAACTTTAATATATATATATTTGATTGTAATTAACACATTCATGTGAATGGAAATTATATAGAAAAAGTAAAGAATGACAAAATAATCTTACACACACATAAGACACAATATATCCTCTCTAAGAAACCCTTTTGGGAAAAAACACATTAGGAAGGTGAGGCCACTTCGCTCTCTCTCTCTTCGGAAATATGGCTGCAAGCACAAGGAAGTAATGCATGTGGCTCATGGGATGCTATAATGCACGAATATTCCTCTTTGTGTGCTCTACCTCCTATCTCTCCTTGATATATTTTCTCAGCTATGGAACAAAATACTCTCGTAAGAATAGGATGCCTCCTCCTCCTAGTGGCCCAGTTATAATTGAACCCAATATCCTACTAGTGGTTAATTTTGACTACAAAAAATACTAACTAGAGTTAAAATATAGACTCTTCTAGAGTATTTTAATAATAATCACATTGAAAACCAATTTTCCAAGAATAATGGGGGTTGTCGTGACATCCTCCCAGACTATAGGCATGAAAACATTAACGTCAACTTCTGTGTGGCATGAATTTCACATACAGACTTTGATTGACGCGCTTACTGCACCATTCAAAATATTTCTATGTGTAGAACAATATAAAATGGTGTAGCGTTAATGGGGAAAATTTTTACCCCAAAAAAACATCATTTGATGCCTCAAAATGTGCTAACAAGGTCTCAAACCTAGTTTTTCCAAACTATGTCCCATCAGTAAAAATGGTCCCTTGAGTTCATTCCTCCATTTGTTCCATTCCAAATGCTTCGATGTAGATAAAAAAAATATAATGATCAAATATAGATCAACAAATCCTAGGAATGTGGACAAGGTCAAATAGTTCATGTGGTTAGTAGGTTATTACGTGAGGCTCATTAGGAACTTCCCATTAATTTCTTATCCTATTACATCTTTTCAAAGGAAAGGAAAGAAGTTTGAATCGATGGAGGAATGTGAAACCAATTTTGAGCAATAGAATAAATTTCTTACAATGCTATGATTTTAACGATTGTAGATTCATATAAAGAGTTCATGGTATGTGCAGATCCTTCAAGGATGGGACTTGGTTGAGTCTTGATGTACGAAGGAAAAGTCGTATGCTATAAGTCAAGGACACTAAATGAGAAAGATCAGAATTATTTGACTCCTGACTTTGAGTTGGCAGTGATCATTCATTCAATGAATATGTGGAGGAACTGTCTTCTTTGCGGAAGGTTTGAGTTGATGAGTGATCACACTAGGATTATATACTTATTTTACCAACGTAATCTTATTACAAGCAAGATATATGGCTGGCCACACTTAATGAGTTCGACTTTGATATCAGGTACATTAAGGGTAAGGAGAAGAAGGTTGCAGATGTTCTTAATAGAAGAGTGTAGGTAAATCACGTTCCATTAGTGAGTTGATATGGGATATATTTACATGAATAGATCTTATAAGCAGGGAAGCAGGATGATAGGTAGAAATATCTTAAGCACTGGTTACAACAATAGGGTACAGGTGAACAAGATGTGGATTTTCATATCATGAAAAATGGTTTGGTGATATATAGGGGTAGGATTTCTGTGGCAGATAATAATGAGCTCAAGAAGATTATCTTGAGGGAATTTCATGTTAATTGGTGTTCAGGTTATCTGGAATATCATAAGGCTCTAAAAGCTATGAATAAGTTCTACTATTTGCTAAATCTAAAGAAATAGGTGGTTGTGTTCATCGCAAGGTGTTTGGATTGTCAATAAGTAAAACAAAAGTGCAAGTATCCAAGTGGTTTATTACACTTAATTCAGATTCTAGAGGGGAAGTGGGTGGTAATTTCCATGGAATTCAATACAAAAAATTTGAATACATCTAGACAACATGATTCCATCATGGTTTTGGATGATAGTTTGACCAAGCCAACTCACTTCATTCCAGTGGAGTCTACTAATTCACCTAGTGACATAGCTCAGATTTCTATCAAGGACATAGTGAGATTGCATGGTGTTCATAAGATAATTATATCCAACAGTGATGCCAAGTTAAATTATATGTTTTGGAGAGAGTCTTTTTTTAGGTTTGGGGAAAAATTTTCCTTTCAGTACAACTTATCATTCATAGATTTATGGATAGATGTAGAGGATTAAAATATTATTTACATGTTCAGGATGTATGTTATGCATCAACAACGGAATTGGGAAGAGTATATTCCACTAGTGGTGTTTGCATACAATACTTGGTATCAAGATTCCTCGAGGATGAGTCTGTTTGAGGCACTTTATGGGTGAATTTGTAATACTCTGATCGAGTGGAGTGATCTACTGAAGAGGGTATTGATTGGACTATATATGTTGTTAGAGATGGAGTAGGAAATGAAGCTTATGAAGAATAATATAGAGGAAGCGCGAGATAGGTAGAAGAGATATGTAGATTAAAATAAGGTGTTTAAGGAGTTCCAAGTTAGGGATGATGTGTACATGTGCATCAATCCGAAGAAAAGCTCCTTCATGATCTGGTAATGTGCCAAACTAGCACCTCACTATTATGCACCTTTTGAGATCCTTGATAGGATTATATCAGTGGCATAAATACTTGAATTGCCACTGATAATATAATTCCATAATTTTTTCCATATTTCATTGCTTAAGGCATATGTGAAGGATGTTGATCATGTGATTGACTATTTTGTATCGCAGGTGGAACTAAAAGTATATTTCTAGCTAGAACCTCAATGTTGTAACGAACCTCTCCCCCCACATATAACCTCTTTCACTCACTTACCAAGGGTAAACATGAGATGAGGGGCTATTATGATAATACTAAACCTCCTAGATCAACTTAAGGAAATGGAGATAACAAAACAAGACCTTACAAAAATCCCTCAGGTGCTACAGGAACCCTAGGAGCTAATACACCACACCAGGTTCCCAACCCGTGATTTAACCCAACCATTCAATGAATTCAAGTCCCTATCTCTCCCATGAAATGGGCATGCATGAAAATGTGACCATCCAGTCCACGGTGCTCGCAAGACCCCCAGGAGATAATCTACCACTCCAGGTTCCCAACCCCTAAGTTAACATAGCCATTCAATGAATTAAACCTCGAGTCTCTCCCATGAAATGGGCATGCATGTGAATCAGACCCTCGAGTCGCTCCCACAGTGGCTACATGGGAGAGACTAAAATATTTTCCAGCTAGTGTTGTGTGAGGGATTGTGAGATTTAAGCCACTTTTTTAGGTCTAGCCTCCATACCACTTACTAAAACTTAATGAGACTTTCCAAGAAAATAACTAAAACCAAGACAAAGCCTCAAAAACAAGGTTTGATAAAGGATTTTACCTAACCAAGCCTAACCATGACTAACATTACGTCAAACACTTGGTAGATATGCAACCTATAGGTGATGAATGTAATTCTAAACATAAGGGACTACGAACTCATATGCGAGTTAAAAATAAGGACCACGACCCTCTCTCATTAGTTTCATTAGCATCAACTAGGTATTGCATCCATTATTATTTCAATTAAAATCATGTAAAGAGACATGACTAAAACCAGAAATATACCCATAATTATAATAAAAATATAACCATATATATATAACCATAATATAACTTCCATTAAATCCACATAATATCACATAAATTTACCAATCAAATCAAGAGAACTCATTATCTATATTTCATCCATTATTTCATCCATTATTCTTAGAAGTAAAAGCATGTAAAGAGCCATGACTAAAACCAAGAATATACCCATGATTATAACCAAAATATAACCATATATATAACCATAAGATAACAACAATTAAATCCACATAATTACACATACATTTACCATTAAAACAAGATAACGTATCTTTAATTAAACGTAAGAAAGAGCCAACCAATTTAGGTGTTCCACATACTAGCCAACCATGGACATGTTTGAACCAAATCTTTCTGTTAGCCAATCACCCTCGTACCATATTCCAAGGATGAGTGTGGGTTTCATGGAAAAAAATATCCAAAAAGAGCCAATGGAATCCAAAGGTTAAACCACCTCGACCCTCACCATATTGTGATATTTCCTAAACTGGACTCGAGATCACAAAACTAGATCAAGCTTGGAATTCCTACGGATTCCTTCACTATCATTTATGAATTATCTTGTCTCCTTGTCTCTAGGATTTACCCCAATCCACACTTCATAACTAGGCCCTTATTGATACTCCACCCTTTGGTTTTACCATGTATCTCACCATTAACAGTTAAGGGATTCTTAGGTCATTGGGAATTTTCCGTAGACCACCTCCACCTCGGATTCTGATACCATCCACAAATTCTAAAGCTGAAAACCGAGAAAAATCTACTCACCCCATGGCTATCTCGAAATGGATAGAAAAATATGAAAAAACATTATCAAAACTCGAAAAAACCATGATATCAACAACAAATGAACAAAATACCAACATCCACATACCTTACATGTCAAAACTAGTTATGAAACCGTACATGCAATCTATTGCCTGCAAGTAATCCTCTTGGAGGTTCTTGATCTTGCCATTCCTTTATTGATCCTTGATTTCCTTTTGTTTCCTTTCCTTTCCTTCCATTTAATTTCCTTGTTTTCTTTCTTTCTCCTCTTAGTTATATTCTTCTCTATAAGCCTAATTCCAAAATTGAACTAACAAAAATCCATGAACTGATCCTCATAAGCCTTTTTATTAATGAGGCCTCTATTTTCTTCAATTTCCATTAAGTTTTCTACATTTTCCTGCTCACATGAAACTTATGACTGTTCACCTTCCTTTTCTCCTAATTTCCATTAATTTCATAAATAAATGTTCCAAAAATATTATTTTTCCTTTCCAAATCATTATCCATTGTCTCTGCCAATTTCCCCTTATCCATAGATAATTGAAACGAACACCCACTAAAATTTTTTTCCCAACATTCAGCTTCGAATAAGTTCCTGTTGCCCACCTCATTATTGTTTTCCTTTATTATCTTTTATTACATGGAATTTTAACTCAGGTCTGTGACATAACCATCCCACATGGGGAACAATTTCCTCGGTGTTAAACCACACCTATACCTCAAAAAAACTACGAAACAAAAAACATACTTCACATCAAGCTTTATAACTTAGCTCATTGTAGTATTTACAATGTAAAACCTACTGAAAACATGAAAATAATATTCTTTACTATAGCTTTATAACAAAACTAATTACGAAGTTTATAATAACAACCACATATAATTATGAAAATTTCCTTCAACCAACAAATAATCATACTATCTACAAAGCTTTATAAATCCATCTTGACACAATATTTCAATAATATACACATATAGACATATGCACATTTTCTCAACCAACAAATTAAAGGATATGATTCTTGCATCCACAACAAGGAAGTCTAGAGGCTCACACCTACGCCCTCAAAATTAGTACCAAGATTCACCTCCTTCTCAAGGTGTCCAGAATCCACTGCCAAAGTCAAAACTACATCCAACGTCCAAAACAATAATTCAACATTGTTTTCTTCTGAATGAACCATTATCAGCTCATTTTTCCAGGGCACACTCCCAATGTGCATCTGATTCCATCTGTAAATTTTATGACAAAAAAAATACATTACACGACCTTCCTTTCTCTTCTATAAAGTCCCTCGGCATACTTGTCACCCACTTCTGTGGAGTCCCTCACCTTCCAAATTTTGTGGCATCTTTTATCCTAGGTGATCCATCCCTTGGAAAGTCTTCCTCGCATCAAAATGTTCAAATCCTTGCCTCAAACACAAGGAATATCCCTACCTAGAAACCAAGTAATATCCTTTCCTGCAAACCACCATACCATTCATAGCATTCTCATGGAAATCAATGACCACTATTGGGTACTAGTGTCCCACAATGCCCTTGTTCCTCATTTCTTTACGAGCATACCACTTCATGTTTCAATTTCTTTTTTTATTGAAAATTATTGTATTTAGTTTCAACCACCCAAAACCAGGAACTTTCATGCTCTCTTGTACGAAGCACATAATTTTTGTTATAATCAAAAGAAATTGAAAAAAATTGAATCATACCTCATTGGTGGTCCATCAATAAGGTACACTTGTAATTCTATTTACTTCCTGTCACAACAATTAAAGCTAGTTACATTACCAAATAATCACGTATAAACATATAAATATATCACATCCGGTTATCTCAAACACAACCATGATAATCAGAATCATAGATCACATGCATAGTTAAAAGTAAAATAAAATACCGATACTTATATTTCCAATGGTTCTTCGCTTCTTCCTCTGTTATTTATCCTTTATGTACACATACTGAATTGATTTCCAAACCTGGAAAACATTTAGTGACTTATCATTAAGCAACAAGGGAATCTAGAGATTAAGCCTCCTCCTCCATTGATATAAAAAAAAAGGGTATCTAGAGACTAAACTATCTCAACTCTCAATATTAATAACAACGACATCGAGAGACTAAATTTACTCAACCATAAATAGCAACAACAAGGAAATTCGGAGACTAAATTTCCTGCACCCTCAATACCAGCAACAAGTGCCAGACAATACTATACATGTTTGTCCCGTCACACTGTGCAACCCATACACATACAAAGTGTACTAAATCACATACAGCTACACTCAGTATACAACACAACATATACACCTACACTCGTTGTACCACACAACATATACAACTACACCTGATGTACAACACCACACATACACATATACCCAGTCTACAACATGAAACCTACACCTACACCTGGTGTACAACAAAAAATATGTATGTACACATCGTACAATACCACGAATAAACATGTCGCAATATAATAAGTACCGAATACTTGTAACACCACACCAAATATACACAACACAACATGTACGACACATACACAATACCACATGTGCAACATGTACACAATACCACCTGTACACAATGCCAACTTCACAATGTGTACACTACAACACATATACCTGACACCACCTGCACAATGTTTGAACAACACGACATGTACACTGCACTGCCTGCACAACATGTACACAAAACCACATGTACAACATGTATATAGCACCACATGCACACAACACCATCTGCACGACATGTACATAAAACCATATGTTTGCAACACCACATGTACCACCTGTACATAGCACGACATGGACACAACACCACATGTAAAATCATGCATACTTCACCATATGTACACATCACCGCATGTACAACTTGTATACCATACCAAATGTAAATAGCACTGCATTCACAACATGCTCATAGCACATTTGTACCCAAAATTGCATATAAGACATGTACTTACCATCATCTACACCCAACATTGCATATGTAATCATCCACACAGAAATATATATGTAATGTGCACACAACATCATACGTACACAATATTTCATATGCTACATGTACACCACACTGGTATTGCACATCCTAAGACCACACTAACCTTACCAAGCAACCTTTCTTCTATTGTATTGTCCATGGTTGTCCCATCATGCCACAAGCACACTTCTTTCATTCCATTCATGAATCCCTCAGCATATCCTATCCATAAGATAAACATATACATAGTATAATAAAAAAATATAAATTCATAACCACATGATATTGAACTTGCAGATTTGTCAGGACTACTCTTCCCACTTCATTTCTCATGAACCAAGAATATATCCATGCCATTCACCTACATAATAAACCATTCCTCCACAAGAATTAGTCATGATGACCTTGTGAGACAACGCCCTACATACATACATATATTTATATAAGCACCAACATAAAAAAATCATGATCGATGATTATCTTGTCAGACAATGACATACATACATAGATATATACATATAAACATAAACATAAAAAAGTCATGATCCATGACAATCTTGGAAAGAAATGAAATATATACATGAATATATGTAGATATGGACATTAGAATAATCATCATCACAACATAATTATCATATATATTAAGAAAAAGGTTAATATCATGGAAAATTTTAGGGGCTAATATTCGCAGGTGGGCTAATTTTCCATGGTTTTTACAAAAAACAGATTCGCCAATTTCCATTTTTTTCTAAAATTTATTCGTCCAAATTTTATAACATAAAATTATTTTATCCTCAAAATCTCCAAAAAATTATAAATTCTATATAAATAAATTAGGAATTTGGACATATTTTAAAAAATATCACCAAACATTTTATGGTTTGAATATTAGGGACTCGTAATATTTGCCAAGGTTTGTAAACTTTAAAATAAATTGTCGTCCTTAAAATTTTCCCTGGTTAATATAACTCCCTTTGTTCGTACAAATCATGCACAACATATAGAAAAACATTTCCCAACTTAGCCAAGGAATATGACCACTCAAATCCATTTTCTTTACCTTTCTTGTTACCTTTCTCCTGATTGTCCTCCCACCTTCCATTTTCCCCAATGGACCCAACCAATCCAACTGGTTGTCATGCTCTTTCCTTCAACTACCCTTACTCATTCATAGAGCTTCATATGAGCCTTGCACCATCTTTCGGGTTTCATTTAGTTATCCCTTATCTCAATTAACTTTCTTCTCTCTCAATCAATTCCTAATACCCTAAAAACATTAATGGAAAGAATTAAAAAAAACCAAAAAGAGAACCATGGAAACCAATAAAAATATGAAGCCGGAAAAAATATGGCATGGCCATCCACTAGACATAAATAAAGACAAAATCTACCAAAGAAAAGAAGAAAAAAAAAAGGTACAATACTATAAAAAAACACCATGACTCAATCCCCATAGCTTTCCAACACATCCAAAGGAAAGAACAACCTAAGCCTTCTCCAAGATTTCATGGCAGTCTCTTTTCCCTTCAGTTCCCTATATCATACGATTATAAACACATAATTTATAGTGTATAAATAAATATAACAATATAGCAGGTAGCTTCCCTTGTTCGGCCAAGCATGCTACCTTGTAACTGAACTTAGATGTGAGCAACTTATTCCAAAGATCAAGGCATCATATCTATTAATTTGAAATCGCCCTTTACCAATTCTAACAACCACGTCATAATAAAAAATCAACTCACATTCATAAGTCATAAACATAATGCTATAACTACCACCTACATACACTCAAGCACATACCATTTTTCCTGAGTACATATGTGTTAGTGCAACCATCTCAAAAAATATCATACCTTCATTAGATATTATACATACGAACTCATATCATGCAATTATTCAAACATTCAAATAACGAATAGACAACATAATAGACACCAAATAGATGACATAATCAAAAATTCAATCACCAAGTAGATGACATAAGTAAACTCATACCAAAGAGGTGATATAATCGAACACCAACTAGATGACATAATCAAAATCATACTTCAATGTATCTTAGGTAAGGTTATGTTGTTTGCACAATCAATATAGATTAACATGATATAACTTTAGAATATATCAACCATAAAATAACTAAGATCATGATATCCATAATAGTAACTAGCAAATATGTTCGCATAATAAACTCATAAATAATTTTCATTCATGCATAAAAATAACATATGCACAGTGAGTCTAGATTAGTATGACACGATATCATAAGAATATCGACTCATACCTGAATGCCATAGCCCTAACCATCCACATAGTCCAACCAGAATTAGAATCATACATATAACATCAATGTCCTAAGTACAATTACCATAACCATCAAGCATATGAATGTAATGCACATAAAAATAATTTACTATCCTTCATGACTAATTGACACATGTACATATAATCACACTGATTAGCTAATATATATCATGTATTTAACCCTAAAAAAATATAATTGATGGCATGCACATAACCCTAATGGTCATAATAATAATTAACCAACATACCTACATGCCAAACATATAATACATCTATGATAATATGCTCTTACCCGAAATTCTAGCGATGCAACCTCACTCTCATAATCTGCACCTACTTCTCTATCTTAGCCAACACATCAACATCATCACATAAAAACAACATCATAATGACATAAATTTCATGCAATGATCTCATTCATGACAGCCTTAACCATTACAATGCATGCATAACAACATGCATCCATCCCATTTGGTGCAAGAGTTTTAACCACACTCTGATACCACCTATAACGAACCTCTCCCATCACATCTACCCACATTCAACAACTTACTAGAGGTAAACATGATATTGGGGGATACTATGATAATAATACAACTCATAAATGACCTTAACGAAATGGAGTTGAAAAAATAAGACTTTATAGATCTCCCTCAAGTGCTACAAGACCCCCAGGAGATAATCCACCACTCCAGGTGCCCAGAACTTGAGTTAACCTTTTCATCCAATGAATTAAATCCCAATTCTCTCACATGGCATGGGAATTCATGTGACTGGGACCCTCGAGTCGTTACCACAATGTCTGCAAGGGAGAGACTAGAGCCTTTTTCAGCTAGTGTTGTGCCAGAGATTGTGTATGCCATTTTTACCGTGCTAGCCTCCATACCACTACCTATAACTTGATGAGTCTTTCCAAGATGATAATTGGCACCAAGAAAAAGCCTCTAACACAAGGGTTGGTCAAGGAATTAACATAACGAATCCTAACCATGACTGACATTCCATCAAACACTTGGTAGATACGAAAGCCATAGGTCATGAATGCAAGTATAAAAATAAGGGAATGAAAACTCATATGTGGCTTAAAAAGAAGGATCACCACCCTCTCTTATTAGTTATCTTAACATAAATTAGGTATTACATCCATTATTCTTTCAATAACAAATAATAAAATGGAAAGAGCCATGACTAAAACCAGTCACATACCCATGCTTATAACCAACATTTAAGAATATAAATAACCATAATATAACAACCATTAAAGCCACATAATAACAGATACATTTACTAATCAAAGCAAGAGAACTTATCTTTCATTAAATAGATGCAAGAGCCAATTAGGCTTGGGACTTCCATGTACCACCCGAGCATAGGCACGGTTGAACCAAATATTTCGTTCAGCTAGTCACCCCCATGCCATATTCCTAACATGAAATTGGGATATCATGGATAACCCAATCCAAAGAAAACCAAGGGAATCTAGATGTTAAACCAGCTCCACCCTCAACATACCGTGATCTCACCTAAACTGACCTTGGGATCACAAAACCAAACCGAGCTTGGAATGTGTCTAGATTCCTTGACTATCCTTGAGGAATTTTCTTGTCTCCTTCTCTTTAGGATTTACCAAAATCAACACCAGATCATTAGGCCCTTACCAAGACTCCACCCTCTGGCTTTACTACGTATCCCATCATTACCGGTCAATGGATTCCTAGGCCTTTGGGAATTTTCCTGAGACCACCTTTTCCCTAGATTCTGAAACCATCTAGAGATTCCAAAGCTCAAATATGAGAAAAATTCCATCACATCATGGCTATCCAAAAATGGTTATGCAAGGTTGAAAACCACGCTCAAAACATGAAAACACCTTGCCACCGATATTAAAAGAACCAAATACCAACATGCACATATCATGAATGTCAAAATTAGCTGGGAAACCATACATGCAATTTATTACCTACAAGTATTCCTGCTAAAGCTATTTGATCCTACTGTTCCTTTCTTCATCCTTGATTTCCTTTTCTTTCCTTTAGTTTCCTTTACTTGCTTGTCCTTCCTTTGATTACTTGATTTCCTTCTCCTCTTGGTGCTCTTCTCCTGTCAAAAACTCAACTGACAAAAACAAATGAACTAATCTCTAAAATAATTTTTATTAATGAGGCCTCTATTTTCTTCATTTTCAATTATTTTTCCTTCATTTTCCTCCTCACATGCATACTATGACCTTTCATCTTCCATTTCTCCTAATTTTCATTATTTTCATAAACAAATGTGCCAAAAATATTATTTTTCATTTCCAAATCCTTATCCATTTTTTTTCCATTTTCCCCATAGAAATATATAACCGAAATGAACACCCACTAGGATGTTTTGCCGAACATTCATATTGGAATAATTTTCCCTTTCTCGTGGTCTTATTTTTTCCTTTATTAACTTTTATTACATGTGCTTTTAACCCAGGTCCGATATAAGTAC
This sequence comes from Pinus albicaulis, assembly GCA_034641835.2. Taxonomy (NCBI): domain Eukaryota; kingdom Viridiplantae; phylum Streptophyta; class Pinopsida; order Pinales; family Pinaceae; genus Pinus; species Pinus albicaulis. The sequence continues at coordinate 1,022,720,458 of CM076577.1, read as the reverse complement.
ATATTGAAACGAAAAATAACTTATGCTCTATAACCAAGCAATGGAGCAGGTTAAAGTCCATTAGAAGCACTTTGGGCTTGATGAAGCTACATGGGAGACTGTTGATAAGATGTAGGCCTTGTATCCTTCATTGTTTGCTAGTGGAGGCAAAGGATTTTTTGTATATATATATATATATATTTATGTATGGCTCTTATTTTAAATATTGTAATCAACTATGTTATAAATATGCAATAAGAAGCATGATTGTCATGTCGTCATGTTCTTCATGTTGGTTTTGGTTTTCAGAAAGTTGTTCATTGTAAATACTTCATCAAGAAAAGTTATAAGTGTCCTTCGGAAGTATGTTTTGGTTTTCAGTGACTTTGCTAGTTATAGGTGTCATAAGACACTAAGGATGGTGTTCCCCTAAGGGGGAGGGGTTTGTAACAACCGTAGCTTAAAATCTCATTCAATAAATTTAATAATGAAAAATAATACCAAGGTCATGTGACACATATTCCAGGCCGAATGTTGGGAAAACCAACCAAGTGGGTGTCACTTTTGGTTTATTATGGCTAAGGATATTGGCAAGGGAATTGGAAAAGGAAAAGAGGCATTAATTGGAATTTATTTATGAAAATAAAGGAAAATAGGAGAAAAGGCAGGTGAAGGGTAACATATTTTCATGATGAGGAAATTGAAGTAAAATAGAGGAAAATCAAGAAAATAGAGGCCTCAGTGATACAAGGGCTTATAAGGATGAGTTAACAACATTTTTCTAAATCAATTTTGGAGCTCAGTCTACTCTCCCATACTATTGCACACTTAGATAATTCTTGGAGCACTTTAACATTGAAGAAATGAAAGAAAAGGAAGGAAAAGGACAAGAAAGGACAAGAAATGAAAAGAAATGAAAGCAAGGAGAAGGTTGGATTAGCAGCTTTAGCAGGAATGTATTGTAGGTAATAGGTTGCATATGTGATTTCCTAGCTAATGTGTGAACTCATGGTACATGCATTTGTTTATTTGGTTAATTTTTTCTCATGGGCATGGGTTTTTCCTAGTTTGACAGTGGATTCATCATTGCCTTTCCATTTCTGAATATCTATGGTGTGATGGGATTCTTTTTTTGCGGAGCTTTGGATTGTCAGAAGGTTTTAGAGATGGGTAAGGTGGTCTCAATAAAATAATGGTTTACTCTCCAGGAATCCCTAAATACATGGGTGGAGACAAGAAAATTCCTCAAGGTGATGGTGAAGAAACTATGAGGCATCCAAGATTGTTTTGGGCATTGTGATCTCTTGACCAATTTTGGCGAGATCGCGGTAGCCTGAGGGTGGAGGTGGTTTAATATTCATGAAACCATTATTTTTTATGTCTTGATATCCCACATTCATGGTTTTAATATGGCATGGGTTTTATTGGATGAAAGAAAGGTTTGTTTTAACCCAATCTATGGCTCAGTCATACGTTGAAGTCCCTGACTTGGTTATTTTTTACATAAGTTAAGAAGAGTTATTTTCCTATTGTAATATATGATTACATATACTTTTATTATGGTGATCTAATGGTTTTGATGTCACGGTTAATAAAATGGTTATGTGTTGTTTATAACCATGCATTTTTAATGTACTCTAGTTACATTATGTTCAATATTTGATAAGCATATGAAGGTTAATGAACTCATGGACTAATTTTTTTATTGAAGCTATTATGAGAAGGGATTAGACCTTCTTGTTTTTTCTCAGATAAGTTTTAAACTTATATGTTTATGTATGTATTCATGACTTTTAGATTAATTATTGATCTTATATTTGACAAAATCACTGTCATGGTAACGTTTGGTTAGATCGAGTCCTTGTTCAAGTTTTGTATGATTATTATTTTCTTCGAGTCATTTATCATTCTAAAAGGTATCAAGAATTTATAGTCAGGGTCTGGAGGATGGCCTAGAATTGAAGCTCAGATATCGCGACCACACCCTTCGAACTGAGGATTTTGGGTTACAACCACACTCAAGGAAGCGTGTGCTTGCGGTTGGAAGGTAAAATATGTACTAATGCATGTATGTTCATGTAGTTGGGTGTCTAGTTCAGAAGAAGAGCTATCCAACTCTGGTTTTAGTTACCTGAGGTGGTTCTCTGGCCCGTGAGTCTCCTGTAAGCCCTATAGGATGTAATTTTGTGGCCATTAAGTCATAGTTTTCCAGCCCACTTTTATAACTATATATTTTCATTCGGGTCATGCCATAGTAACTCTTAATCTCATCTTTACCCTAGTAGACCAATGAAATTGGGTAAATGTGGGGTGGGGGAATTACAAGGATGATGACATATATGACGTTTTTTGGTTTTCATGGTTAGAAAGGTGTGGTGGATGGAAGGAAAGATGATAAGAATAATGTAGAATTCACGAGTTTCATCTTGAGTTTTCTCTCAAAATCATGTTTTTGATAAGGTGATTCTTTGTATAACAAAACAGAATATGGGATAGCTTAAAAATATCCTATGAAGGAGGTAAATCGAATAGCTTAAATATAATTAGAATTTAATGATGGATACTACATATGAAATTAGAAATGAAAACTTGGATCAAACAGAAGAATTTGTAAAATATTGAAAGAAGATAGAAAATATTGAAGCATGATATTTCTTTAGCTACGAATCTGATGAAGAAGAAGCTAAATGTGCAAGAAATTCGATGAGAGGATATTGCAAATTTAATGGTGATATATTATTGAAATTTTTTAATTGCATTATAGTATATCATTATGTTTATGAATGTTCCTATCAAAAATTGGGATATTTTTATGATGAAGAATATTTCCAAGCTATGAAATCGTAAGTTGTTGCTCATAAAAATGAAGATTCATATTGACAGGATTAATTTGGTAAAAAAGATATAGAATAAGTGAAATCCGTAGGTAATCTACTATTATATTGTAATTTTAGAAGAAGAGGTCATCTTGCTTCCAAATTTCCACATGTATTTTTGAAAAATAGTAATGATGAATAAGAAAATGAGGATGAGTCAAAAGATTATGACTATAAAATGGCACGATATGATCCATGAGAAGAAAGTAATGCTTAGATAATTAAAAAAACGAATTCCTACTCAGCACCATGAATGGTAAATACTTTGATCAAGAAAAATGATATTAAGAGGAAGAAAATTTTAATGATGTTAAGGGAGGAGTTATCTCTGCATTAAAAGAAATGGAAATACTCAATAATTGTTAGAAGGAGGTGTTGTAGAAACAAGAGAAATAAAAGAATCATGATATTAAAGAATAAAAATTATCTCTCATAAAGATACAACTATAAGTGGTAAAGGAAGTAGAAGAAATATTTTGTGCCAATTTGAAGAAAACTAAGGACATTGTGATAAACTAGAAGCTAAGATTATATTCTTGAGAGAGGATTTATAAAAATCCAATGATTACCTAAATCAAAGTTTGAAGTTTGGAATGATTTCTAAAATATTGTATGATATTATAAATTACCATATATCTCGTCTTATTAGAATAGGTCTTCGTTATCATGAAACTTGCAAGGAAGAAAGAAGCTTAATGACATCATAAAAGAAATGGAAAGAATAACCCAAATTTGTGTTAATTTCTTGAGAGGATCCAACAAAAATGCAAGAATATTCAGATATGAGACCAAATATGAGGAGAGACATAATCCAAGAGGATATAAAGGATATATATAAAGAAATTTTGGATATGTTTCATATTGTGATACATGGAAGAGATAAGGAAGATATCTATAGGCACTTGTGGTATACATTTTAGAGCCAATATTTCAAAATTTGTTGCATGGCATGCTCTAAAAATTCATTCTTAGGAAGAAGCAAAAATCAGAAATTTTTGGGACCTAACAAATGAATAAGTATAAATTAGGCGTAGTGAAGGAAGATGAAAATAATAGGTGCAAGGAATGCAGAAGAATCAAGAAAACTAGGTGAAAGCACGAGAAACTAATAAATGTTATGAAGAAGTAAGCATACTTAGTGAAGTATGTTGGTTCCTATTAATATTTGTGGTAATGGAGATTTTTATATTATATAGGTTATAGCCTACAAATATTTTAGTAGAGGGGATTGGTGTCTCATGTAGGTTAGTGCCTACAAAGAAGAAAAGGGGATTCATGTCTCCTATAGATTGGTTCCTACAAAGTAGTAGAGGGGATTCGTGTCTTTTGTATTTTGGTTTGTAAAATTGATGTAATAGTAGGTTGGTGGCTACAATATCATACATATAAATAATTTTTGTAGTTTTGTCCCCTTAGGGTTTCCAAATATATTTTTTCTTAGTTGTTCAACTTATGAGTTTGATGTTTTATAATGTTCAAATGTTTAAATAGCTAAAAAGTTTAATTATACTGCTTGCCTACCATATGAGTAAAATTGTGAATCCAATGTCTTTGTGTAGAGCATTTCCTTAAAATAGTCTAGTGTCCATTCTTTTTTTCATATATTTATACTTTCCAAAAATCTCAAAATATTTTCCTTCCCCTAGTACCGACATCAATTTAAACCTTGCATATCTCCATAAAAATTATGGTTAGTATCAAACTGTTAACAATGCTTGGAATAATATTTTTGGTGATTTATTTCAATGATTACATAACAATGGTTCAAGTGGTTTTTTTTATCAAAATGGTCATATAATAAAACTTGACATGCTTCCAATTGAGTGAGACAACTATAATTTACTTTGGAAAAAATCACCCATTAGTACTATCATACTTAGTATGAGTCCTTAAAGTGCAAGCGAAATAAAGAAAACCTCATGGAACAAGCCAACGTTCTCTACATTCTTAAGGATAACTAGTATTGGCTCCAAATTGGATAAACAAGTACATTGATCAACATCATTTTCGAACTCTACTTTGAAAGAGAATATTTGGTGTTCCACCAAATTTATCATTATAAGCATTAACGCATTAGAATACCACCACCACTAGATGATTTATCCCAAGATTTATTTCCCCTATAATGATTTGAAATGTGTCAGTCAAGTGAATTACAAATAGGATATTGTTTGTAACCCTAAAATTCATCCATTATTTCATGTATTCGATATAACTAAAGTGGTTAGATCTAACTTCCATGTTCTAACTAGTCTTCTATAATTAGATGAAGAAGGTTCATTTGGTTGTATCCAAAGAGCATCCCTGAACAAAAGAGAGCAGTATCTCCATCATCATCATTCAAGAGGTACTAATATGGTGCTAATGATAGAAATTCCATGGATGATAAATAGGGTCTATTAGAAATCCTTTAGCGAGCTACTTATGAGTAGTATTACATACAATATTTCTTTACAAGGGAGACAACATGTTAGGGTCCTACCATAACCACATCAAGTAGACATATATTGTTTTATCCACCAATTCCATGTCTGTTAAATAAGGTTGATGTACAAGATATTTTATGAAAGAAATAATCCTAAGGGGGCTTACAATTTTTTTTTTACTACAAGAATATTCCTAGAAGGATCGAAATAAATTATATAAATAATTAAAAGAAAGTTAAAGAGATTTCTTATGAGGATTATTTTAATTGGATCTCTAAACATCTAGAGGTTTCTATGTTTAAGAGACAAGTATCATCACTTTCAATCCCCATGGACCACAAAAGGTATGACTTGAGACACTGATAATAATCGTAAGACCTTTTGATTGAGATCCTACGTAAAATATGAGACATATTAACATGGAGCATTAAAGTCACATATAAGAATTCATATGAATTTGATTTTGGTATCCATTAAATATCATGGTAACAAGCTAATGAATGAAGTCAGCAATATTCAAAATACTCATAAAAGTCAAAATTGAATAGATCTTCATTAATTACTCTTGAAAATATGATATTTACATGGAAGATAACCAACAAGTATAACCTCCATTGCCATAGATTAAGTCTCTATAACATGTGGGAGATATGTATATTGATGCAAGAATCTTGCATAAAATGTTATGGCTCTTCTATCAATCTCTTCTTAGATAATTTTAGAGTTTTCTGCTAATGGTGACCACACCAACTTTCCCATAGGTTGATTATGAAACTATTACAATTCATTTATAATTCACTGCAAGTCCCCAATTGTCTTCATGTTATTATGCAATGAAACCATGTCAAGTGCATTGTGTCCTTTGCACTATGTCTCCATGTAGAGCCTTTGTATCTCTTTGTAGAGTCTTTCCTTCACTTGGTCTAGTGTCCCTTTCTCTAGCACACCTCTTTCGAATTGTCAAAACATTCAAAAGTTCAACTTTCCTCTAGTTTCAACACGAATCTTAGCCTAGAATATCACCCCAAATATGATGGCTAGACACAAGCTATTAGCAAATGTTTGGAAGCATATTTCTGGTGCTTTAAATCGAATATACCATCCCAATGATTCCAATTATTCTCTCTATGAAAAATGTGATACAATATATTTTTTCATGGTGTCACTTTAATGATACAACTTTTTGTTGTCTATGGAAAAAACCACCCATTAATACTATCCTACTTACTAGGAGACTTTAAGGTTCCAGAGGTAAATAAAACCTCAAATTCAGAAAACATTTTTGACATTTATAAGGATAATTTGATAATGTCACAAGATTGGATTAATTAGTAGGTTTACCAACATAATTTTGAATCTCATCCTGAAAGATCAATTTAGGTGTTGATCAATGTGTAACGTTATAATTATTACCACACTCAAAGAAAACCACCACTAAATGGTTTCTCCCAAATTTTATGGCACATATAAACTATTAAAATATATTGAGTTAATATGTTACAAGTTGGAGCTTCCTTATGAACCTAAAATTCATCCAATGTTTCATGTATCACACTTAAAGAAATTTGTTATATATAATTTTCATAGTCTAGATAACCTTATAGAACCAAATGAAGATGGTTTCATTTGATTGAATCACAAGGCCATCTATTGGGCTCTGAATATGTCATATCATTTAGTATATAAATTCTCAATTCATGAGCCATAGTCCTTCATTTATGACACTTTCCATAATAATTGTACCACCAACTTCTGCTAAATGTACCTATTTCACCTTGTGGTTAATTATTATGGATTTCTTATCTTTTTAATGGTTAATTTTATTTTAACATGGTTTGATCAATGGCAGTTTAGTAATGTGGCTATGTGGGGAAGAAGCATTTTCGAGTATGATTTTTTTTATTTCTCTGCCAGCTCAATGAAAATTTTGTATTTAAGTACATAGCTTGGTACCATTTCAAAAATTTAGTACTTAATTCTGCACCTACACGAATGGAGAAAAAATTCAAATGTAATGTTCCAAATTCAGAACAGCTCGTGAATCATGCACTAAAAATGCATTTCCAGAAAAAATTGCAATAAAGAACTGAAATGGACCCTTGGATCCCATAAATTAATCAATATAAAATCTAAATCCAATATTAGAGCTGAAACAAAGAAAAATAGGTGGGTTAAACAGATCTCCCACACCTAGGATTGCCAAAAAGCACTAAAACCCCAAGACTGCAAAATACCGGAGTTGCTGCATAAGGGACTGTGCATTCTAAGAGAGGGTTTACAGTAGGAAATGAAGGAAACAATGATATATTCTCATATATTGATAAAAAATTCTAAGAAAAAAATATCTAATCTCCTTATACAAAATAGAAAAGAAACCGACAAGGGTTTCTTATCAAACACTCTGCATACAAAATGGGAATTTGAGTAATTTACTGAATAACTACTGCAACACTGAAGTAAATGAGTGTAGAAGGCTTAAATATGTATTATTTTCTATATATCCCTCAAGGTCTTCCTCCCATGAAAGGATGAACCTCTCAATCACAAGGAAACACTACAACGGAGCCACCAAACCATGCACTAAACATTGCCTCCAAAATAAAGCATTCCCTAGCTGGAAAAATGCTGGGAACATATGGGAGATGTGTGGTATGATGCCAAATATCTGAAATCAGCTCTGGAGCTCTTCAAATATGTCCCCCAAGTGAAGGAAATCTTCCTCTAATGAGAAACTAGCTCAAGAACCAGGATTCCAATCCCTTCCACTGCTGCATCCTGCAACACTGGAAAATCTCTGGAAAAAAATGTGCTAATGAAGTTGGCTGAATCTTGGCATGAAAACATGATGTGGAATGATGAATTAAAACTCTCCCAAAGAGGCAGCTCAAAGGAACGAGGTGGGATTCCCACTCGGGAACACCTGGTGCTAAACGCACTGCTACTCTGCTGAATAGCAAGAGAGAGAAAAAGTCTGAGAAGACTTGGAAAATAATCTAAGACATGATGAATAATTCTGCCATCCTCTTCCTTATATAAAACATGAGTTTTCTTTCCCTTGGCCCCACTCAATTAGGTCATCTCTATCCAAATATACATCTCCCTCCAAAACTGCATTATTCTTCCTTAGATTCCTCCTCTAAAACTGCGATGTTTACTTTGTCAAAGCAGCTTGATTTTATCCCTGTTCACACATGGAGGTGTTTTATTAAGCTATAAAGAGTGTCTCCTTTCACACTTGGAGTGTTTTTATCCTCCTTAGGAGAGTTATGGGATTTTCTACCCATTTATTCATCGACTAGAGTTGCTGCTAACTCTAATGTTCCATTTAGCTTTGAGGCTAAAATTTTGGAACATTACAGTCCTCCCCTCCAAAATATTTTCTTGTCCTCAAGAAAATTCATAGGGAGAACAAAATTTATCCCCTCCTCCTCATGTGGCATCCCATAAATAGTGTCCATCACTGCATCAAGATAATCTGCAATAAAACTGTCATCCAATGTTTCCTCCCAAGGGTGCAGAGCCAAATGGTCTACATCAATCAAAGATGGAAAGTGTGAATGTAAAATTTTTGGCTATCTCATGGCCTCCAAAAAGTATGGATGATGATGATCATGGTGAATGAGTGCTTCCCTCACCCATGCTATCATTCAAATGAAGTGAGTCACCCTCCAACATGGTAACTCATGAAAAATCTCCTCCACTTTGTGCTCCGGAAATGTAGGTGAGCTGAATAAATGAACATGATAGGCAAGATGGCCTATCCCACGTTTTCCTCCTCTCTACTGATGATAATTGTATAGGGTATGTTGATCTAGGGCTACAACATGATTTCCCTCCAATGGCAAGAAGAATATTGAGTTTCCAAAGACCCTTCCTCCAAGGTCATGAGTCATGTGAAACCAAACCATTCCATACAAGATGAATGGCACATCATCACCACATGGCATCCAAATCAGAAAATGGCTGAAGGTTATGTGCAAGTTTGGATGATACATATGGTCTCTCTGGTGGATGCAACACATTCCTTTAAACTGCTGATTGAAAGCATCTAGTGGCAAGATGTTCTTCAAAGAATTTGCAACTATGCATGTCAGCTCATCTACTATAAAGCAGTAAGCTGCCATATATATCTGCTATGTAAAATCAAAGCAATACAACACTTACCCAAATTCATGTAGATATGGGTTATCAACATTACAATATTTGGCCCTAAAGTCGCCATGGAACCCATAAATAATCTTGCTCTTATGTGGAGCAATGCATTGTTTACATATGGTGAGAAAGTAAAAATAATCAATAGAGTAATCAAAAATAAAATAAATGTATTTCTTACCATGAATCATGTGTGAGCTGAAGGTGAGGTCCATGAGTGAGTCTTCCCGTGAGAATCCCCTCATAAAAATTTGCAAGACGAGAGGTTGCATACTCCCTTTGGAACACTCCATCAATAGAAACATGCTCTCAAGTGACAGCATTGTGGGCCTTAGTAACAAGGCTCTTGTCACTCCATGACTTCTCCCTTTGACATTCCTCATGCCAAAGCCATGCATCATCATGCTTCTAAGTGAGAAGTTCTTCTCCCGACATGGAAGTCTCTCATGATCCTCCAATGCTGAAGGGTAACCTTCTTGCACTATGAATGTGCCTTCCTTCTCTTTAGAAATCTGATGAAAAGTATCGGAAGAATTTTTCCCATACTCTCCCAAGTGCAAGCACAGCAACAAAAAAATTTTCTGCTGCCTTATCTCTCCCTCATACAAGCCATGAAGTAAGATCATGATGTTCAACTTGTATGATGCCCCATACAAACAAGTCTTATGCTGCTCTAGCATATGGGTGCCATGCCATCCAATTGGTTCCTCTCTCCATACAAAGCCCTCCTTGAGCGAAAAAATATCAGTAATACATGAAAGAAAGGTACAATAAAAACAAGTTTCCAAATGATTACCAGAGAGTGAATCATGGTCCCTCTCATTGAACCAGCGCAGTGCATCCTTGGCCTGCATCAATATAAGAAATAACAAGTTCTTTTCTAGCCACTTGTTTGCTACCATAGTCATCTCATAGGATGAAAACATGAATTTCCAATATGGTGTCAATGGTTCACACCAAGAATCATGTGTCTTCCCCCACAAACCATAAAAAATATAGCCAGAATCAATGCTACAAGTAGCTACAAGTACATCATCATACAATATGCAAGAAGAGATAATTATTTTTGTTACATCATGCTGCTAAAACAAGGAAAATAAGTACAATGCAAAATGTGGAATTATACGTCCTCCATCATATACTTGAGGTCTTGAGTTGAAATGGTTCAACTGGAAATTCACCCTTACTCCCAATGAGTAGGAAGGTGGTTGTGACATTCTCTCTATCACCATCTGGGCTATGCATCTCTCCATATGCTGAAATATTTCATGCTGAATGCCATCCCAAGTGAAATCCTCCATCATATGGAAATATGCATCAAAGTGCATAGAAGAGAAGTCCTCATGTGTTGCATGTAGCAACTTCTCCTTGAAGCTAGAAGATCTAGTCAAGAAGAGTCTTCCATAGGAATAGATGACCACGTCATCCACCATGTATCTGTCATCTCCATCCGAGTAATCAAGAATCATGCATGCACCAAGATCCTTGGAGTACTCTACCAAAAGCTGAGATCTCCAATAAAGATCAATACTTCTAAGAGACAGCGCTGGTGATCTGGCATGTGAAGCTCTCCTCATGTTGTTGTTTGCTACTTTGACATCTCCCATGCCAAAGTCTTCCTCCAAACTCTTCACCTCTCCAAAATCACAGAGTGGTGAATCCAAAGACAAGATGTCTTCCATATGCTCTAGATCAGGTGGCCTCCCGGGTGGAATGCCTCCATGTAGTGAGACATCAATGTCAAGGGTAGACTGCACATATGATTGGGAAACCTTTCCCCTACCCTTATTGCACAAATCAGTCTGCCTCTTCCTTGCACTAGCTTTCTGAAATAGATAAGGGTGTGTGCTTCTCATCAACTGATGCTGCTCTTCCTCCCTACCTCCTCCATCCAGGTACAATGTTGCACAATCATGCTGCTCACTGATTGTTCTTAGACCTCCATGTATGAGATCCTGGGGACTTCCTTGCAAAGATGCAAGAATCCCTCCTATTGGAAAATGTGCTCCTCTTTCATCTCGATGAGTTACTTGATGTTCTATAGATGTGACAACATTGTTTCCCTCATCTTCATCAATGTGTTTCGACAATATCTCAATAGTTGGATCCTCCTGTGAAAAGGAGATTCCCATGCCCTCTTGTTCAAGAATATGAACTGGAGGTCTTGCTTCTAGAAATGTGTAATGAAAGATGTCAGCTCCTCCCATGGTTTTCTGTAGTGGAGCGTCCTTTATCACATGCAATGGTTTTTTTTTCTCAAGTTTTCCTTGCTCATGTGCCTTAGGAAGTTTTTCACCAAACCTTCCCATCAAAGTTTCTATGAATCTTTCATAAGAGGAAGTGTTTGCCTTTTTTAATGAATAAGATTCAAAAATCCACCATTCATGAGCCTTACCTCTGAAATGTAGCACTGCAACTCTGATGGATTCCTCTTCAGAAATATGGTCCAGCTACAAATAGGAATCTAGCTCCTTCACCCAAGCTCCAGCTGAAAATGTAGGTGATCTGGAAAAAGTAGATAGAAGAAATATATCTGCATCTTGTTGCTTGCTCTTCTCCATGTGGATATTTGAAAACTCCTAGAAATCAGTATGATCTCTAAACCTCTCAGTTTGAGATTCAGACTCCTGCAAAAAATCACTAAGAGTTCTCCTCTTAGGCATTTTTCCACCTCCCATCCATCTCAAGATAGGTCTCGGCACTTGACTGCGCTGTGCATCATGGTGTGTAGCTAAATTCTCACACTCACCATGTGAAAATCTATATTCTTCTCTAGATCTAACTTCCTTTGGATATCCCATCTCCAATCTCATTTTCTTCAGCTCTCCTTGAAAGCTTTACAAAGATTTTGGAAGAAGCTTGGTAAGATTGTATTCCTTTATTCCTTCACATACTAAATATTTATGATTATTTTACATATCTCCTTCCTTTGGAATGTAATGGCCTAAGATCCATAGGCTGAGCCAAGATTGAAGCTTTGATACCACTGTAATATTCCAAATTCGGAACAACTCATGAATCATGCAATAAAAACGCATTTCGAGCAACATTTTCAATAAAACACTGAAATGGACCCTTAGATCCCAAAAATTAATCAACATAAAATCTAAATCAAATATTAGATCTGAAACAAAGCAAACTAGGTGGGTTAAACAGATTTCCCACACCTAGGATTGCCAAAAAGTGCTAAAACCCCAAGACTGCAAAATACCAGAGTTGTTGCATAAGGGACTGAGTAGTCTAAGAGATTTTTTACACAAATAAAAAAAAAAAAAATTATATCCACTCATATATTGATAAAAAATGCTGAGAAACAAAGATCTAATCTCCTTATACAAAATACAAAAGAAACTGGCAAGGGTTTCTTGTCAAACACTCTGCATACAAAATGGGAAATTAAGTAATTTACTGAATAACCACTGCAAAAATGAAGTAAATGAGTGTAGAACTCTTAAATATGTCTGATCTTCTGTATATCTCTCAAGGGATTCCTCTCATGAAAGGATGAACCTCTCAATCACAAGGAAACACTGCAACGGAGCCACCAAACCATGCACTGAACACTACCTCCAAAATAACGCATTCCCTAGCTGGAACAATGCTTGCAATGTATGGGAAATTTGTGGTATGATACCAAAGATATTAAATCAGCTATGGAGCTCTCCAAACAGGTCCCTCAAGTGAAGGAAACCTTCCTCCAATGAGAAACTAGCTCAGGAACCATGATTCCAATCCCTTCCACTGCTGCACCCAGCAACACTCCACAATCTCTGCCAAAAACTGCGCTGATGAAGTTGGCTGACGCTTGGCCTAAAAACCTGATGTGTAATGATGAATAAAAAATCTCCCAAAGAGGCTCCTCAAATTAAATAGGTGGGATTTCCGCTCGAGAACACCCGGTGCTAAACAACACTGCTACTCTACTAAACAACATGAAAGAGAAAAAGTCTGAGCAGACTTGAAAAATAATCTAAGACATGATGAATAACTCTGTCATCCTATTCCTTATATAAAACATGAGTTTTCTTGCCATTGGACACACTCAATTAGTTCATCTCCATCCAAATATACATCTCCCTCCAAAACTGCGTTATTCTTCCTTGGATTCCTCCTCCTCTAAAACTGCGTTGTTGACTTAGTCAAAGAAGCTTGATTTTATCTCTGTTCACACATGGAGGCATTTTATTAAGCTATAAAGAGTGTCTCCTTTCACACTTGGAGTGTTTTTATCCTCCTTAGGAGACTTATGGGCTTTTCTACCCATTTACTCAACGACTAGAGTTGCTGCTAACTCTAATGTTCCATTTAGCTTTGAGGCCAAAATTTTGGAACATTACATCAAAATTATAAAATATTCTTTTATTCTCTCTACCATGGTAAAATAGGTGCCACATGGGCCTAGTAAGCTGGTAAAATCCTTGGAATATACCCATCTCACATGTGTGGGACCCTAGCACATGATTTAAGCTAATGCCAAAAATAGGTAAAAATTTTGAAACTGCCATGTTTTTCCTCGATTTTTGTGTAGTTGGTGGAGAATATGAAGAATTTGGAAAAAAAAAAATGAAAAACATAAAAATTTATGTAGATCTCAAAATTTTTCCAAATATTCAATATGGTTTAGAAGTTATAGGTGGTTCTTCGAAGCCATTTTGGATAAAATTTCTACAAAACTGAGATTGGAAAAAGGATTCAAATAGTAAAAGTCCTACACGATGTTTTAGGGCATGGAATCGAATTAGGAAATTCAAACAGAGTTTTGTATTGATAATATGTCAAATTAGACTCCATATAAATCATTTTCCAAAATACATCATGGTAGATAAGATATGGTTAGTTGTTTAACGCCAATTTGTATAAAATTGCAAAAAAACCAAAATTGTGAGATTTTCCTGTAAAATTGTAAATTCGTTTTCCGAGTTAAGGGGATTATATATTATCTTTTCCCAATTAATTCTATGTAAATATAAGGTTTCAAATTACAGATACCAAGCTAAATAAAGAGGAGTAAAGAGGAGGGAACAATGATTGTGGAACATTTTCAAACTCTTTTTTTTTTTTTCAAGCTTCGAACCACTTTACATATGTATTGTTGAATATTATTAATATAGAATTTTAGGCATCCATTTCATGATCTAATGTTTTATTAATTTGAAAGTATATTTCTGTATCTTAAATTGTCTAAGGTAGTGGTTAGGGCCCACCACCAACCTTAGTCAAGCTTTAATCAATTTGAGTTACAGTAGGAATAGTTGTGTGGTGATATAGAATACTTATAGTATGATATTTGAGTGTGATTGCAGTTAATCGAATTTTATAGTTTTGAATGATTTAATTTTTAGATTTATGTTCCAAATTAGCTCTTTTTATTTAGATTTATAGTTTGCATTTGAAGCATTGAATTTACATTCTGAATGATGGAGCATTCTCAATGAAAAACCCTTGGATTTAAAGAATGTTAGTTTGTATATTTTAAGGTATGAACTGAAGTATTCAAATTATCTACGAATTAAATTTCTATTTTTCAATATGAATAGGATACCCTGTAATATTAAATTGTCAATCAGATGTTATTGATTTGGAAACAAATTACACTATGAGATCCTTCATTTTGATATTGAGTTGTTGAAGTTAATTCTCAAGTCAAAAAAACAAATTGATTAGTATCATAGTTTCATCTATGTTGAATGATTCCTTTATTTTGAATGGTGTATCTTGTTTTTTGTGTTATTGTTAGAGTGATAATTTGTCACAAGTTAGGATTGAGTGAGATATGATTTGACTAAGAGCCCTGTTGTTGTAATTATGAGTGAATGTGTCTTTTGAGGTAAGTCTCTTTCAGTTTATTTCACTAGGTGGTGATTTATTGAAGCAATTATATTAGATTTCAACAAGAAATTTGTTGGAGTTTAGAGTTAAAGAAAAATAATAGAGTTGAATGTTTGGTACTTAATTCAGTACTAGGTTGATCTTGGGATTAAAAATAGTGTGAAATAGATAGTGGATTTGTACCTAAACTATGATGTCTTGCAGCTCTAAGTTTACGAACCTCATTTGAAATTTTAAAGTAAAGGGAATTAATATAAACATATAAAACCCCCAACATTTTTGATGTCGTTTCTAGGGAGTTGCAAACGATCCACGTAATATTTTTATTTAGTAATTTTTTTAATGTATTAATGTCTGTGGTAATATTTTCCAGGAAACAAGAGGGAGTAGAGAGTATGGTAAGACGTGAGTGAAGAGCCACACATCCAATATGGCGGGGTTGCTCCAAATTTTAGTTGCCTCGAATTGATTTTCTAGTTTCTTTTTCATATGTGTAGAATTAAAGGTAGGATCCAAAGCCTCATTTTTTCTTCTTTTTTTTTGCAAGTGTGTTTTCCTTTAGATTTATTCATGGAAACAAGAGAATCCTAACTTGTGTGAACATATAACCTGGTGACAAGAGGGTCTTAGTAGCATGGTGGTGCTTCGATTATATGACTGGTTTGCTTGCATTTGTTTTAAGTGTGTTTCCTCTTCAATCCTTTAGGATTTTTAAAAATTTGGGTAATTTAAGAACTCCATACAATAATCCTAGTGTAGGATAGGGATTACCAAGAAACAAATAAGTACTGAAGGATGAATGTTTTTGGGGAGAATTCTCTCAAATCCTAGCAACATCTGGGATATTTCCTTCAGAGGAAGAAAAAATCTTGACAACATTCAAGAACTTATCTGTCTCTCCAGAAGTGATATAAGAACAACAAATCCACAAACCACATCGAATGGAAGATCTTCACCCTTGCAATATTGTCAAAGAAACTAAATAATAATGGACCACATCGACTAGAGAGAAACCATTAGAACCTGATATTGAAGAATTTTTGACATGCCTATCTGTACATTCACTGAGCACAAAAGAGGATAATCACCTAATGCTAGAATATCTACAAGGCACGATAAAGGAGGATATAATAAATGACTAAAATAATTAGGTAAACCAGAAGAATTTTTATTTTATTGAAAATTGGTTTTAAGAAACTATAAGGCCATACCATTCCTTCATTCTTCCCTACTTCTTGACATCACCATTAAAATTGTTGGTACTTCATAAACATGTATGGATTAAGGATTATATTGAGAAATTGAGTATGAATTAATTTTTACACCTATTACACACATGGTTACATTTGACGTACTCCTATACTTGAGGGGAGGAATTTATTTTTCTTAGGTAGAGTAGGATAGTAATAAATAAATAAATAAGTGTTGCGTACAGTAGTTAGTTTAGTTCTAAAATATAGTGAAACATCCTTCTAATTTTTTTTCTATAAGTGGGGATGTTAATAGCTAAAAATAAACTAGTTGAATATGGGAAATCTATGTTCCTATTGCATATTTCTTTTGGATTCTCTTTCAGGCGCATATTTATTTTAATGAATATTGCCACTTAGTATTATTTTCAACTACAACATGGTTCACTATTACTTTTCTTTCCCACTTATTAGTTATTTCTCATAGTAAGAAATTTTTATAGTGTTTATTTTTAAGAAAGTAAGTTATGACCATTCTGTTTGTAATCTTATGTGAAGTTGGAAATGATTGCATTACAACATCGTCTGGTATTTCATACCAATTTTCTGGTACCTTGTTTCAGCTAATCAGTACCCATAATTTTGGTACCAGTTTTTTATTTTGCAAGAAAAAGCAGGATTCTAGGATATTGTTCATCTAGAATGCTTAAGTAGTGGGAGAATATTTTCAAAAGTAGAAAATACATCTTCATCAATGGAATGGAACACTTAGGGGAGTATTTGATGTTATATTTCTTTTTCTTCCTTAAGTTTTTAAAAATCATGCATTCGTGATTTATCATTAAGACCACTATTTCACGAAGATGATAAAAAAATAGTCTTTTCCATAAAATTTGAATCAAATGATAATTCCAAACAATTTGTGGTAGATATTTCCTTTCTGTTTTAGAATTGCATTCTTCTTATTCATATACATTTTTTATTATCAATACAAAATAGTTACTCAAAATATAGTTACAATAGCATAATAAGAGGATTAAAAAAAATTTAAGAGGTCCATCTAATGATACCAATGAAAATAATCAACTTGAATACTATAACAATAATACTGAATCATGATCTTTGAACATCATTATTAATACTTACAAGAGAGTTGATGAAGTCTTTTTTCATAGTGGAACATTACTTTAAAAGAAAACACATATCTGAAAACTATGATTAGTAGGAATTTAGGTGTCTTTTGGTTATTATTTGGTTAGTCTCATCCATCTCACATTAAAATGACTCATTCATGTTGTTTCCTTTGAGCACCTATAAGTACCTTATGCATATAATACATTATATAGGTAATCAAAGTCACTCTGAGAAGTATCATCCCATGTATTTAAGGGGATTTCGGAAGCTGCTTCCCCATATACTGATTACAAAATAAATATTCATAATCTAAACATAAAATAATAGGAAATATGGCATTAGAGACTTCAATGTAAAATATGTTTAAGAGGTTTACCCATCGAGGCTGTGGATGCATGTTGGTAGTAGGTACTGACCTATGATACCACTAGGAAAACCCATCGGGGCTATGGACGCTCACGGGAAATGGGGAATGATGCATAAAGAAGTGTCTACCAAACCAATTCTTTTGTCTACACAAAATATGGTTACTCTATAGTGTTACAATCAAAGGGAAGAATTTCTGGAAGTCAAGGGTAAAAATGAACTCCATAAATTTGCTACCATAGAAGAGTCTTAACGTAACCTTGAGTACTTTATCATCAATTTTTCATACTATATATAATATTTAATTGTATTAGAAGTGGTACCTATGATCACATATAATTAACTAAACTGAACTCCAAAGCTTATCTATAATAATTTCATAACTATAACACTTTGCAATTTGACTAGTAATGACTAATTTTTCAATGGTTCATCATTTTTTGTGATCATAAAATCCTCATTTTATACGAAGAATGAGATCCCATTAAATTTATAAAAGGTTTCTTTCTTGAGCATAATATTTTTAAATATTCATGAAATCATATGTAAGGAGTGATTTGGAATTTTTTTCTAATTATTTTTACTATTACATAATTTTAATAAATCTAAGATGATTTATTTTTGTTCGGTATTCATCTCATTTGTTCCATTGTTTTGTTTTTTAGGTCCCTTTTTGTAATAGATCCATCTCAGTAGCCCACCTCACTTCTTCAAAACCTCTTGTTGTTTGCATGAGGACATGAAAAACCTTGGGCATGGGGGAGTGGTTAATGTTGGGACCATTTCAACATCTTCAACTTCCTTCAACATATCACATTATCACTCATGAAATCTAGCTCTTCCAAATCATTTAAGAATGTCTTCCTCACTTTGCTTCATCTTTATCTTGAAACCACTTCCATTGTAGCCTATGGTATAAATACAAATTGAATGATTTAAAAATATATTTAGCTCATTAAAATTTAAGTAATATTGATGATTAACCACTAAATATTCCACAAATCTTCACCTTTCGTAAACCCCCCATGTCCAAATACATATTATAATAAGACCATAAGAATGAGAACAAAAGTATTGTGGTACATGAATACAAAGGAATAAATATAGTGTATTATCCTTGTACATCATAAAGCATTAGCAATATCATGATCTGAATTCTCTTAATAGGATAATGAATTCACTGTTGTTTATCTAAGAAAAGAACCGCAAAGTGAATAATGGTCTTACAAAGTTTCCAACCCTTATCCTCATAATCACCTTATATCATCCACCATCCCTTCTTAGTCCATATTTTGATTGTTCTCAATTTATTCTACATTTTTGTGAAACATATCATGTCTATCATGATTTTCCATACACCTTTAATCACTGGCACTAAGGAAAAATGTCAGAGCGAGGATTTCGTTTGCATGAGGCCATGAAATGTCTTAGGCATGAGGGAATGTTTGGCTCTGAATATGTAGTATCGTATAATATATAAAGTATCTATTCATGAGCCATATTCCTTATTTTATGACACTTTCCATAAAACCTATACCACCAACTTTCGTGAAATGTACCTCTTTCACCATGTGGTTAATTATGGTGGATTTCTTATATTTTTAATGGTCAAATGTGTTTTAACATGGTTTTATCAATGACGGTTTATGAATGTGGTAATGTATCCAAGAGGCATGTTATAATATGAAAATTTATATTTCTGTACCATCTCAGTAACATTTTAGTACTTAGTTACTTTCTAGTTCGGCAATTCAGTACTTAATTTGATACTTGCATGAATGGAGAAAAAACTCAAAATTATAATTATTTTTTTCTACCATGGTAAATTAGGTTCCACATGGGCCTAGTAAGTTGGTAAAAGTCTTGGAATATACCTATCTCACACGTGTGGGATCCTATCACATGGTTTAAGCTAAGCCAAGAATAGGTAACAATTTTGAAACTGCGATGTTTTGCCTTGATTTTTGTGCAGTTAGTGGAGGATATCAAGAATATAGAAAATGGGTTTTTTCAAAAAATTCCCATTTGTTTGGATATAAAACCTTTCCAAACATTTAGTACATTTTACAAGTTATATCTGGTTCTTCTAAGCCGTTTTGTATAAAATTTCTGCAAAACCAAGATTGGAAGAATGATTCAAACTATCAACTTCATGCACAATTTACGAGGCAATGGAATCGAATAACGAGATTTAAAGATATTTTTTTTTTATAATATACCAAGTTAGAATCCATAGAATAAATTTTGAAAATACATCATGGTCAAGAATATATGGTTAGTTCTTTAACGCCAATTTTTATAAAATTGCAAAAAAAAGCCAAAATTATGAGATTTTCCTCTAAAATTGTAAATTCATTTTTTGACTTAAGGGGATTAGATATTATCTTTCCCAAATAAATTTTATGTATAAATAAGGTCTCAAATTATAGATACCAAGAAAAAACAATAGAAGGAAGGAGTAGAGAACAATGATTGTGGAACATTTTTAAACTCTGCTTTTTATTATTTCAAGCTTAGAACCACTTTATATATGTATTGTTGAGGACTATTAATATAGAAATTTTGGTTTCCATTTCAGAGTTCATCTTCTATTAATTTGTAAGATTTTTTTTGTCATTTAACTTGTGTGAGGTAGTGGTTATGGCCCACACCAACTTCAATCACGTTGTAATCAATTTGAGTTAGAATAGGAATAATTGTGTGGTGATATAGAATACTTGTAGTATGATATTTGAGTGTGATTGTACTTGATTGAATTTTCTTTTTTTGAATGGTTTGATTTTTATATTTATGTTCCGAATTAAATCATGCTATTTAGATTTATATTTTGAAGTTGAAGCGTTGAATTGATAGTATGAAGGATGGAGCATTCTCAATGAACAACTCTTGGATTTAAAGCATTTTGGCTTGTATATTTTAAGGTATGAACTGAAGTATTTGAGCTATCTATGAATTAAATTTCTATTTTTCAATTCGAATAGGATGTTATGTCCCTATATTACTAGTATAGTCCCTTATCATTGCTAGCGTTACCCCCTTATTGTTATTATTGTACCCCTGTAACCCCCATTTTGTTATTATTGTGCCCTTAAATTATTATTGTTAGGTCAGCTAGGATTTCATTGTGACCCCATGGACTCCTATATATAGAAAGGAGGTTTTGTAATTTATATCATCCAAGAATTGTTCATTCATGTAATGTATTGGAGGTTTCCTCCTCGAAGTGGCTTATTTATAAGACGTTGATATCTCTTTTCTTCTATTTTTGGAGCTGGTTTCATAAGATTTGGTATCAAAGCTTTGGATTCTAGGGTTTCGCTGCTCCAAACAAGTCATCGTGGAATTTTTACTATAACGTTTGTTCTATGAAGGTTCAGAAGCTGAAATTTTTAGGGTACGAAGAAAAAATCCTGAGGAACAGTGTCCCAAAATTTAAGAGCTTGCTTCGCAATATGTTCAGAGATATGATCTGTGGAAGTTAGGAAGTTTTGCAGGCTCCTGAATTTCACTTAAAATGGTCATCTCCAAATTTGCGGTATAACTTTTTTTCTTCGAAGGTTCAAAAGCTGAAATGTTTAGAGCACGAAGATTAAATCATGAGGAACATTGTCAAAAAATTTCAGAGCTTGGTTCATAATATTTTCGGAGATAGGATCTGTGGAATTTAGTTATTTTTCAGGATCCCGAATTTCATCTCAAAGAGATGATCATGGGAAAATATTCATAACTCTCTCTCTGAGAAACAAATTGGAATTCTGTAAAATTTGAATAGAAGTACACGGACTATAGTTTACTTTCTATAAATTTCAGAGTCAAAGGAGAAAACGGTGACACGTGGCAAGTCGTACAAGTTCGCTCTACCGAACCAGTCAATAATTAGGTCATTGTAGGAGATTGGACATAACTTTTCCTTGAAGAATCCAAATCAAGTCATACCTATGGCATTTGAAAGAAGATTCAGAGGACTACTACAGGGCCTAATTTTAGATATTGAGGATTTTCAAGTATAGAGATAAGCCAATTTCAATATCGAGCTCCTCAAAAGCAAGTAAAAGGCATTTTTTTTTTTCCGAATTGCATAAGTTGTGTTTGGAGAATCAAGTTGAATTGATTCCAAGGGCATATTGTAGAATAGATATCAGTATTGGATTCTAAAATGGCCCCTAAAAATAATTCAGCACCCATTAAGCCTTTATAAAGCTCTACTATGACTCATGAAGACGAAGAATGGAAACATGACATATCAAAATTACAAGAGCAAGTGTAGCAAATTTCGCTCTCGCAAAGAGCAACAAAAAATGACATGGAAGTTTTGAAGAAAGGCATGGAAACTAAGATGAATGGTTTGAAGAAAGCCATGGAATCTAAGATGGATGGTTTGAAGAATGGCATGGAAGCTAAGATGGATGGCATGGAAGCTGGCATGGAATCCAAGATGGATGACATGGAAGCTAAGATGGAAAACATGAAGAATGATCTAAAAGTAGACATGGAAAGCTTGACAAAGTTGATACAAGAAATGTTTCCTAATGCTGAAAAGATAGTAGAGGAAACTCATGATGAGAACAAAATAAATGTTAATCGTGATTTCATAAACTCTAATGTTGGAGGGAAGAACCACCATACACCAAAAATAGATATGAGGAAGTTTGATGGAAAGGATCCTGTAACATGGATACTATGGATGAAGTAATATTTTGATCTCAATAATGTGAAAAAGACATAAAAGTTACGCATTGCAACTTTACATTTATACCAAAATACATTTGTATGGTATCGATGGCTTTGCTGCCATAAAAAAATTGTCACTTGGTCAATTTTTATGGAGGAAATGATAGCACATTATGAGGATACAAAGAGAAACACTTTCTTTATCCAATTGATAAATCTCAACCAAAAGTGTTCAGTGGGGAAGCACAATGAGGACTTCCAAAAATTGAATATAAGGGTAACTGATATTTCAGAGGAACACAGGATTGATCTCTTCATAGGTACTTTAAAGGATAACATCCAACATGACGTTCGCATTTTGGAACCTGATTCATTGGAGAAAGCATTCAGGTTGGCAAGAAAAATCTAATGTAAAATTATGACGACAAGGAAGCCTACCGCTCACTTCTATAAAGATAGAAGTGTTGCTACTCCTAAATTTCCACAACCTGCAAGGTTGACACCACAACAGTTGGAGGAAAAAATAGCAAAAGGGCTTTGCTACAGTTGTGATAGAAAATACACTAAAGGTCATAAGTGTGCTGAGAAGAAATTATTTTACATAGATTGTGAAGAGGAAGAAGAAAATGAAAAAGAAGAGGATATACACTAGGAACTAGCCCTAGAAGAGGAAGAAATGAATCCAACCATATCGTGTAATGCATTGACAAGAATTACCACTTCTCAAACTCTCAATATAGAAGGACATATCAAGAAGAAAAAGGTAATAGTGCTGATTGATTCAGGTAGTACCGATAATTTTATTCATTGCAGTAGCCAAGGAATTGAATTGTTTCCTATAGCCAGCACCAGAATGTTAAGTGATGGTTACAAATGGACGAACTATAAATTTCTCTGGAAAATGTCATAATATCAAGCTAACCATGGGGGAATATGTATTGAATATTCCAATGATTTCCATTCCTATGGGAGGTGCTGATGTTGTACTAGGAGTACAATGGTTACAATCTTTGGGGACGGTAGCTTTTAATTTTCAAGAACTTTTCTTCAAATTTTTTTCAGAAGGAAAGGAAGTCGAATTACGGGGTATTGAAGGGAAGCCGGGAAGGATAATAAGCTCTAATGTCATGACAAAGCTTCTAAAGAAATAACAACAAGGCGTAATTGCACAATTATGCTCACTAGAAGTTCCGACATCAAAATCATCTATTTCTGCAGATCTCCAACAAGTCTTGGACAATCATTCCAAGGTGTTTGAAGCTGATGCAGGAGCATCAAGTCCTTTTTCTCCATTTGTAAATATGGGGTGTGATAATATTAATTTGTAAATATGGGGTGTGATGATTTTTAATATTTTATTAATTAATTTGAATTAAATGGGAGAAGGTGAGGATTTATGTAAATATCTTTTTATTAATAAAAGGATATGAGGAAATTTAATAAATTGAAGGATTTTAGGGATAAAAACCTATAGGGATGTTGAGAAATTTAGGGGTTTGTTAAGGATTTTAAGGGATTGAACATTTAATTAAATGATTTTTAAAAATTGTATAAATAGGAAGGGGATTTGTGAGAGAAACCATGAGAGATTGTGAGAGAGTGTGAGGCTGAAAGCAGGCTTGAACAACAAGGCTGTAAGCCTTCAGCAATTGTAAGGGCCAAATTTTGAATATCAGGCCACGAAGAAAGTTTGTAAGTATTATTTTGCATGTGTTAATGTAAAAACAGTGTGGTTTCAGAATTTTGGGGTTCGATTCATTATCTGGTGGAATATTTTTGTAACTAGATTTTAAGTTGAATACACGTTCCATATAATCTGAAGATATCGAATCGAATGTGGAGTCAATGACTGCTTGTTTTATGTCAAAATTAGACTGTACTTTAATTGAATTCGTGGAGTTAATAAATCAATCTCAATGGATCGATTCCAAAGAGACAAACTCTGTATGAATAAATTGCCAGTAAATGTTTAAAAGAGGGCGCTAGTGAATATTTTTGTCAAAGGCTCTATCTGGAACATATTTGTTTACCCATCTCTAAAAATGCAGAATGCTGTCATTAGAATGAGCAACGCATGGAATACTGTTCACTCAAATTCGTATATGGTAGTTGTAATAGAGTTGCAATCTGTTGAATCGATTGGAGAAATTGGGCGTTTCTGTGTTATGTAATGAACGAAGTCTATGCTGCAAGCATAGATGTGATCGACTTAAGGAATTGAACAAAATAGGATGGCGCAGATGTATTTTAATACATTTTGAATTTGCAGATTGTGTGGAACTCCATAGAAGAAATTCTGTTAGGGTTGAACAATTCTGAGTGTGTGTTCAACAGCAGTAATGAATGAATTGCGGAATAAACCTCCGATTGCCAGAGTGATAGAATTGAAAAGCGATTGTTCTATTTTTTTTATGGCCTGTTCATCACAAATTGAAGACTACGTTCTCTGCGCAGAAGTAAAGTTTGGATACTGTGTGACTGAAGGGCGCAGATTCCAATGAATGCTGGAGAACGCAGAGACATATGTCTGGCAAATTCGTTGAAGGTAGCTTCAGTAAGTATGAAGTTCTGGTATTTAATTGGTTCATCTGAAAATTCTGTTGTATTGCTGGCATGTTGAGTAAACTGGACCATGATTCGGACCTTCAGAAGTTCGAAGGTTTTTTTTGCAGCTAATCATATCTCATATAAGATTTGATATTGGAAGCGTTGAAGACGCTGGTAAATTTGCAGGTGTATAATAGTATGCACGTTGAGGTGAATACATTTGGGCGGTGTTGTTAATTTGCGTAGAAATTGATGGAATAGGGTGAATGCAAATTCGTTTTTTAAAACTGATGATGCACATGTATAACCAGGGGCGAATTTGTTTGACGACTAAATCCGATCTCAAAAGGTATATGTATAAGATTGATTTTGTAATTGAATGATGGGTATAAAAGTCGAACACATGGGCATATATAATTCCTTATGGTATGTTGGCATGAGCACATTCTTTTAGTCCAGCAATATACTTTGAGATTGTTTATGGGAATGTCCGAAGAGTTTCAAGATTTGGATTTGGGATGTAAGGTTTTTATGTGAGATTGAAATGGTAAGGGCGGCGTCTTTTTATTGAGTTTTATTTTAAACTCTCGCGCTATAAGATGAAAGATGGGAGTTGGAGTTGAATGGAATTTATGCATTTGTATATTCAGATTGAAAAGCTTGTTGTCTTGGAATTATTTTAGATGGAAAGTATTTGAGTTTAAGAATTGAGTTTGATTCCAAGCTGTGGTTGGAATTTAATCAATGGGTTTTTGATTTTTTGAGAAGATGGTTTCATGGTCATGGTTTTACAACCATAAAGCCATATAATGGAAAACTTCTGCACGTTGAAATGGAAAAATGATGAATTTGCCAGTGATTGATGTTTTTGATTTGGGAAAATGCTGTGTATGCATTTTTAAGCATGGTAAGAAGAAGATCCTGGGTATGGAAAGCTGAAACTTGCGTCATTTTTGGTATCAGAGCTGGAATGCTCTGTTGGAATGTTTGTTTTTCTGAATGAAGATCATGCAGGTATTGTGTTTGGTTAATTTTGATTGAGTTTTACTGACAAGAAATGGAATGAGAATTGATGATTGCAGCAAAGAAGAAACTCAGCAAGGAAGGAATTGTTGCTGACAGCTAAAGTTTGCCAGATCAAGCCAGAAGGTTGGAAGAGAGAATCAGATTTTAAAATCTGATTGACAGTGAAATTTTGCAGAGGAAGCATAAAGATGAAATTGAAGTACAGGAGAATGGAAGGACAAGATCAGCCGAGATCTTGAAGGTAAGGTGATCTGGGTTTATTTGAATTTGAAGATTGTAGTCTTTGCATTAAAGCAGAAGTATTTTTGCAACTCCCAAAAGGAAAATCCATAGAAGACATGTTTAAAATTGCTAACAGAAAACTGGTGAAAGCATAGGTGTGGCAGAACCTTGAGGAAATCCAATAGAGATTGGATAAGGAGGACAGTTGTGAACAGGCAGATGAGTTGAAGCCCAGGAAGAGCAAAAGGAAGTGCTCAAAGGAGGTTCCAGAGATAGAACCAATTTCTTTCCAAAAGACCGAGTGAGGAGGGCTTGGTGAGGTAAGTGGCGGCAAGACAGGACTTGCTGCTGAAGAGGCTTTAAGTGCAACTCATAGTAAAGTGAGTAAGGGACTCATAGAGATGGAAAGGATGATGACTAGTGACAGTCGTCACAAAGGTTCTGAAATCAACTACAGCAGAGGACAAAAGAAGAAGGATGTCAAGACAATTGGCATACAGAGATAGTTAAGCAAAGATGAATATGAGAGGGAGAAGGCTGAGATAGCAGTTCAGCTTGAGGTGTTAATGGAGATGTTGCAAAGAAATGAGGAAGACCAGAAGCGTGGTTATGTCATGAGAAAGAAGTTGAAGTGGCAGAGACTACAAGAGAAGTGGAATCATCAAGTGAATATGCAGTTGATAAAGGAACTAAGGGAACTTGAACGGGTTATTGATGCCAGGCAGAGGATAGAGAAGCTCGAAACAGTTAAGCTACAGCAAAAGGAAGATGTTGAAGAAGATGTTGAAGTTTCAATATGTTACCCAGAGAGTGGACCATTACTTTTTGAAAGTGATGAAGAGCTGGAGGAGTTGAATCATATGAATGATTCAAAGCAGCGCGAAGATTTGATGACTGAAGCATCAAACAAGACCGTAAGGTCTTGTGATTTTAAAACTGATGATTTGTGTGTGATTGCAGGTTTGGAAGAAGATAGACAATCTTTTAAAGCTGACAAAGATGTGAAAGAGTACTTTCCAGAAGATGAAAGTTTTGAAGCAGAGGCTGGAAAAGAATCAGTTCACTACAGTGGACAAATGCTGGAAGACATCATTGAAATAGCTGATGAGAAGTGGAGACTAGCTGACAGTCTCAAGAGTTCTTTGAGTTTGGATCAGCGTACTGATATGCTGACAGAAGAAGAGAAATCAACGCAACATACTGAAGTGTTGCTAAAGGGAAAAGAGATAGATAGCCAAATGAAAGAAGAAGAGGAAGAACATCTACTGAAGGATGTCCAGGATAGATTGCTGAAGAAAGATGACAAAGCAGTTGTCATAAATGATAATCAAGAAGAAATTGCAGATAAAATTGCAGGTGACAAGCAAAGGAATGTTGCAGAGGGAAAGGAAGATTGGGAGGCCGCAACATCCATAGTGACAGCAAGAGCAACATGTTTTATTGAAGATGTTGGAAACAATCAGCGGACAGAGGACATACTGGACAAAGAAATTGAGATGATAAGGAGATTAATGATAAAGACATCCCAGAGAAAGACAGCCGAAGGAAAGAAAAGGAGCAACAACAAGAGAAAGACAGCAAAAGATTGCAAGAGCAGAGCAAGCGGAGCATTACAACACAAAATATGGAAACCTGGAAGACAACAGCAGATGACAACAGCAGTGAAGAAATCGACAAGCACGGAAGATTTACAAAATAAAATCTGGGATCCAGGAGGAGATATCCAGACTTATGACCAGGTGGTCATGAATTTTCTTACATGGGGAGTCTGATGCAGGAGCATCAAGACCTTTTTCTCCATTTGTAAATATAGGGTGTGATAATATTAATTTGTAAATATGGGGTGTGATGATTTTTAATATTTTATTAATTAATTTGAATTAAATAGGAGAAGGTGAGGATTTATGTAAATATCTTTTTATTAATAAAAGGATATGAGGAAATTTAATAAATTGAAGGATTTTAGGGATAAAAACCTATCCTTTAGGGATGTTGAGAAATTTAGGGGTTTGTTAAGGATTTTAAGGGATTGAACATTTAATTAAATGATTTTTAAAAATTGTATAAATAGGAAGGGGATTTGTGAGAGAAACCATGAGAGATTGTGAGAGAGTGTGAGGCTGAAAGCAGGCTTGAACATCAAGGTTGTAAGCCTTCAGCAATTGTAAGGGCCAAATGTTGAATATCAGGCCACGAAGAAAGTTTGTAAGTATTATTTTGCATGTGTTAATGTAAAAACAGTGTGGTTTCAGAATTTTGGGGTTCGATTCATTATTTGGTGGAATATTTTTGTAACTAGATTTTAAGTTGAATACACGTTCCATATAATCTGAAGATATCGAATCGAATGTGGAGTCAATGATTGCTTGTTTTATGTGAAAATTAGACTGTACTTTAATTGAATTCGTGGAGTTAATAAATCGATCTCAATGGATCGATTCCAAAGAGACAAACTCTGTATGAATAAATTGCCAGTAAATGTTTAAAAGAGGGCGCTAGTGAATATTTTTGTCAAAGGCTCTATCTGGAACGTATTTGTTTACCCATCTCTAAAAATGCAGAATGCTGTCATTAGAATGAGCAACGCATGGAATACTGTTCACTCAAATTCGTATATGGTAGTTGTAATAGAGTTGCAATCTGTTGAATCGATTGGAGAAATTGGGCGTTTCTGTGTTATGTAATGAACGAAGTCTATGCTGCAAGCATAGATGTGATCGACTTAAGGCATTGAACAAAATAGGATGGCGCAGATGTATTTTAATACATTTTGAACTTGCAGATTGTGTGGAACTCCATAGAAGAAATTCTGTTAGGGTTGAACAATTCTGAGTATGTGTTCAACAACAGTAATGAATGAATTGTAGAATAAACCTCCGATTGCCAGAGTGATAGAATTGAAAAGCGATTGTTCTATTTTTTTTATGGCCTGTTCAGCACCAATTGAAGACTACGTTCTCTGCGCAGAAGTAAAGTTTGGATATTGTGTGACTGAAGGGCGCAGATTCCAATGAATGCTGGAGAACGCAGAGACATATGTTTGGCAAATTCGTTGAAGGTAGCTTCAGTAAGTATGAAGTTCTGGCATTTAATTTTAACTGGTTCATCTGAAAATTTTGTTGTATTGCTGGCATGTTGAGTAAACTGGACCATGATTCGGACCTTCAGAAGTTCGAAGGCTTTTTTGCAGCTAATCATATCTCATATAAGATTTGATATTGGAAGTGTTGAAGACGCTGGTAAATTTGTAGGTGTATAACAGTATGCACGTTGAGGTGAATACATTGGGCGATGTTGTTAATTTGCATAAAAATTGATGGAATAGGGTGAATGCAAACTCGTTTTTTTTAAACTGATGATGCACATGTATAACCAGAGGCGAATTTGTTTGATGACTTTGATTGTGAAATCCGATCTCATGTATATGTATAAGATTGATTTTGTAATTGAATGATGGGTATAAAAGTCGAACACATGGGCATATATAATTCCTTATGGTATGTTGGCATGAGCACATTCTTTTAGTCCAGCAATATACTTTGAGATTGTTTATGGGAATGTCCGAAGAGCTTCAAGATTTGGATTTGGGATGTAAGGTTTTTATGTGAATGTGAAATGGTAAGGGCTAGTTTGTTATTGAGTTTTATTTCTCTAACTCTCGCGCTATAAGACGAAAGATGGGAGTTGGAGTTGAATGGAATTTATGCATTTGTATATTCAGATTGAAAAGCTTGTTGTCTTGGAATTATTTTAGATGGAAAGTATTTGAGTTTATGAATTAAGTTTGATTCCAAGCTGTGGTTGGAATTTAATCAATGGGTTTTGATTTTTTGAGAAGATGGTTTCATGGGCATGGTTTTACAACCATAAAGCCATATAATGGAAAACTTCTGCACGTTGAAATGGGAAAAAGATGAATTTGCCAGTGATTGATGTTTTTGATTTGAGTAAATGCTGAGTATGAATTTTTAAGCATGGTAAAAAGAAGATCCTGGGTATGGCAAGCTGAAACTTGCGCTTCTAAACTCCCAAAGGACTCCCACCTATTCATGATCATGATCATGCTATTCATTTGATTCCAATAATTTTTCCTCCGAACATCAGGCCTTATAGATATCCTTATGTCCAAAGGAGTGAAATTGAACGTATGATTGCAGAAATTTTAGAGGCCAGTGTAATTCAACCTAGTCAAAGTTCTTTCTCTACTCCTATTGTATTGGTACACAAGAAGGATGGATCATGGCACATGTGTCTAGTTTATAGAGAGCTCAATAAGCTCACCATTAAAGATAAATTTCCCATTCCTATGATTGATGAATTATTGGATGAATTACAAGGAGTAATTTATTTTACCAAGTTGGATCTTCATTCAGGATATCATCAAATTAGAATGAAGACTGAATTTATTCCGAAAACAACATTTCAAACTCATGAGGGTCATTATGAATTTTTGGTCGTGAATTTTGGCCTTACCAATGCACCTTCTACATTTCAAGGGTTGATGAATTCAATTTTCAAACCCTTCCTTAGAAAATTTGTACTAGTATTTTTTTATGATATACTAATCTACAGCAGGTCTCGGAAGGATCATGTTCAACATGTTGACAGGGTGCTCAAACTATTGCAGGAGAAAAAATTATATACAAAGGCATCCAAATGTTTCTTTGGAGTACAAGAGGTGGAATATCTAGGTCATATTGTATCTCAGGAGGGTGTTAAGGTATACCCTAACAAAATTAAAGCCATTAAGGAATGGAAAGTCCCCACAACCATAAATAAGTTGCGAGGATTTATCGGGTTGATAGGGTATTATCGCAAGTTTGTTAAGAATTATCAGGGAATAGCAGCAACTCTAACAACATTATTGAATCAATATGCATTTTCATGGACTCTGGAAGCAACTAAGGCCTTTGAACATCTTAAAGAGGAAATGTGCCTAGCACTAGTCTTTGCTACACCATACTTCACAAAAACCTTTATTGTGGAATGTGATGCCTTAGGAAATGGAATTGGTGTTGTTTTAATGAAAGAAGGAAGACCCATTACTTTTGAAAGTCGTCCAATCAAAGGAAAGTATTTACAAAAAGCTATTTATGAGAAGGAAATGTTAGCAATACTGCATGCACTAAAGAAATGGCGACCTTACCTAATGGGAAGGCACTTCAAGGTAATATATGATCATGATACTCTTAAAAAAATTTTGGAGCAAAGACTATCTTCAGAAGAGCAACAAAAATGGGTGACAAAGATGTTAGGTTATGACTTTGAAATAATCTACAAAAAAGAGAAGCTAAATGTTGTTGCAGATGCACTCTCAAGAAATAATGAAGAGGTGGAAGCATTTCTTTGTTCCATTTCTATTATCCAACCAGATTGGATAACCGCAGCAAGGGATGAATGGAAGAAGGCTGAAAAAGTGTGGACACTCATTCAAAATTTGCAGCAAGATCCTAGTACGTCTGATACATTTAGTTGGAAAAATGATTCCTTATGGTAAAGTGATGCTTATATATTTGTAATAATTCCCAACTAAAACAAAATATTAATTTGGAATTGCACACTTCTCCTTTAAGAGGAAAATTGGGATTTTTAAAAAATTACCACAGGGTGAAGAAAGAATTTTTTTGGGATGGACTTAAATTTGATATTCAAAAGTTTGTGGTGGAATGTTTGGTTTTCTAGCAGAATAAAGTGGAGACAATTAAGACCTCAGGTCCTCTACAACCTTTATCCATTCCAAGTCAACATTGGGAGGAGATTCCAATGGACATTATTACAGGTTTACGTAAGTCTGAAGGAAAGAGTGTCATCATGGTGGTAGTTGATAGACTTACCAATTATGCACACTTTTGTACATTATCTCATCCATTTAAAGCTAGTATAGTTGATACTACATATATGGAAAAAATTCAAAAGCTACATGGAAACCCAAAGGTTATTGTGAGCAACAGAGATCCCATTTTTACTAGAAATTTTTGGACGGAGTTATTTTCTTTTTTGGGTACTCAATTAGCTCATAGCTCATCTTATCATCCTCAATCCGATGGTCAAACTAAGATACTAAATAAATGTTTGGAAGGATATCTTCGTTTTTTTCTATACGATAAACAAACACAATGGGTCAAGTGGTTACCTCTCACTGAATGGTGGTATAACACTTCCTTCCATACTGCAGCAAAAATGACCCTATTTATGGCACTTTATGGATATCATTCACCGTCCATCACATCATCTTTAAGAGAAAATTCAAAGGTTCAAGTAGTGTAAGATCACATTGAGCATCAACAAGAATTTCTCCAACTCTTCAAGGATAACCTAAATTTGGCACAAAATACAATGAAACAACAGGCAGATAAACATCGCAGCAGGAGAAGTTTTGATGTAGGAGACTGGGTATTTTTACGGTTATAACCATACAAACAAATGTCCCTCAAGTAAGCTAAGAAGGATAATAAATTAGCACCAAAGTACTATGATCCTTACAAGGTGCTGCAAAATATTGGTACTATGACATACAAATTGGAGATTCCTGCTTCTTCAGGAGTGCATCCAATTTTCCATGTTTCATGCTTAAAGAAGGTTATAGGTGAAAATATTCCAGTTCAAACAATATTTCCTGAACTTGATGAGGAAGGAAAAATCGTATTGGAATCTAAAGTGGTCATGGAAACAAGAACTGGACAGCTACGAAATCGATCAATTTCAGAGTATCTCATCAAGTGGAAGAACCTACCCATTGAATATTCTACATGGGAGTATGAGAATTCTATACAGAAGCACCGAAAGCTACTCAAGTGTTGAGGACAACACTTTTTTGAAGGAGAGGGGCATGTTAGGTCCATATATTACTAGTATAGTCCCTTATTGTTGTTAGTGTAACCCCCTTATTGTTATTATTGTACCCCTGTAACCCCCATATTTTTATTATTGTTCCATTAAATTATTATTGTTAGGTCAGCTAGGATTACATTATGGCCCCACTAGGATTACATTGTGGCCCCATGAACTCCTATATATAGAAAGGAGGTTTTGTAATTTTTATCATCCAAGAATTGTTCATTCATGTAATGTATTGGAGGTTTCTCCCTCGAAGTGGCTTATTTATAAGGCGTTGATCTCTTTTATTCTATTTTTGGAGTTGGTTTCACAACATAGGATACCGTGTAATATAAAATTTTCAAGTGGATTCTTATTGGTTTGGAAAAAAATCACATTATGAAATCTTTCATTCTGATATTGAGTTGTTGTAGTTAATTTTCAAGTGAGAACAACAAATTGATTAGTATCATAGTTTTACCTTTTTTGAATGATTCCTTTCTTTCAAATGGTGTTTGTTATTCTCTGCATTATTGTTAGAGCTAGAATTTGTCACAGGTTTAGATTGAGTGAGATCTGATTTGACTAAGAGCACTGGCATTGTAATTTTGAGTAAATAAGTATTTTGAGTTAAGTCACTTTGATTTTATTTGACTAGGTTATGATTCACTGGATTTGTTTTAAAAACAAAATACCACTTGAATTGATTGAAACAATTTATTAGATTTGAACTAGAGATTTGCTGGATCTTAGTGTTAAAGACAGAGACTAGAGTTGAATTTTTAGTACTTAATTCAGTACTAGGATGATCTTGGGAATAAAAATAGTGTGAAATAGATAGTGGATTTGTACCTAAACCATGATGTTTTTCATATCTAAGTTTAGGAACCTCGGTTGACATTTAAAAGTGAAGGGAATTAATAGAAACATTTAAAACCCCCAAGACCATGCATGAAAAAAGAGAGTGGTGTCTCCACCGTCACACCTACAAAAGGTCCTCATGAAGTGGAATGATGCATAGCTAGAGGATGCCACATGGGAACTATCAAAAATCCTTTAGAAAGCTACTTATATTTAGCCTTATGTATAGCAATAGTTTATAAGGGAGAGGGAATGCTAGGTTCTTACTTTAACTACTTTAAATAAAGAAATAGGTTCTTATCTAGGCACACAATATCTATTAAATAAAGATGATGTAGTGGATATTGTGTGAAATAAATATTTATAAGGAGGCCTGATGGAAGCCTTTGCCTACTAGAAGGTTCCTAAGAGGTTTGATAGAAACTATATAGAGAAGTAGAAACAAGTTAATAAGATATATTATGAAGCATCTTTTAATTTTATCTTTATATAGCTAGAGGCCTCTCCCTTGAAGAGAAAAGTACATAATTCTTTCATTAATAAAGTGATGTTAATTATGATATTTTTGTCTTCCTACAATTTCGCATTATGTTTATAATTCATCATTTATGCTCTAAACATAGATATAGCCTATTTGTTTTTCCCTTGAATCTTTTATTTTACTAATAAAAAATAGTACATATAGGAGTTTACTATTTTATCGCACTTTTATCTCAATTTTTATCTAAATTAGTTCTCTTTGTAATAGTTGATGGAATAAAAAATTTCATCCATACTAATATTAACATCATGCAACATTAGGTTTTAATTATCATCAAGTATATTTTTGTTCTTATAAAATTGTTCCACCATGAAAATAATTCACTACACATGCATACTTTCTTATAAGCTACCTTCTCTTCATTTATGAAATGTTGCAATACATAAAAGGAATATAGTTTCCTTGACCACCCATGATGTTGATGAAAACTCATTTAAATATGCGAGGGAAGAATTTAAACCTTAATTTATTCTTTGGGAGAAGAATACAAATTGGGTAATGGCCTTCCTCGACAATGGTCATTATTAAAATTTTAATATTACTTAGTAGTGTTTATTATGGACAATAATATATACTAGTATGGTGCCCATAGCGCTTTGGACTAATGGTGAATGAGTTCTTTTTTAAGGAAATTGTTGCAATAGGTCACCAATTCAAATCCCTTATGGCTTAGTAGTATATATATATATATATATATTCAATTACATCATCCAAATTTATATCAATTCTGCAATACTGAGCATTTTTCCATTGATGTTCTTCACTTTGTTAGTGAGGCTTAGAATTTACTCTTCAAATAATCCATTACAAGTTTTAATATCATTTTACTTGGGGAGTATCCCACATATATTATGTATATTACTCTACTAACTATGTACTAAATAATTATTTTTCACCTTTTTTATTAAAAGAACAATGCACAACTCAAATGAGTAAAATGGCAACAAGACTACAACATTTCAAGTAACACACATAGTTAGTTATCGTAAATTTAGGAATCCATGGTGTACAACTTCAATATATGGTCGAATGAATTATCATACGTAAATAAATTATATTAATGGTATTCCTACCCATGGATAGATGTGTGAATCAAGTCCCAACCCAAATAGGTTGTCAACAATGGAGGTTATGATCTTCCACTATATTTCAAATGATACTACATGCAATTCTAGTGATGTTTCAATATTTTCTTTTACTTAATAGGAGTTTAATTAGAAGCCATGTTTCAATATTTTTTCACACGTAATATGAGGTTAATGGGAAGGAAAGGTTCACATGGAAAGGGCATTGACTTTTGAGGGAGCTACGACCAACGCATAGAGTAGGGAAAATTACCACTAGGATGGGGTCATATATGCTTTTATTATGAAATTCCATGCTTAGTGATTCACGTCAATTACATAACTTGTTGGTCATGATAACCATGCATCCTCCAATTTACTTTTATCGTTATTTCTAGCTTATTTGTATATCTTGAAAGTTTGACGTTATGGTTATCTCTATCTGTGTCATGGACTCACAATCCTCTTAGATGAGAAAATACCCACATGATTAAATGATGGAAAAGGATGATGTGGATATGCTGGCCTTAACATTCCATAAAACCATGTCACCCAATGTCTATAACTCTATTAAACATATTAAGGATGATGTAAAAGTTGAATAGGTTTAATAGGAAGAAATAAATGTGAACTAGATAGTTCAATGTTTTCTCTATAACCTTCTCCCCACTCACACTAATGACACTAAATTATGTTGAAATGGCTGCAAGAAATGGCAACCCAAAGGGATTCTGATTTAATTTTCCCTTAATCAAATTGGAAGATAAATTGTAATTTCATCTCATAATAGCTTGCAAGTGTTAAGTGAGCCAGGAAGACTTAGTTAGCTTAGATAATTCAAGTTTGAGGTCAAGCTGGAGCCATGTAGAGTTATTCCTAGATTTTAAGGGGTCGAGTTACAGTTATTTGTGAGTTCTAACTAGCTAACTCAATTAATTTATTTAAAATCAGTTTAAGTAGTTCTAACAAAGATATGAGATAGTGATAGGTCTACTGAATTAAATATGATTTAATTCACAAGTAGTGATCAACCAGTTAACTCGTAATTCAGTATAAATATTTGTTGCATGTCAATTCTAAGGAAATATCGGTTGACTTTGAGGTTAAAGGGAAGAAACCTATCAATTGTATATTTAGAAAATTGTATATGTCATGCATGAGGTCATCATGATGCCTTGAATGAATTACGCAATCAATTCTTTGGAATTTCCTTATTTATAGGGACACAATTCTGCTAGAAATACATAAGCAAGTTTGGATAAGCGTAGGCTATGAATTGGTTAAGTATTTGATTGATTATGCCTAGATCAAAGTGAGACAGTTGGTACAGTGTAGACGTTTCTCAGTCCCCAAATGCATCATGTCTTATGTGATTGATAATTTCTTTCTCTTACTTGTTATGTGATTTTGCGATCGTAATTGGTTTTGCACGATTTGTAGAAGGATTCAATTTTTTTTTTTTAGTAAATTACAAAATGAATTGAACCCCTTTGGATAATTTCTACATGGTATCAGAGAAGGAATCACAATAGAAAAGAATAACCAGAGTTTGTTTTGAACAAGTACATTGAATTTTCATATTTATTCTTTAGGGCCAGCAACAGGTCAAGATGTCTTCTCAACGTCTTGATACTCAAATATTCACTTGAGGTAAATTAAAATTACATAGCATGGAAGGATATGATGGAGGTATTTCTAGAGGAAAATGAGCTAAGGGCATTCATATATAGTGATATTCCTGAGCCCATAATAGAAGATGTTCAACATCTTGATGCATGGAAGAAGAATGTAGGAAATTTGAGAAGGATCTTGTTAGAAGAAGTTTGAGATCATATAGTCTCAAATATCCATGGAAAGGAAACTCCATATGATATATGGAAGGCCCTAAAATATCTGTTTTAGAATATCAGAGACCACAGGAAGCCAGTGCTAAGAGACAAGCTCAAAAAGATCAATATGGAGAAGGGCGACAGGATCCAAAAATACTTGACGAAGTTCAATAAATGTTGAGATGAGCTTGGAAGTGTTGGGGTAAAAATTTCCTAGGGTGATTTGGTGAGCCTAGAGCTTCTAAGCCTTCTGCAGAGCTATCATATCTACCAAGACTCTGTGACTGGGAGGGAGAAGCTACCAGAGTGGGAGAGATTGTGGTCCGACTTGGTACAAGAAGAGATTCGACAGAGCACAAGATATTGATCCTCATCAAATACTAATGATCAATACAACTATGCCTTGGATGGAAAGGTGAATAAATGGAAATCGAAGGTGTTCCATTCCAAATCCGAGTCTGGCAAGGTAGGCAATAAGTGAGACTTGTCAAAGCTCAAATAATTTCACTGCCATGACCTTGGACATTACCGTTACCACCAAAATTTGGTCATGTAACCATTTATAATTAGATGGATCAAAGTATACCATGTAAGACCAATTTTACCATAGTAAAATTTCTTTGACTAGACGAAATAATTTAATAAACGATATTTTATTAATTTATTTTTGGTTTAAACAAGAAAGACCACGAGGAATAATTAAATAAATCCTTCTTTATTTGATTTTCCTCTAGGAATAATTAATTAAACCACTATTAAAATAATATTCCTCTTAATATTTAACCCAATGATGAGAAATAATTATACAAATCATTATTTTTCTTATTTTTCTCTAGGCATAATCAATTAAATCACGATTTAGTTATTATTCCTTGTTAAATTTGACTAAATCGCCTAGGAATAATTAAACAAATAATTATTTTTTTATTATTCGTTAACCACATTATTGAAATGATAAATAAATCATTTTTTTTTTTTATTTATCAATAAAGGTATTTAACCAATTTAAATACATTTTCTATCCAACAAACTATAATAAAACATTCCAAGAAATTAGATCTATATATTGGTTAATAATATTTTATTATTCTCCATTATCGAGGATAACTCAATATTTTGTTATAAATAGTAGGTTTTTTCCATTCATTCTTCACTTTGATAACTTTTGTTGTCACGCTTTGATCATTCTCATTGATTCTACTATTTTCTCTACTTCTTTATCTCCCATAGAGTTCAACACCTTTTGGGTTTTCTACAACATTGACAGAGATAAACTTCTCGATTTCAAGCGTTGAGGAAAAACAAGAACCCATATCATTGAGGGGGACTGGTAACACTATTATTTGTTACCTTCCCAGCTGTTATAACATATTCAACATTATTTAAATCTTGTCTTTTCTGTTGGATGCATGGAGAAATTACTATTTATTTTCACTTTTAACCGCTTTTACTGCATGGATCTGGCTTTTTGCAGCATTTGTTCTAACTATCGATTGCATATCTAAAGAGTTAAGTAGCCATTTCTATTGTTAGGGTTGTTTGTCACAAATAGATAAAGTGAACTCATTTTGTAAACTTGTGTTAAGGATTTACGCTAACAAATGGCGACTCCACTGTTGTAATTCAGATTCCTACGTGATCATCAACTTCAACAACAAGGGTTTTTATTCACTGTTTTCAGTCTCTTGATGTTTTTTCTTTAACTTTTATTCATTAATTCAGTCAAAATTTTAACTTCTGGATGTTTTTTGGTGATTTCCGCAAGTAACAGGTATCAATCATGCCAAAGACAACAACTTTTTTCTGCAACCTACTACCCGAGAATCAAGGAGCATAAAATCACAATTTTCAGCTCAAATATTTTGATTTCTCATAGAACTCACACATTTCTGCCTAGTAACTATGATTTCAATTTTCCATAGGCGTAAGGTCTGATCTTACCTACCATAATTATTATAGATAAATATTATATTAAATCAAAATGCGATATATATATATATAATAATATCGCATTTTGATTTAATATAATATTTACCTATAATAATTATGGTAGGTAAGGTGGGACCTTACATATGGTATCAGAGGCAAGTTACAACACTAGGCCTAATGGGCCAACATGCTTATTTGTAGTTTGATGATGTATGAATGTTGGTTTCGCATGCAAGTTGAGTCCTTGTATATCTTAACTTGGAAGCATAGTGGTTGCATAGAGGATATTATTATCATTATGTCATTTAGTGACTCATGAAATAAAAAAAATAAAAAAATTCCCTTATATTCCTTTATATTTTTGTTAAGACACATTATCAACAATATGTTAAAATGCTTAAAGACATGCTGGGAAAGGATGTGCTTCAGAAAGTTGGGGTTAAGCCCAAGTATGTGAATGACTTTATTTTCAATCAATGAGTGAGATAGGTGGAGTGAATGCATGGTTTCATATATTTTTAGTGCATCATTTTCAATGTGATATGGGCTTAGTAGCCATCTTTACTTGTTGAAATCGTATCTACCAAGAAGAATATTGGCTTAATCTGGACTATAGTGTGATGACCTTGGTGTGTATGCTTTGGGAATGAGTAACAAGTGTAAGGCTGAGATTCCATTAACGTGATGATTGAGTTCATCATGATAATTTTAAATCTTTTCGTACCTACACTAAAGGAAACTTAACTAAAAGTTACCTTGAAAGATGTCACTTATAACTGTGAATGTAAATTCAAGAGTAATGTATGTGTATTAAGTAGATGTGTTAAAATAGGATTTGGGAATACATTCTTAATGAGTAAAAATGAAATTTCTCTGATTTCTTTGACATGATTTTGTGTATTTTGGGTTGACATTATGCATCAAATAACTTTAAATTACTCAAATACTAGGTTGAGGTATGAACTTCCTAATAAACAAGAGGCTTAAATGATTGGTGCATGATGGGTTGTGGAAGCCATTTTAAGGAACACTTGAATGTTATGTTTTCCTTAAGCTAATGTATGGGTGTGGAATCCATACTAGCATATATATTTGAGAAAATGTATGGGTGTGGAATCCATACTAACATATATCTATGATCTAATGTATGGGTGTGGAAACCATACTAGCATATATCTATGAGAAAATGTATGGGTGTGGAATCCATACTAGTATATATCTATGAGATAAGTAATGAGGTAAGGTATGGGTGTGGAATCCAAAGTAATATATCTATGAGCTAAGTAATTCTTCTAGTTAGAATATTTTGATGGAATTTGATATTCATGATTAAGGAGTGATTATGTGTAATTAAAGTTAAATGGATAGAGATTTGTAACACAAATTTTCTTGATATTTAAATCCATTATTTTATTTTTATTACAAATGAAGATACTAAGATTGGTATACTAAACACCATTAGGTGGTTTAGAATGTTTGGAATAATTGATTTTGATATATGGAAGTGTGAACTAGATATCTATCCTCTAGTATTGTAATCCTTTTGTATGTATTGAATTTAGGTAGAATCAAAATGACTTTCAAATTCTTGAAATGTAGAAAAAGATTATTGTGATAAGTTGATGAAATAAATTTTCTATTGGCTTAAGACAAATTAGGTCTAGGAAAGCCATAATAGTCTCTTTAATGATTTTATCAGTGGAATATTGGTTGCATTCTATTTAACCAAATTAATTAGAGAAATTATGAGGATTGAACTCATGTATTGCTCTAAGCTATTGCTAGTTTGGCGATCGCGTCAAAATTCAAATTTTTTATAAACTGTGAAGAGAATAACATGTTTAGTAGGTAAATATTTTATGTGGTGAGAACTTGTTTTATTTGAAATTAAAGAAAAAAAAGGCATGTGATTAATGAAAAGCTTAGTTGAGTTCTTGTTTTACAAGAATATGTGCTTGTGATATTTTTTTGAGGGAGAAATTGAAGGAGAGTGAGATCACATTTTGATGGATTGTAATTCTTGCATGATTTAGAAGCCTAAGATGAGTGTATTGTATGTGGAATGGAAGAGATTGTTGGATTTATGAATTTTTTTGTTGGGATGTATAGTTGTTTGAGTATTTATTAGTCCTACAAAATGTTGTAATAATTTGAGAGGGTGGTAATTATCCTTAAAAAAAAGCGGGGGTCTAACTTTAGGCTAGAAATTCCCTTGTGATAGTCTAAATCTTATGTAAATTTAACAAGATTCGTCACATTTTGAGAAATGTATGGTTTTCATAGCTTGTTTTTGTGTATGTATTAATAGTAAGGAATAAGATATGAAATCAAATGATTTGATTAATTACTGAATATAAATCATGACTGATTTCATAGTTGGAAAACAAATTGACATAAAGTTATCAAGGTTACCATATTTTCATAATTGTGAGAGTTGTTATGATTACAAGCCACTTTCAAAAATATATCATTAATCTACTTTCAAAATGAAGATCTTCTAATTAAGTCATTTCATAATTGATTCTAAAGTTAGAGAAGTGAATAATAATTATGGTAGGTAAGGTTGGACCTTACATATGGTATCAGAGACAAGTTTATGTAAGGACCCACCTTACCTACCATAATTATTATAGATAAATATTATATTAAATCAAAATGAGATATACACACACACACACACACACACACACACATATATATATATATATATCGCATTTTGATTTAATATAATATTTATCTATAATAATTATGGTAGGTAAGGTGGGACCTTACATATGGTATTAGAGGCAAGTTACAACACTAGGCCTAATGGGCCAACATGCTTATTTGTAGTTTGATGATGTATGAATGTTGGTTTCGCATGCAAGTTGAGTCCTTGTATATCTTAACTTGGAAGCATAGTGGTTGCATAGAGGATATTATTATCATTATGTCATTTAGTGACTCATGAAATAAAAAAAATAAAAAAATTCTCTTATATTCCTTTATATTTTTGTTAAGACACATCATCAACAATATGTTAAAATGCTTAAAGACATGTTGGGAAAGGATGTGCTTGAGAAAGTTGGGGTTAAGCCCAAGTATGTGAATGACTTGATTTTCAATCAATGAGTGAGATAGGTGGAGTGAATGCATGGTTTCATATATTTTTAGTGCATCATTTTCAATGTGATATGGGCTTAGTAGCCATCTTTACTTGCTGAAATCGTATCTACTAAGAAGAATATTGGCTTAATCTGGACTATAGTGTGATGACCTTGGTATGTATGCTTTGGGAATGGGTAACAAGTGTAAGGCTGAGATTCCATTAACGTGATGATTGAGTTCATCATGATAATTTTGAATCTTTTCGTACCTACACTAAAGGAAAATTAACTAAAAGCTACCTTGAAAGATGTCACTTTTAACTGTGAATGTAAACTCAAGAGTAATGTATGTGTGTTAAGTAGATGTGTTAAAATAGGATTTGGGAATACATTCTTAATGAGTAAGAATGAAATTTCTCTGATTTCTTTGACATGATTTTGTGTATTTTGGGTTGACATTAGGCATCAAATAACTTTAAATTACTCAACTACTAGGTTGAGGTATGAACTTCGTAATAAACAAGAGGCTTAAATGATTGGTGCATTATGGGTTGTGGAAACCATTTTAAGGAACACTTGAATGTTATGTTTTCCTTAAGCTAATGTATGGGTGTGGAATCCATACTAGCATATATCTTTGAGAAAATGTATGGGTGTGGAATCCATACTAACATATATCTATGAGAAAATGTATGGGT
This sequence comes from Pinus albicaulis, assembly GCA_034641835.2. Classification (NCBI taxonomy): domain Eukaryota; kingdom Viridiplantae; phylum Streptophyta; class Pinopsida; order Pinales; family Pinaceae; genus Pinus; species Pinus albicaulis. Next base: position 1,022,677,216 of record CM076577.1, on the reverse strand, counting down.
GTGGAGTCCGTACTAGTATATATCTATGAGATAAGTAATGAGGTAAGGTATGGGTGTGGAATCCAAAGTAAAATATATCTATGAGCTAAGTAATTCTTCTAGTTAGAATATTTTGATGGAATCTGATATTCATGATTAAGGAATGATTATGTGTAATTAAAGTTAAATGGATAGAGATTTGTAACACAAATTTGTTTGAGCTTTAAATCCATTAATGAAGATACTAATATTGGTATACTAAACACCATTAGGTGGTTTAGAATGTTTGGAATAATTGATTTTGATATATGGAAGTGTGAACTAGATATCTGTCCTCTAGTATTGTAATCCTTTTCTATGTATTGAATTTAGGTATAATTAAAATGACTTTCAAATTCTTGAAATGTAGAAAAAGATTATTGTGATAAGTTGATGAAATAACTTTTCTATTGGCTTAAGACAAATTAGGTCTAGGAAAGCCATAATAGTCTCTTTAATGATTTTATCAGTTGAATATTGGTTTCATTCTATTTAACCAAATTAATTAGAGAAATTATGAGGATTGAACTCATGTATTGCTCTAAGCTATTGCTAGTTTGGCGATCGCGTCAAAATTCAAGTTGTTTATAAACTGTGAAGAGAATAACATGTTTAGAAGGTAAATATTTTATGTGGTGAGAAATTGTTTTATTTGAAATTAAAGAAAAAAACAAAGAAAAGGCATGTGATTAATGAAAAGCTTAGTTAAGTTCTTGTTTTACAAGAATATGTGCTTGTGATATTTTTTTGAGGGATAAATTGAAGGAGAGTGAGATCAAATTTTGATGGATTGTAATTCTTGCATGATTTAGAAGCCTAAGATGAGTGTATTGTATGTGGAATGGAAGAGATTGTTGGATTTAGGAATTTTTTTGTTGGGATGTATAGTTGTTTGAGTATTTATTAGTCCTACAAAATGTTGTAATAATTTGAGAGGGTGGTAACTATCCTTACAAAAAAAAAAAAAAAAAGGGGGGGGGGTCTAACTTTAGGCTAGAAATTCCCTTGTGATAGTCTAAATCTTATGTAAGTTTAACAAGATTCATCACATTTTGAGAAATGTACGGTTTTCATAGCTGCTTGTTGTGTATGTATTAATAGTAAGGAATAAGATATGAAATCAAATGATTTGATTAATTACTGAATATAAATCATGACTAATTTCATAGTTGGAAAACAAATTGACATAAAGTTATCAAGGTTACCATATTCTCATAATTGTGAGAGTTGTTATTGATTACAAGCCACTTTCAAAAATATATCATTAATCTACTTTCAAAATGAAGATCTTCTAATTAAGTCATTTCATAATTGATTCTAAAGTTAGAGAAGTGAATAATAATTATGGTAGGTAAGGTGGGACCTTACAATAGGTCATTACCTGCGAGCCATAATATTTTTTTGAAATTTTTTCTAAAACTGTCAGGGTTTGTTGAGAGCACTGTTTTGGGTTGTCTAACCTCTCTTTCAACTCGTCTTTGGCCTGGATATGTTCATTTTGTCACATTGAAGTAGAACCAAGCCCACAATGGTTTCAGTACACTTCCACCTTTTTAGGAGGGCTTAAGCTAAGTAGGTAGTTTGATATTTACATCACTTTCAGCCATTTTTTCAGGGTCTGATCTATCCTTTTGTCAGAGATCCTTTTTTTATAGGATATTATTCCATCGAAAACCTCCTCTTGAGTTCAGTTTTGTTTTTTCCCTAGGGTCTCCTTGTTTCCCATGGGGTTTTAACATTAGCCTTATATATTGTAGCAACTTTCCCCTCTAGTTTCTTGTTGTTTTGTGCATCATTTCCAACAATATAGAGTCGTGATATTGATCACAAGCTGGGCATTTAGCTCAAAAATGAAAGTTCTCAGAAGTTCTCCAAATGAGAAATACTGGATAGAACTAATCACTAGGATTCCAACCCAACTCGTTTCATCAAAATTCGAGTTCGTATGAGTAAGTTATGGTTTGTTGTCTGTTTTCTCAGACATGTCAAAATTGTGCAGAACAATGACAGACTGATGACTTGCCAATCTAGTTAACACCTCAGGAATATCCAGGGAATATTCTCCAATTTTTAGCCAATGACACTGTAACAAGTGTCACATTCAGATTCCCCGATGTTTCTTGGGAAGTTGAATTTTCTCTTCTTAATCCTAAGTTTTAATTTCTAAATGGGTGCATTATTATTTTAAATTTGGTGAAATTTTGGGCCAATGGGGAAGGGCCACGTGGACCAGCCAGAGGCTACCACGTGCCCTCCCCCATGGAAGGTTTGGATGGCATTATTATTACATCCTAGGTCAAAATTCAAGTTTGAATGGGCGCATATATATTTCATACAAGGTCAAATGCACAGGTTGAACAAATATCAATGGGCACACATATATTCACAAATATCATTTTATACCAAAGTTTGTTGCTATGGTTTCATTCAAAAGAAAATTATGACCATGGAGGGGCAGAGTTCGTGTTCGACCCCACGACCTCCCCCATACAAGCACCAATACGAGCCATTACACCATCCCCGAGTTCCTTGTTAACTATAGGATCCCACCTGTATTTCAATTTCGATCGCGCCATGTTTTGGGGTCTATATGGGGCCAGCCCTCTCCCATGTGATCGAAAGTGAACATGGAAGGCTAACACTATTTCCGCCAAAGATTTAAAGGGAACTTAAACCATGGTTTATTACTATTAATCCGAAATTAGTCATGCTAAATTTCAATCAGCGATAAATGCACTTTGCGCTAATCAAATCACTAAATCCACTTTAATCGTCACTTATCTTAACTTAAGTACGGGTTTATCTTAGTGGAGGATTTGTGAGAGCCCTCCAAATGTGGTTGAAGCTCCACTTTTAGTGGAGTTATTTGGCAGACTTCCATTTTTAGTGGAGAAAATGTAGGAAATATTTCTTTTTCCATAACTGAGGCAATTTTCGAAAAATATTGGCTCAGGAAGGGTCATTCTTGGTATATTTTGATTTTTTGGAGCCATTGGAGTAGGTTGTAGAGGCAAAAAGAGACTGTAAACATCACTTTTGCACAATTGAAGCTAATACAAAGGTCCATGCCATGGAAGCTAGACCAAGGAGATGTAGGCTAGGAGGGGTGAACTCCTTCATGAAAACCATGAGTATTTGACTCAATTGTCTATGTTTTTTTTGTTTTATATGTTTCTATTCAAAATTTAGTTTCCATGATTTTATGTTCATTAATTGCACTTAATCTCATCAACTATTGTTGAATTATCAATCATAAGCACATGTAAATACCCTTGGATAAGAAGAAAAAATAAGCACTTTCATATTAAATCTGAAACTGATCTTAGCACAACATTAAATAACAATAAATTTCATACCAAGTTCCCTATCCCTTTGGAATTAGATCTCCTCGCCATTTTAGTGTGTTTTGAGTTGAATTTCACCCCCTTGTTATCTGGTTGTTTTAGAGCCTTCTTTGGTTTTTGATTTATCCATGATTAGTTATTTATTTTACTGTCATTTCATTTTTTTTTTCTTTAAACAACCATCTGCGATTATTTAACATTAACACACGGCTTTCACACACTCACACCTAAAGTGAAAAGTGCTTGGTTTAGACCTCCAAGCCAAGACATAAAAAACATAATTGATCAATCTGCCCCGCAAGTCCTTTTTTTATCACTCTTCAACATTTTAATGTGACTTGTCACTTGCCATGATTAAGCACCCAAGGTGTTTTTGGCGGAGACTCCAAGGTCTTCACCCTTAGTTTCCGTTACGGCATATTACTCCACCCCGTAGGGTACAAGTTAGTCCTCCGTCAAATCCCCATACCGACTATGTTTCTGGTTCATCAGTTTCTTCCTGTGATTTCGACCCTAGTCCTCCTCACCCTCGTACTGTAACCATGTCAGGTGCCAATACAGGTTTAGGTCCTCAAGCTCATTGTAGCCCTAGCCTTAATGCTAGAGATACTACTAGCGAAACCTCTACTGGAACCATTTTGGATACTCCCTTGCTACCTTTTATGGCAAGTTTAAGCCTTCCCAATTTTAGCCAGTTAATCAATGACCCTATACTCCACGATCCATGTGGGTCTGCTATGCAAAGTAATCTTCCTTCCAATATTCCTAAGTTTGAAGGAAACACTAGAGAGTACCCTAGTAATAATGTATGCTTCATTCCGATGTGGCTTTCATCCAATTCCATTACCAATGACTCCATTTTCCTTCGGTTGTTTCGGCGAACGCTTACTAGAGAAGCTACAAAGTGCTAAGTTAATAAAAATTTTGTGTCTCATTCCACTTTTGTGACTCTTGATAAAGAATTTCTGTCTTTTTTCCAGTTACATCTCTGCTAGGATACCTGTACCGAGTTTTTCACTACATTCCTTCAAACTTTTTCCACTCACCTTTCTGGCCATGTCCAAGAATGGCGTAGAAGGGGGAGCTTGTGTCGAGCTCCTACATTCAAAAACTCAGTATATAAGGATTGGTTTCATAGAAATTTTTTTTACTTCCATAGGTAAATATGTCACATCTCATTTTCCTAAAACAAAGGAAGAATCTCTCCAATTTGTGTTAAAATATGACTTGATCTACGCCCAATCTAGTGTTTATACCATTTTCCCTGATCTTCCTGGACCTGGTGGTGCCAATGTAGCAGGGGCATCTCACGCCACTCAAGATATCATTGGATCTCTTTCATATACATACAATCATCCTTCAATGGGTTATGGCTACCCCCATGGGGTTATTAGCTCCTCGATCACTTATCCCCCTCCCAAAAATATGTATCGGGGTCAAAGCATGCCTTATGAATTTTCCCAACTGCATCAAATGATTCCAGGGCCAACTGTTCCTCAACATTTTTACCCAGATGTCTCCCAACCTCCTTCTATACTTATCCACATCCTGATTCTCTAGCCCCTCTGACATCAGTGGCCCACACTACCGTGCCTTCTCAACCTCTTCCACAACAGCAACTGCCTCCTGAAGGTGAGGTGTATGCATAGAAAAGAGAAACTAATCATCCTAATTCGAAGAAAAATAATAATGGGAAATGAAACCAAAACCAACCAATGTAGAGTAACCAAGGGCACGAAGGTAATCACCAAAACGCACCCCAGAGGAACCAAACTAATACCGCAAACCAGTAATATGGCGATCAACCCAAGGAGAACAAGCCTCTTCATATGAACAAGCCTTGTTCTGTTGTGGTTTCCATAGCCATTATACTCATGATTGTCCCCTTTTACCCCAGATGTGCCATTTGTGGCAATCATAAGAAGCGTCTAAAGGAGATCAGGCCACTGCTTCCCTTCCTCCAAACACTACACCAACTCAACTGGTTGTGTTCACTAATCCTTTCCCTGAGCAAGGATATGTTGTTGCCCAACCACCTCAAGGTTAGGCTGATCCTCAACCTCCACATTGTGGTACGCTTTATTACCAGATCCTCATGATGAATTATAACAAGTTCAATACCGTTGATGTCAACCTTCATACCCAGTCACACCAATATGACAAGCACCCCGCCATGTTAGCAACTGAGTCCCAAACCAAGGTAGCCACAAAGTCCATTTCAACACCAAACGTTCCATTACAGATCCCTCAGCCTAAGGAAGAGGTCAATCAAAATATCACCAAAGGGCCATTACACCGAAATGTTGCTTCTGCAAAATCTCCCCACACCTATAGCATAGTAGATGACTTGGAGCAATCACCTGTTGCCATGTCAATGTTGGAAGTCCTCCATTCCTACCCATCTCAATGAAAAGCTCTAATATCTTATTTGGACATTTTGCATCCTTTATATGTTCTTTTTATAGTCTTTTATGCTGGTAATTCACAACATCCCCCTTTACCTTCATCTATTTCCTTCTAAATACCAGTCAAGATTCATAATGCCCATGTTTAGAGATGAATCGTTAATGAGGGTGCATCTGCTTATGTGATGTCTGCCTATGTGTGGCATAAGCTGGAATCACCTGAATTAGCCCCACCCACCATCAATTTATGTGTGTGGGACAGTCACCCATCTCAGCCCCTTGGCATGTTCTATAATTGTCCTTTCACACTTGTGAGCCAGATTGCTTGTCTTAACAAAGAAGTCATTCATTCTCCCTTGCATTGCAATATCCTCTTGGGTTGTAGCTATATTTATCTGATTTTTTTTGTCACATTTGTGGTTCACTTTAAGATGTTCTTTCCCCATAATGGAAATATCATTATTATCAATCAATTCAAATATTACGAACCAAAGTCTCAAACCTCCCCTAAGCCCATCATATCTTGGGTGGCCCATAACCAATGAGTCACACCTCTTACGAGTGTTCCACCAGGGGTCTATAAATATTCTACCTTACTTGCTTCATTCTCTAGTTCCCCCCCGCCCCCCTGTCTCTTATCACTGAGCCCATCCCATTGAGTGTTTTCATGTTGCAAGCATCTCGTACTAGCCAAAAGTGGCCTGATTCAACTAGCTAGAAGTCAGCACCTTCGCAACTTGTTTTTTTTCACTTGAAACAGCCTTTAGGACCTTCTTCTCAAGCACCTTCTCCTTTTCTTCATGTCTCTCCCAAATTTTTTCACCCAGGAATGGTTCCCCCAAGCCTTAACCATTTGGGGGCTTTTCCTCTAGGCCATTACCCTTCTAGTCAGATACCATTTTTAGCTCCCCCTTTCGGAGTCTTTTTGGTGCCTGTTATGGCTATGTTGAGTCTTCCCAATTTCACCCTAGCTATCCCAGTCTCGTACATCGATCCCCTAGCAAACACTCTTCTTGGTCAGCTCAAACCACATACCGCTTTCACCCCAGTTCAACTGATTTCCATGACCCCTCCCTTTTCTTTAGTGCCACAACCTCCTCAATAGGAACCCACTTGTAATATTCCAAATTTAGCATGCAGCTAATTGGAATATTATTTTTTGTCTTTTACACCTAGAAGTTTAATAAATGGGTAAGGAGGCCCATGCATAACAAAAATATGAATAAAATCCCTCATAGTGTGAAAAGGGATCATCATAGGAGCTAGATTTCACACCCCCATGTGTGAAAAGCGGCATTTGCATGTGGACAAGGTCAAGTTTGACCAAGTCCAGAGCGCTGGGATAGGAGGTGGAGATCATATTTTGAGATAGCGCAAAGATAGTGGGAGGAAGATTCCTTGCTGGAGGAATCCATAATGAGTGGGACCCATGATGAGAGGGCTTCCATTTGTTTAAAATAATGGCAAGGAAGCCATATTAAGACATGTTATGGATTATTGATTTTGTGGTATGTTAAATTATTATGCTTTCTTCAACTCTTTAGTTGAGATTGTTGTGCTGCTTAGCACAAGGCATTGATGTTTAGGAATTCCTTCTCATTTCAAGAGAGGCCTCTCGAAGGATCTTGTACTTCATTTCTACACATTCAGGCTTAAGGCCACGCCACCTCCTTCAGCTACATCATTATCTCTGCTGAAGTATAATGCTGTGTTGCAGGGCGTCGTAGTGGAGGTTTCTCAACAACACTTCTCGAGCTTATTTTTCAGAGGAGGAAGATTTCTTGCCTTTGGGACATCAGTTAGGAAGTCCTTGGAGCATATTTCAAATCTTGGCACTTGGCCAACCCATTTTCTTGCACCTACAGTACAGTATCCCTCAGTGGCTGTGTTATTTTCAGTGATTATTTGCAGTGATTGTTGGAGGGTGAGATCTTAAGTGTTAGGATCAACCTTTCACTTGGAAGATCCATTGGAGGTGGTCTATTCAACTTATGCATAATCCTAAACCATCTCCATATATTTTTTGATTTGTAGCTGCTACTCAATCTTAGGACTGCAACTCCGACATTTTTCCATTTTTTCATATTTCAGGAAATCCTTCTAGGATTGTCTTGGAATTATCTTTGGGGGTTTAGATATTTTCTTCCCACATTGTATGACATGTATATTTCCATATCTATGTATGGAAATAATCCAACAACATTTGTCTCTAATAAAACTGTGCTGTCATAGCCTTGGGTATTTTATGTGTAACAGTGTGCTTCATTTTTCATGTATATGTCTTTTGAGGCTTGTTCTGCCTAACTTGAGTGATTATTTCCTCAAGATCTTGTATACATTTTTCTTTTGTAACATTAATAAGATCGATATGTGTTCTTCTCACATTATATGAGTTTATTTATCACTATTACTCTGGTTTTTTGTTCATGTATTGTTGTATCCCCATTTTAGGGATATTATAGTGGTATCAGAGCATAATCTTGGCATAGCTTGTGGATCTCAACCAATATGTTATATAGAAGAAAAGAAGAAGAAAATATGAATAGAAATAATATTCCATTCTTTGGAGGAAGAAAGTAGGAGAAACTTTCAAATTTTCTCTCTCAAAATTTGCAGAGCATTCATGAGGATCTTAAGAATATGAGGAAAGAGATGTGTAGAGAATCTCCAAGAGGATTTGAATCTAAAAAAAACTCTAGATTTTCACATAATGAGTGTGAGCATGCATCCACACAATATTATGCATAGCGCAATCATATGCCCATATTTTCCATGAGAGAGATGGAAGAAGAAGGAATGACTAGGAGGGAAACTCTTAGTGATTTTCTCCAAGAGTATGAGTCTCAAAATCAGAAGTTTAGAGATCATATCACTTTTCTAGAGTTTTTCAAGATCAAGGTGAAGAGAAGCAAGTAGCATGACAGAATTCTTCTATCTACTTTTGAAGGTTCACCTACATGTTCAACCATAGCTTGGGTGGAAGAACTAGACACCTTTTTGCAGCAGCACCAAATTTCTAAAGATGAAGCCATCGAAGTTGCAGTGCTACATTTTGAAGGTAAGGCCTATGCATGGTGGATATTTGAGTCTTTTTCTTTGAAGAATGAAAATATTTCTTCTTATGCAAGGTTTATTAAGACATTGTTGGAAAGGTTTGATGGAAAACTTTCTGCAACACATGTGGTGAAGTTAAATAAACATAAACAAACAAAAACCTTCCACGTGATGGAGGAAAACTTAAACTCAACTCCACTTCAGAAAACCATTGAGGAGGCTGATATCTTGAATCATACCTTGCTAGAGGCAATACCTCTATGTTATGTTCTTAAGCAAGAGGGTACGGAGACCCCATTTTCAAAAGAGGATCCAATTATTGGGAGGTTGCCCATACATGTTGATGAGGATGAGGGCAACAACGCTGTCATGTATAGAGTTTGTCTAGCACCTCATGCAGAGGAAGAGGGAGATCTTGCTCCAAAAAGAGGGATTCTTGTATCATTTAAAGGAATTCCCTAGGATCTCACATGTGGAGATCAAGGCACAACTCATGATTTACATATGCCATTGAAGTTAGGGTGTGAAACTATGGAGATAAAAGGAAGAGATAGGGTGGATGACCATCATCATGTGATGAGGAGCACACACCCCTATCTATTTCAGGAGTTTGATGCACCTAAGAGGGAGACTGGATTGTGCAATGAGGGCAGGGACAAGTCTTTCGATTCATGTATGCAATCTACTCTTGATGATGATGTCTCATTACATGGAGGCATTTCACCGAGGAGACCAATAGATCAGCAGATGATGAGAGATGCTTCACATTTGGAGGCACTACTCATTGATTTCAGAGAATTGGAGACCTTGGGAGAACTTTGTACAGCCTTGGGAGTCTTGGGTAGACTCAAGGAGAGGAGAAGCATTCTCTCAACATTATCATTACCCACTCTCATTTCAGATTCTGCGCTGTGGCAAGAGCATCAGTGGAAGGATAGTAGCTTTCCAACTTGCATATTTGTCATGAGAGATGTCAAAGAGGAGGACAACCATATGATAGATGTTCTTCATGATAGTTCATCAGTGCTATCACTATGAAGAATAGATCCATATTGGAATTCCCAGCTATTGGTGGAGTATTCCAAGGATATTTTTACTTGTATGATATTGGATGACCACTTGCATGAGGAGGGATATTCAGTCAGAGATGGGGTCATCTATTATCGTGGTAGGATATTCTTATCTAGAGCTTCCAATATCAAGGAGAATTTTCTACAAGGAGCTTATGAATATTTTGTTTTCAGCCACAGTTACTCTATGAGAGCATACCACACCATCATGGAGGGGTACTTTTGGGAAGGCTTCAAGGAGGGGATAAATCACCATATGAGGAGATGCATAGATCATGTAGATATGGAGTAAATACATAACTCTTTGGGGGATTTATCATAGCCACCTCTTTTCTCTTTGAGGATTAGAGGGGACTCATCTATGAGCCACTCCATTTGCATGAGAAAAAAATATGGTAAGGGTATTTTTTGTTTGCATAATTATTTGTATGATGCATATGTACAACCCTTAACGATATATGTGTGGGATATTTCTCAAGGAAGGAGCATTCTTCCTTCTATACTTCATGGTATATTTGAGACCATAAGCAACATTGATGATGGCCACTCCCTAGGAGGACTTGGGGAGATTGTATCTTTTGCAGAGCATGCTCACTTTGCACCATACACCATACACTTTCTCCAAACTTGTGAGGAGATTGGGGAAGTAAGAAAGTGGTGGGGAGGCCATCCATCATTTCATTTCCTGTTACAGTTGAGATTCAAACTACATTGGTTGCGTTTGAGGGACCATTTTCCTTCACCCTTGCTACATATGGCAAAAAGTATGATTCTCATTATGGTTCCCTATGTTGCTGTTGTTCTCATTTGGGAGCATGTTTGGGGGAGACACACATTGGTTGAATGTGTCCTTTGGGGAAGAGGATTCCCACATTTTTGCATTACATGTTATAATGAGAGGATGGGAGGTGATATGGCCACCACAACAAAACACTTGTCTCTTTATGAGGTGGGCCATCTGATTTCTTGCAGCGCTTGGGCTATGACTCTCCTAAATCATTGGGAGAAACTTTTCTATGAGTTGCCATGTCATGTTGTGCAACAACAGTTAGGAAAACTTCGTTGTAACTAATTGGAAGACTATTGGTACCTTTTAGCTCTACATGAAACCATGAACATTCAACTCACTTGGATGCGATATGATGGTGATTTTCTATTCATCATATATGGGATGGTTTGGGCCAGCATGATTCACAACATTGGAGGGAAGATCTTTGGAGATCCAGTTTTCTTCTTGCCACTTGGAGGCAACACTTTTGTAGCCCAAGAGTGGCATATACTCTACACTTATCATAAGTGGAGAGGAGGACAGCATGGGGTAGGCTATTTTTCCTACCATGATCATATTTTCAGCCCACCTACATTGCAGGAGCTCAAGGTGGAGGATGTTTTGTATGGGTTACCATTTGGGAGGGCGACCCATTTTGTATGGATGATAGCTTGGCGATGGGAGATTCATATGGAGATGGTGGATCCCAATGTATATTAGAAATAGCACCTCAAGAAGGCCTTTAGACAACACTTTGTTACCTCCATAGATGTTTTACATGATGACAACTATTTGGGATGCACACCAAAAGCTAGCTTGCATACTTACGAGGTGCAACTTGGAGATATATTGATGAGACACCATCTTGATGCTTGGAGGATTTTATCATATGAGGATGCTGTAGGGGAAGAAGAGGAGGCTTTTTAGTTCTATCCTTGCAGTTTCTTAAGGAAAAGCAACATTTGGGAGGGGAGGGTTGTAATATTCCAAATTTAACATGTAGCTAACTGGAATATTGATTTTTGTCTTTTACACCTAGACGTTTAATAAATGGGTAAGGAGGCCCATGCATAACAAAAATATGAACAAAATCCCTCATAGTGTGAAAATGGATCATCATAAGAGTTGGATTTCACACCCCCATGTGTGAAAAGGGGCATTGTTACACTGAAATTTGTCACCATGACATTTTAGTACTCCCTTAGAAGTCTATAATATCCAAGTTCCTAAATTCAAGCAATGAAACTAAGAAAAAAGCTCATAAAAACCTTAAAAATTTGGTACCACACTTTCTCTTAGTATTCCCTGCAGTCCTGCACCATTTGGCTATAAATCATGCGTAGCTAAATGAAAATTCTATTTATTAAAAGTGCGGACCCCTGTCAAAGATAAGAAAAGGTGCAAGTAAAATATAGAAGCTCAGTTTAAGTCATTTTTCGAAGCTTCTAGAAACATTCCTGCGATGGAAAGTCTACTCCTTTCATGTTCATGCATCCCATCCAATAAGGAGCTAACTCCTTGATGTAACGAACTAATCCCTTTGAAGGAGGATTCTATCCCTTCTTTTATGAAGCTATAACGTCCTCTCTTTCACTATAAAAAGAGGCATAGGGCAGCCTCAAAGGGTTACAATTGATGAGTTGAAGTTTTTAGTATTATTGGAGTCGAAGTGTTGTTGAAACTCAGACCCTTTTAGCTGAGATTTTATGTGGGAAGGATTACATACCTATATGTATCTCGGTTGGAAGATTTTACGGCTTGTTAGAGTAAAGGAAATGCCTATTCCAGACCCCAGGAAGGCCTGTATGACATCAAGGCGGACATGGTTGTAAGGCTCTTCTTATTTAAGTTAATACAAATAAGTTCATTTTGCTCAATAAGATGTCAATTGATTGGTTTATTTTATGGATTCCTTGATCACCATAATAGATATGATTTATGAATATATGCTACGCAGGTGGTATTTGATGTTTTTTTTTTTTTATTGTAGATATTCGCAGGCAACTCTTTCGAGCAACTGAAGGATTACTACTACGAACAAGCATTGGATCAAAGGTAGGATCATTAAGCCTTTATAGAATTTAATTATAAATTGCAATATATCTAGAGAAAGATAGATTTCGTTGTCTGTTTTTTGCTAGCTATCCATAGGACACTTGGGAGTTATGTCTTGTCTGCAAGAACGACTTATCCGTCTAACAAAATGGCGAATCCACTGGGGAAAGTTGATCTTGAACTTTGATTTATTTTATTTTTGACTTGTGAATTTATTTTTTCTGATCTTGATTGATTTATACTGGCTTGGGTTGTTTATCCCTGTAGAATCCCTAAGAAGTGATTGAGATTTTTTTGATTTTTCTCTAGTTTTCTTGTGTTCGCTCTTTTTCTTTAGAGACAGTGCGGGTATTTTTGCACTTTTCCTACACCCACGGTGCGGGACCACACTGGTTTGTACTAAATTCTGCGGACCCTATTAAAATTTTTGAAAAATCTTAAAATCCTCTTTTTTGGATTTTTTTTTAGATTCTCAGCGATTAGCCGGACCTGTGTCTTCTGTCAGAAAGCCTTGGTTAAGAGTTTATTTCAGCATTTTTAGTTTTGAATGATTTTCTGGAAGGTCTGCATGGTATAATGATTTTTTTTTTGTCTTATATCCCGCTCAAATATTAGAAAACCTGGTATACCTTTAGATCACTGGTATTTCCTTGCTTTCTTGCTGAGTTTGACATCATAGAAGAAATTGTTTTATGAGATTTAGATCCCATTTTTCTCATTTACAAATCTTTAAAAAGCTTTTGTTTATAAGTTTGGAATTTCACTTAAAAACCAAAATTGGATGTTTTTTGAGTTCTTGCTGATCCAAGCAAAAAATTTCTTAGTTAGATAACAAGTTGAGTAAGACATCCTCAAAATATTTGAAGTTTTGATTCAAATTTAGTCTTAGAGCTTTTAGATCTTAAAAATCATTGTTTTTAGCGTTGAGTGTTATTTCTAGAAATTGTAGTGTTCTTTTGAAGAAAGGACGTGGTTTGTAGTTACAATTTTGAAGAAAAGGGATTTCTTGTTCAGCAATAGATCATTTTGAGTTCTCATTGAAATTATATTTCTTTTCATTTATTCTTGTTTGAAGGAAAGATTTGTTTATAAAATATTGCATTTCTCAACTCTTACTTTAGCTAGAATTCATTTAAAGAAAATAGATTGCTTCTCATAATAGATGCATTTTTTAGTATGTTTTGAGTCGGGTCACTACATATCATCAGTCTCACTTTCGCACCTATTTTCCTAAGAAACAATTTTTTAAAATCAGTGCTTAAATTAAAATCAATCTAGTAATTTTTATATTTATAGGGCTCTTTTCACCAATATATCTTAGGCTAGTGTCTTGGAGTAGGGAGTAATTAACTCTCCAAGACAATTAAAACAAACTAGTAGTCGATCTTGTTGTAGGAAAAAATCCAATAGTCGCTTGTATGCTCTGGGAAGATCCTCTTAAAGGATTCAAGCACGAGGTCATATCTGAACCAGTGGGATAATCAATTCTATCTCATTGGGAATGATAGAAGATATGCGCGTATTAACAACGAAAACCTTGGATAGACCATTATCGAGGAGCCTGGGGTCACTTGTCGGTATACCTTGGATTATGTCAAGGAGCCTTCAAGGGGATTGAGCTTTGTTACTCTGCCCTTGTGCATATTTCGAACCGTAGACTGTTCCCCTAGGTATATTAGTTCCTGTTGGTAACCATAGTGATCATAATCTTACGATTTTTTCCTAAGGTGACAGTGGAGGAAAGATCTCACTGTACCTATAGCAAACGTCGACTAGACTCACTTGGACTCTCTGTGTTGGGAAACTAGCTCCAAAAAGAGAAGAAAAGAGATATCAACGTCTTAGAAATAAGCCACTTCAAGGGGGAAACCTCCAATACATTACATGAATTAAAAATTCTTTGATGATACAATTTACAAAACCTCATTTCTATATATAGGATTCCATGGGGCCATAATGTAATCCTAGTGGGCCACAATGTAATCCTAGCTGACCTAAAAATAATTATTTAAGGGCACAATAATAAAAAAATGGGGGTTACAAGGGTACAATAATAACAAAAAGGGGTTTACACTAACAATAATAAGGGACTATACTAGTGATATAGGGACTTAACATGCCCCTCTCCTTGAAAAAAAGTGTTGTCCTCAACGCTTGAGTAGCTCTGAGTGCTTCTGTATAAAATTCTAATCCTCCCATGTAGAATATTCAGTGGGTAAGTTCTTCCACTTGATGAGATACTTTGAAATTGATCGATTCCGTAGCTGTCGAGTTCTTGTTTCCATGACCGCTTTAGGTTCCAATACGATTTTTCCTTCCTCATCAAGTTCTGGCAATATTGTTTGAACTAGAAGATTTTCACCTATAACCTTCTTTAAGCATGAAACATGGAAAACTGGATGTACTCGTGAAGAAGCAAGAAGCTCCAATTTGTATGCCATAGTACCAATCTTTTGCAACACCTTGTAAGGACCATAGTACTTTGGCGATAATTTATTATCCTTCTTTGCTTGCTTGAGGGACATTTGTTTGTATGGTTGTAGCCGTAAAAATACCCAATATCCTACATCAAAAATTCTCTCGCTGCGATGTTGATCTGCCTGTTGTTTCATTCGATTTTGTGCCAAATTCAGGTTATCCTTTAAGAGTTGGAGAACTTCTTGCTCATGCTCGATGTGATCTTCCACTGCTTGAACCTTCGAATTTTCCCTTAAAGATGATGTGATGGATGGTGGATGATATCCATAAAGTGCCATAAATGGGGTCATTTTTGCTGCAGTATGGAAGGAAGTTTTATACCACCATTCAACGAGAGGTAACCACTTGACCCATTGTGTTTGTTTATCAGATACAAAACAACGAAGATATCCTTCCAAACATTTATTTACTATCTCAGTTTGACCATCAGATTGAGGATGATAAGATGAGCTATGAGCTAATTGAGTACTCAAACAAGAAAATAACTCCGTCCAAAAATTTCCAGTAAAAATGGGATCTCTGTCGCTCACAATAACCCTTGGGTTTCCATGTAGCTTTTGAATTGTGTCCATAAATGTAGTAGCAACTGTATTTGCTTTAAATGGATGAGATAATGCACAAAAGTGTGCATACTTGGTAAGTCTATCAACTACCACCATGATGACACTCTTTCCTTCGGACTTAGGTAAACCCGTGATAAAATCCATTGAAATCTCCTCCCAACGTTGACTTGGAATGGATAAAGGTTGTAGAAGTCCCGGGGTCTTAATTGTCTCAACTTTATTCTGCTGGCAAACCAAACATTCCGTCACAAAATTTTGAATATCAGATTTAAGACCATCCCAAAAAAAATCTTTTTTCACCCTGTGGTAAGTTTTTAAAAATCCCGAGTGTCCTCCTAAAGGAGAAGTGTGCAATTCCAGAAGAATATTTTGTTTTAGTTGGAAATTCTTACAAAGATATAAGCGATCTTTGTACCATAAGGAATCATTTTTCCAACTAAATGTATCAGATGTACTAGGATCTTGCTGCAACTATTGAATGAGTGTCCATACATCTTTGTCCTTCTTCCATTCATCTCTTGCTTCGGTTATCCAATCTGGTTGGATAATAGAAATGGCACAAAGCAATGCTTCCACCTCTTCATTCTTTCTTGAGAGTGCATCTGCAACAACATTAAGCTTTCCTTTTTTGTAGATTATTTCAAAGTCATAACCCAACATCTCTGTGACCCATTTTTGCTGCTCTTCTGAAGATAGTCTTTGTTCCAAAAAGTGTTTAAGACTATCATGATCAGTTTTTACCTTGAAGTGTCTTCCCATTAGGTAAGTTTTCCATTTCTTTAGTGCATGCAGTATTGCTAACATTTCCTTCTCATAAATGGGTTTCTGTAAATACTTTCCTTTGATTGGATGACTTTCAAAAGCAATGGGTCTTCCTTCCTACATTAGAATAGCACCAATTCCATTTCCTAAGGCATCACATTCTAGAATAAAGGTTTTTGTGAAGTCTGGAGTAGCCAAGATAGGCGCTAGGCACATTGCCTCTTTAAGATGTTCAAAAGCCTTAGTTGCTTCAGGAGTCCATGAAAATGCATCTTTCTTCAATAATGTTGTTAGAGGTGCTGCTACTCTCCCATAATTCTTAAAAAACTTCCAATAATACCCTGTTAACCTGAGAAATCCTTGCAACTGCTTTATGGTTGTGGGGACTTTCCATTCCTTAATGGCTTTAATTTTGTTAGGTTCTACTTTAACACCCTTGATATAAATACCACCAACATTCCACTTGTACTAAAGAAACATTGGATGTTTTTGCATATAATTGTTTTCCAGTAATAGTTTGAGCACTTTATTAACAGGTTCAACATGATCTCAGACTCAACAGATTAGTATGTTATCGCACATTAGTGCAAATTTTCTGTAAGTGGTTTGCAACAATTGGTCAACTCTGAAGGTATAAGGTGCATTGGTATGGCCAAAAGGCATGACCAAAAATTCATAACGACCCTCATGAGTTCGAAATGATGTTTTCGGAATATCTTCATTCTTCATTCTAATTTGATGATATCCTGAACGAAGATCCAACTTAGTAAAATAAATTGCTCCATGTAATTCATCCAATAATTCATTAATCACGGGAATGGGAAATTTATCTTTAATGGTCAGCTTATTGAGCTCCCTATAATCCTAACACATGCGCCATGATCCATCCTTATTTTACACCAATACTACTGGAGCAGAGAAGGAACTTTGACTAGGTTGAATTATACCAGCCTCTAACATTTCTGCAATCATATGTTCAATTTTTCTCTTTTGACTGTAGAACTACATCTGATAAGGCTCTATGTTTGGAGGAACACTTCTTAGAATCAAATGAATAGCATGATCATGATCATGAATAGGTAGGATTCCTTTGGGAGTTTCAAACACCTTGGAATGATTTTCCAAGACTTGTTGGAGATCTACAGAAATAAATGATTTTGATGTTGGAACTTCTAGTGAGCATAATTGTGCAATTACACCTCGTTGTTCTTTCTTTAAAAGCTTTTTCATGACATTAGAGCTTATTATATTTCTTGGCTTCCCTGCAATACCCCGTAATTCGACTTTCTTTCCTTCTGAAAAAATTTCAAGAAAATTTCTTGAAAATTAAAAGCTACCGTCCCCAAAGATTGAATCAGATATAATTAGCACAAGACGTGACTCTGATAGAACAGCATTGAATATCATACATATTCCCCTGTCAAGCAATTTCTAATATTAGGTATTTCCTCAGCAACTTATGTTCTCTTCCATTTGCAACCATCACTTGACATTATGGTGATGGGTATAGGAAACAATTCAATTCCTTGGCTACCTTACAATGAATAAAATTATGGATACTACCTGAATCAATCAACACTATTACCATTTTCTTCTTGATATGTCCTTCAATCTTGAGAGTTTGAGGAGTGTACCTCACTAGTATTTAACAGGATATGGTCGATTCATTTTTCCTCTTCTCTAGGTCAACTTCTTGTGTATGATCTCTTCTTGTTCATTTTCTTCTTCCTCTTCACAATCTATGTAAAATAATTTCTTCTCAGCACACTTATGACCTTTAGTGTATTTTCTATCACAACTATAGCAAAGCCCTTTTGCTCATTTTTCTTCCAATTGTTGTGGTGTCAACCTTGTAGGTTGTGGAAATCTAGGCGTAGCAACACTTACTTCTTTATAGAATTGAGTGGTAGGCTTCCTTGTCGCCATAATTTTACATTCAACTTTTCTTGCCAACCCGAATGCCTTCTCCAATGAATCAGGTTCCAAAACGCGAACTTCATGTTGGATGTTATCCTTTAAAGTGCCTATGAAGAGATCAATCCTGTGTTCCTCTGGAATATCAGTTACCCTTATATTCAATTTTTGGAAGTCCTCAATGTGTTGTCCCACTAAACCCTTTTGTTTGAGATTTATCAATTGGCTAAAGAAGGTGTTGCTCTTTGTATCCTCATAATGTGCTATCATTTCCTCCGTAAAAATTGACCAAGTGACAATTTTTTTACGGGAAGAAAGCCATCGATACCATACAAATGTATTTTGTTCTAAATGTAAAGTTGCAATGCGTACCTTTTGTGTGTTTTGCACGTTATGGAGATCAAAATATTGCTCCATCTGTAGTATCCATGTTACAGGATCCTTTCCATCAAACTTCCTCATATCCATTTTCTGAATATGGTGGTTCTTCCCGCCAACATTAGAGTTTATGAAATCATGATTAACATTTGTTTTTTTCTCATCATGAGGTTCTTCTTCTATCTTTTCACCATTAGGAAACCTTTCTTGTATCAACTTTGTCAAACCTTCCATGTCTTCTTTTAGAACATTCTTCATGTTTTCCATTTTCTCATCGATTTTAGCTTCCATGTCATCAATCTTAGATTCCATGCCAGCCTCCATGCCATTAATCTTAGATTCCATTCCATCTATCTTAGATTCCATGGCTTTCTTCAAAACTTCCATGTCATTTTTTGTTGCTCTTTGTGAGAGCGAAATTTGTTGTACTTTCTCTTGTAATTTTGATATGTCATGTTGCCATTCTTCGTCTTTATGAGTCATAGTAGAGCTTTCCAAAGGCTTAATGGGTGTTGAATTATTTTTAGGTGCTATTTTGTAATCCAATACTGATATCTATTCTACAATATTCCCTTGCAATCAATTCAACTTGATTCTTCAAACAAGACTTATGCAATTCGAAAAAAAAATACACACCTTTTACTTGCTTTTTTGGAGCTCGATATTGAAATTGTATTATCTCTGTGATTGTGGCTCCTCAATATCTGAAATTCAGCACTAAGTTAGCCCTGTGAATTCTCTTTTGAATTCCATAGGTCTGACTTGATTTGGATTCTCCAAGGCAAAGTTATGTCCAATCTCCCACAATGACCTAATTATGGACTAGTTCAGTATAGAAAACTTGTACGACTTGCCACATGTCATTGTTTCGTCCTTCGCCTAGGAAATTGATAGCTAAGAAACTAAAGTCCATTTAATTGAAACCACTTTTTATGGCACTCCAATCCGATGCACAGAGAGAGGTTTATTGAAATTTTCCCACGATCACCTTTTTGAGATGAAATTCGGGAGCCTGAAAAACACTACCTTCCACGGATCATATCTCAAAAAATATTGTGAACCAAGCTCTGAAATTGTTTTATGCGTTTCCTTATGATTTCACCTTCGCACCATAGAAATTTCAGATTCTGAACCTTAGCAGAAAATTTTTTATAGTGCAAATACCACAATGACCTTTTTATATGCCTGAAACAATACCTAACTTCCAGAGATCATATCTCCGAAAATATTATGAACCAAGCTCTAAAATTTTTGGAAAATCTTCCTCAGGATTTCGACTTCGCACTCTAAAAATTTCAGCTTCTGAAACTTCATAGAAAAAACGTTATAGTAAAAATTCCACGATGACCTGTTTGGAGGAGAGAAACCCTAGAATCCAAGGCTCTGATACCAAATGTTGGGAAACCAGCTCCAAAAAGAGAAGAAAAGAGATATCAACACCTTAGAAATAAGCCACTTCGAGGGGGAAACCTCCAATACATTACATGAATGAACAATTCTTGGATGATACAATTTACAAAACCTCCTTTCTATATATAGGTGTCCATGGGGCCATAATGTAATCCTAGTGGGCCACAATGTAATCCTAGCCGACCTAACAATAATAATTTAAGGGCACAATAATAAAAAAATGGAGGTTACAAGGGTACAATAATAACAATAAGGGGTTTACACTAACAATAAAAAGGGACTATAATAGTGATATAGGGACCTAACACTCTGGAGGGTTATCTTCACTCAAGATGGTTTAAGTGAAGAAACTTGCACTGGTCTGTTTCATTAAGCAGGTTGTCAGGGTAACTATTCCAACTGCCCTTTCTACATTAAATACTATTATGTTGGATTTCATCACCAAATAGTGTTTTTAGTGTGGGAAATTACTATTTGTGTGTGGTTTGATCTACTATATTTTTAGGCGTGTGATTCATTTGTTTGTTTCCTTAGTGACTCTAGGAGTTTTCATTGAAATTTTATTTGATTGCGTGTGATTAATAATTTTAAATTGTGGCTGAATGACAGAGACAATCGCGCAGACTTCAAGGGAAACCCCCTGAGTATACACCAAGCCAACTTGAAGGGTTTTTAGCTTTATTATCACCTAGTGATAGTAGAATTAGATCAACAGAAGCAGGAGATTCATCCATCGTTTTTCATCTTGATTATCAATTACAGACAACAGAGCATATTAAAGAGCCGATTTCAGTTTCTGAAGTTACTAGTAGTATTTCTCCTTCCAGTGAATTATCTGAAGAACCTAAAATTTCTGAGCCTGACACTGAACCTGCTCTATTGAAACCATCTTTAGGATTTGTTACTCCAACTTCTAGTGATCCTGGTTCACCTAGGGTAAGACATATCATTACTGAAAATCTTCCTTCTGACCTCATATCTATTGAAGAACTTGTCAGTCCAGATGAAGATGTAACTCTTCTTGAAACCCAATAGACTTTGAATATTAGGGAGTGCGAATCAATATAGTACAGTCCTTTTAGAAGTGACACTTGCTATTTATCATTGACTAATTTTTTAGAAGACCCAGGTCTTAATTTCTCACCACCCTGAATTCCTTTTCATCCTACACCAAGAGGTTATTTTCCTTCATCAATTATGTCAGGTGAGTCATATATGTTTTCCCAATCACCAGAAACATTTTTATATGGTGGTCCTTCTGTTCCTTCGGGGTACCGGTCACTCTCTGGTACTTTCTCAGGAGAAACGCCTCGACCGATTGAACAAGTGATATCATCTGGTACGAATGGAGCTAAAACTGAAACATTAAACACAGAGCAAATTTTTATGATGTCTGGTAATATTCCAAATCCTCAACCTCAAGGTAGTCAGTTACCACTTGGGGGGCAACCTCAAGGTAGTCAGTTACTGCCAGGGGGGCAACCTCAAGGTAATTTTTTACCAGGAAAAACTGTAGGACAATATTATTTACCTGGAGAACAACCTCAAGGAAAGTACATACCTCAAGGTTATCAACCTCAGAGATAGTACATACCCCAAGGTCAACCATAGACTCAGTATATTCCTCAGGGTCCTTATCAACCCCAGATTCAGTACGTGACTCAAGGTTATCAA
Source organism: Pinus albicaulis (assembly GCA_034641835.2). Lineage (NCBI taxonomy): Eukaryota > Viridiplantae > Streptophyta > Pinopsida > Pinales > Pinaceae > Pinus > Pinus albicaulis. The sequence goes on along the minus strand of CM076577.1, from coordinate 1,022,655,322 downwards.
CCTCAATTCAGTACCCAACTCAAGGTTTCCAACCACCTTCCGGTCAATCATTTCTACAAGGAGCTGGAAATTTACCACTTAATTATCAACCCTACATTCAACCAGGATATGGTCCTTCATATGTAAAACCTTCTATGGGTCAATACCCTAGAATGAACATGGTGCGGAATCCATCCCAAATTCAAAAAAATATGAAACCTAATGTGTAGTTACCTAATCAACCTGGACAGCCTTTGGTTTCTGTTCCAACCAAGCAACCTATCCAGCCTACTGTTCAAGTCCCTGCACCTGGTTTAGTTCACTAGCCTGTGCCTAGTACACCTCAGACTCTGCCTCAAACTACCGTAGCTACTGCAACTTCTGTTCAACCTACGACACCAATTTCTGGAGTATCTGTAGCTCTGGTTTCTTCTATCCCTGCATCAGTACAAATTCATCAAGCCTCTGTGCCACAGTTAGGATCTACAAGTCAGACTACGATCCAGATGCCTATAGGACAAGCTGGTACCAGTACGATTGTTTCTAGTCAACCATAGTTTACTTATCAACCATACCAGCGATAGTATAAAATTGGTCAGACTACACAAAATCCAGCATATCAGTATCAGTCGTACCCTAGGTATACTTCTCAAATACCTCAACAACCCCATTATGGTCTGGTTAATCCTAGTTACGAAGGAGGTTACATGATTCAAAATGGACAAATGCACATCCAATTCCAGGCTGTTCTGGATATCCTCCTCCTGGCACTAGTTTTATCACACAAGGTTATCAAGACCCTAGTCATTGGTTACCATTTATAACAACTTTAGATTTACTGGATCTATCACGCCTTACGAATGATCCCATTTTTTATCTTCCATATTGGTTGTCGATGCCTAACAAGTTTCCCAGTGATATTCTAAAATTTGAAGGTAAGTCAAGAGAGGACCTACCTAATCATGTTATGACTTATCACCTATAGTGCACATTCAATTCGATATTTGATGATTCGATTCGGTTATGTCTTTTTCATAGAACTCTCATTGGTCTAGCTGCCAAATGGTACATTGAGTTACCACGTGGCTCTTTTAATAATTTTAATGTGTTGGCTACTGTTTTCTTAACCCATTTTCAGTTTCCTGTCAGATACAACAATGGAACAGAATTGCTGACTTCATTAAAACAGTCTACGCCTACGTACATATTTTATCATATTCATGAGTGGAGATGTAGAAGGCGTTTAGTGAAAGTCTTCATTCCTGATCAAATTTTTTCTGAATGGTTTATTAAATCATTATTTCCCAAAATTATTGAAGATGTGGCAAAATGAGGCATTGTTACGGAAGAGCAAGTCATTGCTCAAGCTCAGTACCTTGACCTTGCATATACTCAGTCAGGTACTCTATATGATAAAATCCTCAATTTACCAATACCTGGTCAATTAACTGCAACTCCTTCAGGCTCTCATGCCGTTGATGTTGTAATTGGTTCTGTTAGCACTGGTAAAATTAAGAAAAAGTCTTCAAAGACCAATTCTCCTATTATCACTTTACACGATTCAGCCAAAGGAAATTCTTCTCAGGAAGCTTCCGCCGATATTCACATTGTAGAGTCATCTACAACCAAATCTAAAACCGGTGGTAAGAAGAAAGGTAAGAATAAAAAGAAAAAGTCTTTAAAAGAGAAAAATGGTACAACTAAACAAGCTGACGAAAAACACAAACCTCAATATCCCTGTCTCATCTGTGACCAGGATTATTTTATGAAAGAGTGTCCACATAGGGCCGAGGTATCAAAATTCGTTAAAGGTTCACATATACCTATTGTCTTGAGGGATCCCTTTCCCACTCAAGATAGTAACATGGTTGGATCTTCTTCCAATCCGGTTGAGGATATTTTCATGGTTGCTAAGTGATCACAAGATTATGGTAGTAAAAATACTAGTAAAGAAGAAAAAACTTCCAATTTTGCATCGACTACGTCTCCCTCAGTTTTTGTTCCATTACAGATCGAGAAAAAAAATCCTGACTTAGTGATTAAACCGCCTACAAAAGGTGTACTTCGTAAATCAACTTTCAATCCACATGCAAGAGATACTCAGAATTACAATATTGTTGAAGATTTGGAAATTTCCCCTTCAGCAATGTCAGCTTTGGAAGTGTTGCAATCATTTCCAGCCCAAAGAAAATTAAATTTTTCAGCCTTAGCAGTCGTACATCTCCAGGATTCAAACCTCATGATCTTCGATTTGGAGAATTTTACACCCCTCCTAACTCATCAAATGGATGATGCTAAACTCGTTAGACAGAGATTACGTTAGATACATCCGAGAAAAGATGCCGCTGTTAAAGCAGAGGTTGAGAAATTACTTCATGCAAGTTTTATTTATCCGATCTCGTTAACAGACTGGGTATCTAATATTAATCCGGTCAATAAAAAACAAGGAACAATACGATTATGTATTGACTATAGGGATATAAATTGAGCTTGTCCAAAAGACAATTATCCAACCCCTTACATTGATCAAATTATTGACGATTGTGCTGAAAGTGAAATGTTGTCCTTCATGGATCAATTTTCCAGCTGCAATCAAATAAACATACTCCCTGCAGATCAACCTAAAATAACTTTCGTTTTTCCATGGGGTACTTTTGCTTATCACAAACTACCTTTTGGCCTTAAGAATGCCCACTTTTCAAAGAGCCATGTCTGATGCATTTCATGACATTAAGCACATTGTGTAGCCCTACCTTGATGATTTTCCTACTCATTATTCACGCAGAGCAGATCATATCACTCATCTACGAACCATCTTTATACAATGTAGGCATTATAAGATTCACTTGAATCCTCACAAATTTGTTTTCTGCTTACAATCCGGATGATTACTGGGATTTATTGTCTCAAAGGTAGGCATTTTTGTTGATCCATCGAAGGTTGAGGCAATCATCAATTTACCTCCTCCCTCTACTCTTCGCCAACTCCAAAGTTTGCAAGGGAAAGAAAAAAATTTACGTCGATTCATTCCTAACTACGTTGAATTAACGAAAGGTTTCACTAGGTTGTTGAAACAAAACATTCCTTTCTTTTGGGACGAGGTCGCTGATAGATCTTTAAATGCTTTGAAAAAGGCCTTGACCAATGCACTGTTACTACATTCTCCCAACTACAACCAAGATTACTTTTTGTACCTCACCGCTTCCGGTTCCACGATAGGAATGGTTTTAGTTCAGGAAGATGAATTCCATAGTGAACATGTGATTTACTATCTTAGTCGAAATTTTCATCCGACCGAGATCAAATACTCACATGTGGAGAAATTGGCCTTGGCAGCTGTTCAAGCTGTCCAACTTTTTTGTCACTACATACTTTTACGCAAAACGACAGTGATCTCTGATTGTAACCCTATGCTGTACATTTTGACCAAACAATTTCTAGGGGGAAAATACTCCAAATGGATTATTATCATTTAGAAGTTTGATTTGGAGCTTGGAAAGTCCAAATCAAAGAAATCATTGATATTTTCTGAACTTATATGTGATTTCCCACGTACTGATACAAAAACTGTGGCGGAACAACCAATCGCAGACGAATACTTGTTTCTTATTGGTACCATTGATCCTTGGTATGGAGATATTATTGTTTATCTTCAGACCCAATATTTTCAGCCTGATTTTTCATAGTGGCAACGATGAAAAATACATTTTCAGTCTCAACAATATCATATTGTTGGTGACACACTATATCGTTGTGGTGCGGATTCAGTTTTTTGACGTTGTTTAACCCATGAGGAAGCCGAAAAGGTTTTAAATTATTGTCACTCTAAATCATGTGGCAGTTATATGTCTGGGTACGCCACAACCCAAAATATATTACGCGCAGGTTATTTTTGGTCGTCTTTATCTAAATATTGTATTTACGCGGTTTGAAAATGTCATAATTGTCAAATAGTCGATTGAAAAATGCATGCACCACCTGCTCCTCTTAACCCTATAATTGTTGTCGGTCCTTTTGCAAAATGGGGCATTGACTTCATTACATGTAACCCTCACTCAGCCGGGGGGCATGGGTATATTATTGTAGTAGTAGATTATTTTACCAAATGGGCCAAGGCGATGCCTACATTTCTAGCAGATGGAAAAAATGCAGCTACTTTCATATTCAATCATGTGATTGCTCATTTCGGTGTACCCCAAGTGATAATTACTGATCATGAGAGCCATTTTCGAAATATCATGATGACCGAGTTAACAGACCAGCTTGGCCTATGCCATGATAGTTCTACACCATATTATAAGCAGGCCAATGGTTTAGTTGAAGCGATTAATAAATTTTTAGTCACCATGATCAAACGAGTCATTGGAATTCATAAGTCGAATTGGCATACCATGCTCTTTTCAGCACTTTGGGCATATAAAACCTCAGCAAAAACATCGACAGGTTTTACACCTTTTCAACTGGTTTACGGTTTAGAAGCAGTATTACCCATTGAATGCCATCTTGATTGTGATACTCGACAATGTATATGGCACCAAGCACCCCACTACCTTCTCATTGGTGATGATATTTATCATCGTTGTGTTTATTTGGTTCTTCGTTGTTGTCTCACGCATGCTAAAGCTAAGAAAGTACTTAATGCCTACCATAATAGCACTTGTGGTGTTCACCTCTCTAGTTTGGAAACTTCCCAAAAAATAATGTGAGCTGTGTATTTTTGGCCTTCTATGTTTGGTGATTATATTGAAGTAGTCAAACAATTTTCCAATTGTCAAGTATTTGCCCCCAAGGCGCGAGCTCCACCTAATCCCCTCCATCCTGTCATATTATTTGGTCCCTTCTGTAGTTGGGCCATTTAATTTATAGAGTGGCGACCTAAATATACTGGTAGCCACAAGCGTATCATTGTGGTGGTCAACTATTACACCAAATGGGTTGAGGCCATGCCAATGTTCAACAACACGATGGCCACCAAAACTCTCTTTTTCTTTAACCATGTTATCGCTCGTTTTAGGGTTTTGAAAAAATTGGTCTCTGACCATGGCCAACATTTTTAAGATGAGATATGGCATCAGGTATCCGATATGTTAGGCTTTGAGCATCAATAGTCATCGTCTTATTATCCCCAAGGTAATGGTCAATTTCAAGCGGTCAATAAAATCCTTAAACTATGCTTCAATGGATGGTGAGCAAGCACAATGCAAACTGGCACCTTATGCTCTTTCCTAATTTGTGGGACTATAGAACTTATTGTAAAACTTCCACAGAGTTTACTCCTTTCCACATTGTTTTTAGCGAGGAGGAAGTCTTTCCGATCGAGTGTGAAATCCCCTCCCTTCACCTAGTTGTTGCACTTCTCCCTGACACTCAACTTTTAGAAAAAAAACTTATCACACTTGATCATGCTTCTGAAGACCGTCGTGGTGCATTGAAAACCATCGAAGAAGCCAAGAAGCACACCAATCTTAATATGACCAAAAATTCCACCCTTGTACCTTTCACAAAGGTGATCTTGTCCTAGTGTATGACGAACTCATGATGTCCTTAGTCATGGGAAGTTTGAATCATCATGGATAGGTCCTTACATCATTAGTAAGGACTTGGGCAAGGGGTCATACCTTCTCAAGGATTTCAAAGTACAACTCCTCCCTAGCCCTCGCAATGCACTTTACCTCAAAAAAATTTACCCATAGCATCTCCCATCGACATGTGTGTAATTATTGTTGTCATGCATTTAGGTAGCTTGCATTGTTCATCATCATCTCATTTTTTGTCTTGTGGCACCTTCAGATGGATCCATCATCCACACCATGTATTAGCTATGCTTAGCGTGAAAGTCGTTTCTCCTTAAATGTAGCCTCGACAGCTTGGGTCATTTTTACCCCCTTACATTCGTTAGTCCTCTCAAATTGCGTATGCATTAGATATGTGACCAATAACCAAGTCGAATATGATGCAGTGATAGGATTTCTAGTCGATGCCCTTTGTCATTGCATCCTTCATCTTCTTGTTCTTTTAGATTCCTTATTTCTTGTCGTGCAATTGAATTGCGTGTACATGTGAATAACCATGTCCTTTTTAGAAGATATTTACACATGAATCTCTTAATGCGTGAGTTTGAATCCATTATATTAAGTCATGTACCTAGAGCCCAAAGTCACTATGTAGATAAAATTGCAAACAGTATTCTAGATTGGCACTTATCACACGCATTTAACAAAAGACATTAATAAAGAAAATGGTGAATCATATACTTATCATATATAAAATAATGCATATCCTTATTATGTATCGAAAAAATCACAAATTTTTGGAGTCCACTACTCTAAATAGATTTGACATGCCCATAACATGTTACAAAAATAAAAATCTAGGGCACCACATGCCCCTACATATAATCACTATATAGAGGGCCCCGAGCCAATGGCTCAGCTCCACCAGCTCGCAAATCCAAAATTTCCTGTTCGGTCATCGCCATGCGCCGCATGACCCCTCACCATTCACAGGGTAGCCCTATGCATCCCTCATTGTACCTTTCCTCAAGATCATGCCACCCACACTCTGATACATTGGTCAACATCAACTCACACATGAAACGGATATCCTCCAAGAAAGCCTCATAAACATGTCTTTGGTATCCTCTCGCTCCACTAGATTCTGCAGCCTTTGGTGCTGTAGGTCATCCCATATGCCCTACCAGCTTCACCGGTGCTATATCTGGATACCAAAAGTCATGAATCAGTACCACATACATATTCGAAAAAATTTAAATGCAGCATAATATATAGAAACTTTCACTTACCATCTCATCCCCATGCTCGAACTGGAAGAAGTGGCAAGTTAGCGTCCCCCTGAAAGTTCATACCACTATATGGATATTCGTCTATGTACAAAGACATTTGATCCCAGTGTGTGAAAAAATCGGGTTAGAACACCCATCCAACACTCCCACCTCCTCCTCTCTGTAGAATTTGCCGCCAGCCATGCATCTTGGGCTCCCATGGGCCACCATCTTGGATCTGCACATGAGGTCAAAGTGTGGGGATCTTCTCAAAGAAGAATGAGGACAACACCGTACCAAAATCACAGTCGTGTTTCACCTGTCGCTTGCACAATGACAGCTGTCATTTCACTGATGATGACATCATCCAGGCCCACCCATAGTATTTCCCACTCAAAACACTCTCTACCAACATCATCTTCCCCCTAGGGATGTGATGGAACATGTGATTTCCCATGTCTCTAGCTGCTCTAGATCACTGATCGCAATGGTCGTGCCCTTAGCACAAGCATCCGGTCTACAATGGATTTCCATGAACTCTAATATATTCAACCCACATGGTAAAACTGGATGTATATTTCCCACCACCATGGAAAATTTTAGGATCTAATATTTGCAATTGGGCTAATTTTACATGATTTTTCCAAAAAAAAGATTCGTCAACTTCCATTTTTTTATAAAAATGATTCACCCAAATTTTATAATATAAAAGTATTTCACGTTAAAAATTGCCACTATATAGAGAGTATATATAAAATAATTATAAATTTGAATAATTTTACAAATACATCAATAAACATTTTATAGTTTGCATATTAGGGACTCATACTTAGGTCACGAGTTCGATACACACCCGGCTCGTGTTGGGGGAGAGATTTTTGGACATTGGATAAACCAACACTCCCTGTGTGTTTCGCGACATGGACTAACCACCTTTCATGGATCCTTATCTCTGGCGATGTGATCGTTGACTAACACCTGCGGGTTTTGGTCTAATGGAAATCGTGATTCCCTTCCTATCACCAAGGACTCGTACTTACAACAAAGATCCAACCAAGTGGATTTACATATGTGACTCAAGTACCCAACCAAGTGGGTTTACACAATTTGACTCAACTACGCAACCAAGTGGGTTTACAGATTTGAACAAGTCCTTACATGACTAAATATAACAATTTACATGGCCTTTTCATCAAATTACAAATATGAATTTTTATATCAAATACCAAAAGGACCTCAAGAAAGAGATCATATTTCAGAATCATCATAATGCCAAAAATACATTACTCTCAGCAACAATAATGAAAATGCCAATAATTCATCCTTTTCACAAGATCAATGCTCCCCCTTAGCTTGTGCATCCTGAACACTTTCAACAACAGATCATCAAAGCATCTTTATCAAGAAACAACAGAGGAAGAAACAGAATTATGAGAACTGGAACACCACCAAAGATACCAAACAACACTGCAGCTGTGTTGAAGAATGCTGACACAGAACATTTCCAGCAACTATCCATACGCGATTTTCTGTGTATGAACTCGCGTATATACGTGACTGTCCTTCAGGAAATCTGCGTATCCCATTAATCTTCTGATTTTAAGTAGATCTAATCTTGTACATGGCAGAGACAATTCCCAGCTTCCGTCTGAGAAATTTGAATGCTTCCCTGGGATATATGAGAGAAGAAATATAGGCCAATGTAGCTATGTTTTCAAGTGTCATCCAACATTTGTAGCATAAGTGCATCAGTAACCAGGCCTTATACTTTTTCAGCATCAACAAATTCTTCCCAATAGGAATTATCACACCAGAACAACTTCAAGCAACCATCCATGTGATCTGATGTCACCAAGATATTCATGATTCATAAACATATGTAGGAATTATGTATACAAAATATCCACCGTGATATAATTCATTAGCAACAAACTCTGGATGATCTATCTTTATCTTTGAATCATAAGACTTTCATCTCATCCATAAAACAAAATACTTTTCTTCAAAAAGAAAACAGGGCTTATCCATAATCTCATCATAAGAAACCGTGTATCATATCATCATCATTTGAGCATGCATATTAAGGAATAAGCAGATACAGTGCCAATAATGCAATCATTAGTAGTTAGACTGATTCTCCCCCTGAACACGTGCTTTTGTTCTTGAGCTGAGTCACTGTGTTGTGTAACCAGCTCCAAAAATAGAAGAAAAGAGATATCAATGCCTTAGAAATGAGCCACTTCGAGGGGGAAACCTCCAATACATTACATAAATGAACAATTCTTGGATGATACAATTCACAAAACCTCCTTTCTATATATAGGAGTCCATAGGGCCATAATGTAATCCTAGTGGGCCACAATGTAATCCTAGCCGACCTAACAATAATAATTTAAGGGCACAATAATAACCAAATGGGGGTTACAAGGGTTCAATAATAAAAATAAGGGGGGCTACACTAACATAATAAGGGGCTACACTATTAATATAGGGACTTAACATGCCCCTCTCCTTCAAACAAGTGTTGTCCTCAACGCTTGATTATTTCTTGATGCTTCTGTATAAAATTCTCATCCTCCCATGTGAAATATTCTACAGGAAAGTTCTTCCATTTACTGAGATACTCTGAAATTGATCGTACTTGTCGAGTTCTTGTTTCTATGACTGCTTCATAATTTCTTTTGATGTGATGTTGATCTTCCTGTTGTTTCATTAGATTCTGCACCAATGTTGGGTTATCCTTTGAGAGTTGGAGAACTTGTTGTTGATGCTTGTTGTGATCTTCCACTAATTTATCATCCATATTATCTATTATTTGATCCTTCAAGCCATCCAAATTAGCCTCCATTTCTGCTTTTAAATCATCTATTTCATCTTCGATTTCTCTTCGTAAGATTGAAACTTGTTACACTTGGTACCGTAATTTTGATATCTCATACTGTAATTCTTCCTCCTCATGCGTCATAGTATAGCTTTCTGAGGGCTTAATGGGTATGGAATTATTTTTTGAGGCATAATAGAACCCATTACTGAAAAAAATTCTTCAATATGCCCTTGGAATCAATTCAACTTGATTCTTCAAACAAGACTTATGCAATTTAGAAAAAACAATACACACCTTTTACTTGCTTTTGAGGAGCTCGATATTGGAATTGTGTTATCTATGTGAGTGTGACTCTTCAATATTTGAAATTCAGCAATGAAATATCCCTATGAATTCTCTTTTGAATGCCACATGTCTGACCTAATTTGGATTCTCCAAGACAAAGTTGTGTCCAATCTCCCACAATGACCTAATTCTGGACTAGTTCAGTAGAGCGAACTTTTACGACTTGCCACGTGTCACTGTTTCATTATTTGTCTCTGAAATTGATAACAAAGAAAATAAATTCTGTGTACTTGTGACCAATTTTTACGGAACTTCAATCCGATGCCCAGAGAGAGAGTTATTGAACTTTTCCCACGATCACCTCTTTGAGATGAAATTCAGGAGCCTGAAAAAGCACTACCTTCCACAGATCATATCTCAAAAAATATTGCGAACCAAGATCTGAAATTTTTTGAAGTGTTTCCTCAGGATTTCAGCTTCGCATCCTATGAATTTCAGATTCTGAACCTTCATATAAAAACATTTATAGCAAAAATTCCACGATGACCTTTTTAGGAGCTTGAAAAAATACCTAGCTTCCACAGCTGATATCTCTGTAAATATTGCGAACAAAGCTCTGAAATTTTTAGACAAGCTTCCTCAGGATTTCGGCTTCGTACCCTAAAAATTTCAGCTTCTGAAACTTCTTAGAAAAAAATTTATAGCGAAAATTCCATGATGACCTGTTTGGAGCAGCGAAACCCTAGAATCCAAAGCTCTAATAACAAATGTTGTGTAACCAACTCCAAAAAGAGAAGAAAAGAGATATCAACACCTTAGAAATGAGCCACTTCGAGGGGAAAACCTCCAATACATTACATAAATGAAAAATTCTTGGATGATACAATTCACAAAACCTCCCATCTATATATAGGAGTCCATGGGGCCATAATGTAATCCTAGTGGGCCACAATGTAATCCTAGCCGACCTAACAATAATAATTTAAGGGCACAATAATAACAAAATGGGGGTTACAAGGGTTCAATAATAACAATAAGGGGGGCTAAACTAACATAATAAGGGGCTACACTATTAATATAGGGACTTAACACACTGAATTTCTTATCACAGAAAAGCATACGCTTCTGTCTCCAAAGGAACTCGCATGTATACGCGACTTTTGTTCACGAAACCCGCGTATGGAAAGTGAAACACTGAAAATTTCACTACTTCATCTCCCCCTAAAAATGTATCACCTGTACATGTCTTCTCTTGTCATATCAGATGCACTGTCAGAAATAACATAACTAGAATAACCAAATCAACCATGAGAAACACCATACATTGCTCCCCCTGTGATGATACATTACTAATCACCAGAATGTATCTCACATCATTCATGCAGTCATTATGAGAAATAAGCTTTAGAAGAGGATGACTGCAGTAGGGTCAATATTCCCTACGTTTCTGACCGGTCCTCCTTCCTTTTCCAGCTTTGCTTGAAATTTATTTTAGTGTGTTGAAAATTCTCCAATTTCTCGGATCCATTCATCCTGAATTATTTTTCTACATGTCCACACTTATTACAGGCATAACATCTTGTATTACCAGAAAAGTAAGCATAAGGATCATAATGTGTTTTTCTATTCTTTCTTCTATTGCAATCAGCTACTTTATGACCATACTTGCTACATGAAAAACAATATCCCTTGAAGAAACCAGAGTACCTTTCTGTGTAGTATCTGTTTGTTTGTGACTGAACTGATCTGCTTCTGCAATTGGCTGCAACATGCCCATAGTTATGGAATTTAAAGCATTCAACATTATTGATGCTTCTATAGTTAGGAGGGAATGATTTCTTTTGAGAGTTCATGATTGTCAGTTGACCCTTTGTTTCTTCCAACACTTCAGGTTTTGCATTGATATCCTTTGAATCTTTAGCACTTCCTTGCGAGCTAGATTCTCCTTTAATAGTTTCATGAAAACCAAGACCAAATTTAATAGAGGGAGACCTTTGACTACTAAGAATATTGTCTAGAATCTTAGTACTATCTTGAAACCTCAGGAGTTTATCCTTTTCTTCTTATTTACCTTTCAAAATATTTACCTCAACCTCCAAACTTTGGCATTGCTTCTTCATGTTTTCTTCTTTCCTTCTTCCTTATTTTACTTGATCATTCAATTTTAAAATCTCTTCCTTCAACCCATTTTCTTGTTCTTCAAAAATTTGTAGTAGTTCTTCATTCTTCTTATTTGATTTTTTAGATCTGTTTTGAGTGAGATGATTTCTGCTTCACGTCCTTCTTTTTCAAATGATTTTAGAAGTTCTTCATTCTTCTTATTTGATAATTCAAGGTCTGATTTTAGAGAGATGACTTCTGCTTCAAGTTCTTCATTCTTCTTATTTGATTTTTCCAGATCTTCATTTAGATTGATGATTTATGCTTCATGTCTTTTATTTCGATTGGTTGCATAATTGTACAACCTTTGATACTTGTCTATCTGACCATTCAGTATTTCTATCTGTCCTTTCATTTGAGAGATCATCTAATTGTAGATAAATTCTCTCTCTTTAAATCATCTTTGTTGATCTTCAACTTTAATCTTGAGAGCTTCTTCTAGATCCATAACATTACTTTCACTATTTTCACCATTTTATGCACAAGAAAGTGAATCACAAGAACCACATTCAATACCTATTTTATCTTCTTCATTTTTTGTTGCACATGTTTTCTGAGATATCTCCTTTCTTTGAGTAGCCTTCTTCTTTTGCTTCCTTGCCATGAGCACTAGCATATCTTGGTCAGAATCTTCTTCATCCTCATTTGACATTTCATCATTATCTTCATTTGTATAATAGATCTTTCCCTTTTCAAACTGTTTCCCTTTATCATGATTTTCTTCATAAGGACATTTAGCAGCATAATGACCAACTCTTCCATAATTAAAACATTTGAAGGGAAGCTTACCTTTGAATGTTCCAGTACCTGGTTGGAGTTTTCTCACAAAATTTGCTTCTTCTTCTTCTGATATGTAACTTGATTCCTTGACAACTTCCTTTTCTTTTCCTTTTGCACATGCCTTAAAGCCAACTTCTCTGATTTGAGAGGGACCTTCTTTTCTCATTTCAAAAGAAATTATAATACCATGTAGTTGAACAACAATAAGAGTTTGCAGATCTTGCCTTTCTTCAATAGAAGATACTTTTGACTCAAATTTTGAAGTCAAAGATCTTAAGACTTTTTCAACCAGAGTAGTATCGGTTATGGTTTCACCCAAACTTCTCATACGATTTACAATATCATCTAGATGTAAAAAGAAACTGGCAATACTCTCATCACTATGCATCCTTAAATTTTCATATTCAATTCTGAGAGTTTGGAGTTTGGCACTTTTTATCTTTCTATCTCCTTCATAGCTTAGAATGATTTTGTCCCATATTTCTTTTGCTGAATTTAGTTGCATTACTTTAACAAATTCTGACTCAGATAGGCTTCCTAATAAAACATTGACTGCTTTGGCATTGATTTCATATTTCTTCCTTTCTGCTTCATCAGTAGGAAAAGTTGCTGTATACCGATAACCTTCTTCCACGATTGCCCATACTTCTGCACCAAGACTTTGCAAATATGATTTTGTTCCTATCTTCCAGAATAACAGATTACTTCCATTGAATAAAGGTGGCCTTAGAGAAAGTACTCCTTCCTGACTTCCCATTATGACGGATCTCCTTTAAGAGATCAAGCTTCTGTAAAAGGACCTGTTCTTATACCAATTGTTGGGAATCGCAATTGTCGTTAGACCAAAACCCGCAGGTGTTAGTCAATGATCACATTGCTAGAGATAATGATCCACGAAAGGTGGTTAGTCCATGTCGCGAAACACACAGGGAGTGTTTGTTTATCCAATGTCCAACAATCTCCCCCCCAACGCGAGCTGGGTGTGTATCGAACTCATGACCTACGCTCTAATACCACTTCTAATGGTATTCCTGGACGGGATCAAATAGATATTCAAGCGCCCAATACAATGGGTCAATACAATGGTAAGGACCCTTGGTTTTATAAATTTAGAGCACAATTAGGCATACACAACTTGGCACGTTCTTTTCCGCGTGCATACGCTACTTCACCTTAACAAATCCACGTATGCTTTGTAGCATAACTTATTTATCATTATTCTGGCACTTTCTGAATTCCTTTCTTCTGCTACTTCTGAACTGATCTGTAGATACATCAGATCAACTCATCAAGTCAATTTCCATCATGAACAACTTCATTAATCAGGTTCCATCAAAGTCAACACATTGTATCACATTGCCAACAATCTCCCCTTTAACTCATCAAGAAGGTTGTCATCAACTCTATCAAGTAGGTTGCCATCAAGGACAGCACTCTGCATCATATTGCCAACAATATTATTTCATCAAGTAGGTTACCATCAACTTCATCAAGTAGGTTTCCATCAAGGAAAACATATGCCAACAAATTCACCACATCTGATTTAGTAAATGAATCAAATTCAAGGGAAATTTCCCTATTAAAGGAAAAACCCTAAAGTTTCCTTCGCAAATTTAAACCAAAACGTAGCTTTTTTTTTATGAACTATAAACACCATTAAAAAGCTCTCATTATGCACTATAGTGGGTATGATTTTCTTTTTGGTAATTTCACACTTAACTACAAACCCATTTTTCCAAGAAGGGTCACTTTGTCACCTCTTAAAATCAGATTTCTTCACTTGCATTTCTTGTACAGGGGCACAACTTTTACTTCTACTTCTCAATGGGTGTGTCGATTTTTGTCATGAGTAACCATATTTTGCTCATGTTTTTAGGTCCCCACTGGGCCTATTCTATGTCGCATCATCATTGAGTCACCCTATATCAAAGCATTTGAGTTGATTCATCATCGCATTCATGGAGTCTGTCACGAGTCCCTTTGCCTCCTGTCATAGTATTCCATCCATTTTTTCCTTGCAATCCTCTCAGGTCACCCATTTTGGCCTCTAGTCATTCTGTTCCTCATCCCCTCCAGATTCAAATCAGTTGCTACCAGGTCATCAATGATTTTTATGTTCTGACAAGGGAAGTCATCCATCCACTGATCAGTATACCCTATTCCATCATCATCCCTAATGTGAATCCATCCACCACTTTATTTTGGTTTCTCGTGCCTTAGTTGAGGATTCATCATTTCCTCTCCTATGGCGAGCCTTCTTCTGATGACATTAGCACATTCATTCCACAATATAGGTCTAGAGGGCAATGTACCTTGGCTTCAACTTTTGTTCTTGTTTGGTGCCTCAAATCAGTCAAAGGGAATTATCATTTCCCTTTGACTTGGTTTTTTCTCATGTTCTTAGCCTCCATCATTATTTGATGATTGAGATTCATACATTTGATAATGCGATGATCCAACAGATTATACCAGTGATTCTTGGGTATGTGTGATATTTTTCAGACCTCATGATGGGATGGAACTTAATGTAGCCCCCCACATGCCCAAATGACCTTATATTATGTTACAACCTCAGATGCAACTTGACATATTTGATGGGTTCGGTTTTAGCCTCTTAGAGCACCCATAGCATGCATGTATCATTCATATGATCCATTCATTTCTTCGGATCCCTTTCCTGTTCAATAGGGCTTCTTTAGTTGTTATTATGTCTCATGTACTTAAATATTATTGTATTCATTCTTGGCTCAAGTTTCTCTGGGTGCAGTATGTATGTGGGATCCATTATATTTTTGTCTCGTCTATTTTAAGCCAGCATGTCATTTACCATTTATCATGCACTTTATTTATCAGTCTCATATTCCTAAGCCCATTATCATTCTCTGTACTTTTCCATCTCGGTGGGCATAGGTATGCCTCCCTTGCCCCATTGAGAATAGGCACCCCAACATCAAAAGAGACTTATATCATTTGTAGGTACCATTTATCATGTACTTTATTTCTTAGTCTCGTATTGCTAAGCCCATTATCATTCTTTGTACTTTTCCATCTTGACGGGCATAGGTATGCCTCCCCTGCCCCATTGAGAATAGGTACCCCAACATCTAAGTAGACTTATATAATTTGT
Source organism: Pinus albicaulis (assembly GCA_034641835.2). Lineage (NCBI taxonomy): Eukaryota > Viridiplantae > Streptophyta > Pinopsida > Pinales > Pinaceae > Pinus > Pinus albicaulis. The sequence goes on along the minus strand of CM076577.1, from coordinate 1,022,639,386 downwards.
AGCTCTCGCCACCTCAGTCATTGTCCTATATCGCTTCGCTTTGTCTATGTATCTCTCTCTCTCTCTCTCTGACTCCCCTTCAATGTCTAGTGATTGTATTCTTATAACGTACTTTGGTCATATGATTAGCTCCTAACTCTCGCATGTTGGGGGGCAATCTATTATCAACAAAATTTCATCATCTAACCATTCATAATTAGATGGATCGAAGTACACCATGTAAGACCAACTTTACGATAGTAAAATTTCTTTCACGATAAGTAATAATTTAATGAACCATATTTTATTAAGTTATTTCATGTTTAAAGAAGAAACCCCTCAGGAATAATTAAATAAATCCTTATTTATTTGATTTTCGTCTAGGAATAATTAATTAAATTGTTGTTTAAACAATATTCATATTCATGGTTAACCCAATCATGATAAGTAATTAGATAAATCATTGTTTCTTTTATTTTTCTCTATTAATAGTTAATAGAATCATTATTTAGTTAATATTCCTCATTAAATTTAACTAAATCACCTAGGAATAATTAAAAAAATAATTATTTGTTTATTATTATTTAACCATATTATTTAAATGATAAATAAATCATTTATTTATTTATTATTTCTAAATAAGGGTATTTAACCAATTTAAATATCTTTTTCCCTCCAACAAAATATAATAAAATATTCCAAGCAGTTAGATCTAGATATTGGTTAATAATATGTTATTATTCACCATTATCGAGGATAACTCGATATTTTTTTATAAATAGGAGGGTTTTTCCATTAATTATTCACTTTGATTACTTTCATTGTCACGATTTGATCATTTTCATTGCTGCTACAATTTTATTTGCTTCTTGAGCTCCCGTAGAGCTCAAAACATTTTAGGTTTTCTACACCATTGAGAGAGAGAAACTCTTGGATCAAAAGTGTTGAGGACAACCAAAAACCCATCCCATTGAGGGGGACTAGTAACACTATTATTGGTTCCCTTCTCAGGTGCTATAATATACTCAAAATTCTTTACATATTGTCTTGTTTGTTGGATGCATGGAAAAATTACTATTTCTTTTCATGGTTTAATTGCTTTTACTGCATAGATCTAGTTTTTTTCCGCATTTGTTCTAACTATCAATTGTAGATCCAAAGAGTTAAGTAGCCATTTCCGTTTTTAGGGTTTTTTTTCACACACAACTAAAGTGAGCTCTTTTTTTACACTTGCATTAAGGATTCACGCTAACAACTATGCTACAAAGTGTCTACATAGGAAGACCAACAAGAAGTCCTAAGGAGTGGCAAGTGAAGCACTAAATTCACATTTCGAGTTGAATTTCAACCTCATTGCAACCACGGTGTCATCAATTATGGGTTTTGTGTAGTACTTAGATAGTGGAGCTACATTCCATATGGATGAAAAAAAAAGAATTCATTAGTAGCTTGGAGGAGAAGGATATGTAGATGCACATCAACGTGGGAGATGACAGGAAGTATAGCGCTACCAGTGTTGCTACAATTACCTTTGAGAGGGATTGAGGTAATCCTCTCACATTAAAAGATATAATGTATGTTCATGGTTTAAAGAAGAATTTGGTTTTTGTTGCTATGTTGGAAGACCGTGGCTATGATGTGGTATTTAGTGGGGAAAAAGGCATTCCTTTGTCACAAAGCTAGAGGAAAAGTGAAAAATATTTGGGTTCGAGAAAATAACCTCTACAAATTGGATGTAGAAGATTATTTTTCATTGAGTATGAAAGAAGAGAAGGTGGAGAGTTGAGACATCAATGAATTATGGCACATGATATTGGGTCATCTACATCATGGCACTTTGAAGATCATGCAACAAATTTCTATTGGACTTCCAAAGGGTATAGTTAGGGATGGGAGATACATGGAAAGGGTGTACACTGAGGAATTATATGAAAGCCACCTTTTATGATAAGGAAAGTCGAGAAAATTTCATCCTTCGTAGAGTTCACTCAGATGTGTGTGGACCTCTCTCGATGGCTTCCATGGAAATACACAAAGTATTATGTGATTTTTTTAGATGATTTTTCATGAAAGTGTTGGATTTTCTTCATACAGAAGAAATATTGTATGTTCTCCAAGTTTTGTGAGTTCAAAGCACTTGTTGAGAAAGATACAAGAAAGAAGGTGAAGGCTCTAAGGAGTGAAAGTGGTGGAGAATATGTCTCTAATGAATTCAAGAACCTATGTGCCTCATAAGGAATTCAAAAATAATTGATAACACCTCATAACCCAAAAAAAAATTGGGTTACAGTAAGGAAGAACATAACTATTATAGGAGAAACACGAGCTATGTTGCATAAGAAATTCCTAGAGTCACATATATGGGAGGAAGCATGAAATACAATTGTATTTTTACAAAACATAAGTCCTCATCGAATACTTGGGATGAGTACACTAGAGGAATCATTTCCAGGTAAGAGACTAGATTTCTCACATTTTAAATTTTTTGGTTCATCAATTTATTTCCATGTGACCACAGATGCCAGGAAGAAGCTAGAGAAAACAAATGTGTTGAGGATATTTGTAGGGTACATTCATACAACTGAGAACTATCGGGCTTACTTTCCAACACAAAATATGACAATGGTCAAAAGAGAAGAGAAATTCATTGAAGAGAAGGCCATGTGAATTTCCATTGAGAGGGAGTTTTAGTTTGATGTATTTGAGGAGCTCTTAGCACCAAAATAAGAACATCACAATGTGGATTAGCCACAAGCAGAGGAACAGAGAGTGGAAGAACCCACTCATGCAGGGAAAACCACCAAACATAGAAGGAATCACACCAGAGAGGATGATAGATTGTTGGTATATGTGAGAGAAAATGTGGGATGACCCACCTCAGGAGCTATGCATAGAAGGTCCTTAGAGCGATACACTTGATACATGGCTCTTATGATGATGGTATAGAGATAGAACCTTCCTCTTTTGATGAAGCAGTGCAACAACCAGTTTGGGCCAATGCCATGGTTGATGAGTGTGACTCTATTATCAGAAAAAATTCATCGGAAGTTGTCTCAAGACCATAGGTTAAGTCAGTTATAGGATCCAGGTGGGTCTACAAGGCGAAGCAAGAAGAATATGGGAGTTTGGAAAAGCATAAGGCCATATTTTTGGCTAGATGGTTCTCTCAGGTGAAGGGGATTGAATATGATGATACTTTTGTACCAACCACATGGTACTCATCAATTATATCTTACCTTGGATTCTCAATGTAGATGGGATGGAAATACATCAGATGGATGTAAATACAACCTTCCTCAATGGGGTCAATGAGGAACAGGTGTACATTGAGACCTGGAGTCGCATGTGTGCAGACTCAAGAGAGCATTGTATGGGATGAAGAAAGAATCTTGTTCTTGGTACATCAGGATCGACAGTTATTTCACTGTGGCTGGTTTCATGAAGAGTGAAGAATATGAAAAAATTTATGATATTGTGGTATATGGTAAGAGTTTTATTGTTGTATTCTATGTCGATGATTTGATACTGAAAGGTGATGAACATCTCATCAAGAATTGCAAAGAGGATCTTGCAAGATAATTTGAGATGAAGGACATGGGGCTCTTACACTATTTCCCGTGAATGGAAATATGTAAAAGAGATGGGGAGAAATTTGTATCTCAAGGTAAGTATGCCAACAATATCATCAAGAATTTCCACATGGAGGGAAGCAAATCCATGGAGACTCCTCTTGCAGGAAACTGAAGGAAGGAGGATGCAACATTAGGAAATGTAGTGGGTGCTACTATTTACACACATCTTATGGGTTCACTCATGTATTTGGTGAACACAAGGCCATACATATGCGACATAGTTAACCAACTTGGTCAAGCGATGGTTAATCCTTCCAAGATCTTTTTGAAGGTAGGTAAGCATGTGTTGAGATACCTCAGACGTAGTATAAAGTATGGGCTATGGTACATATAGGTAAAGGGAGTGAAGCTTCAAGGCTTCACCGATGCATATTTGGCAGGGAGTCCACCCGACATGAAGAGCACATTAGGGGGCATCTTCAACATATGATCAAAAACATTTTCCTCATACGACATGAAATAGATATCAGTTGCACTGATTTTAGAAGAGGTGGAGTACATGATGGTTATTCAGGAAGCATGTGAGGTTGTTGAGTTAAATTATTGACTTATAATTTTCCAACATAAATTATCAACCCAGGGAAGGTAAGCTTGTAAGATGTTGTGAAAAGTATATGAAGGATTAATAACTCAAGTGCTCCCTAATTAAATCAGTCACACATACATAATACTAATGCCCCTTTTCTACATCAGCACTTGGAAGAAAAGGCTATGGATTGGATCCAAACATCCCTCTATAGCTTTTGATATTGCTGATGTTGATTAGAAAAAATAAAAGATCAAGCTCATGGCCATAAGAAAATAAATTTAGCATTTAGAAATTAAAACCTGATTAAATGAATTTAAAAAAAATATCACATAGAATTAATCATTAAATCATTTGACATATGCTGTTAAAACTCACAAAAGAGAACTAGTTGTGCAAATAATTTTATCATTGCATACACATAATCAAAAGAACGCACTACTGCAACTAATGGAGCTATGAGCAAAGTGGGCCCTCCCTTACTCACAACCCCTTCATATTAAAATGGTTTACTCAATAAAATGGACATAACATATAATTTTATATTAATCTAAGAAATGTTACAATCATGTACAATCTAATATGTTTGATCAGTGCACCAACCCCCTTGCAAATAAAAAATAGTGAAATTTATACAAGTTTGAAGGAATCTATTTTTCCTGAATTAGGAAAACTAATATGTTGAAATATTTACTATCAATACTGCAAAAAAGTGTGAAAAATATCTCTGTTGAGTCTAATCCATGACTGAAAGCATATATAAAACTAATTTTGATACATTGTTGGAGCTTTTCCAAATGCAGGAAACGAGAAGAAGATTGAATATCTGGATGGATTCAACAATGAATCTGCAATAACCAATAGGAAATCATCCATGTAGGTGTATTTATCCACAAAACCCATTTTCCCATTTGTTTTTAGATTAAGTGGAACATATCCAACCACCGATTCTAATGGAGGAAATCTAGGTGGTTGCAGGAAATATGCATGTACTGAAAATTGCAAAATGTCTACAGGAAATTGGCAACCATGAGCTGTCTACAAGAAATCATAGGGCTTCTACAAATCATGAAAAATATGCATAAGACTTCGATCAGTCAACTTGATAATTCAGTTAGGAAATAATTAGCTTAAGGAATACTTAAGAACAAGATAAAATGACACCTTTTAAGTTAATCTGCATACCTTAAGCACATGGAACCATTTTGGCCAAAGATTAGGTAATATAATTGAAATAAGTGCAATTAGGGGTCAAGGGGAGTTCAAAAAGGGGGAAGCAAGGTCTTAGAAGGCTGTCAAAATTGAGCAAAATTGGGACTCAACATCTCCCCCACACCTAGATTCTTACATGTCCCTATGCAAGAAAAAATGTTGAATCATCTGAAGAAAAAGAATTCTTTGTCTTCTGTTACAGCTACTACAACCAAATGGTCTAATTAGGCCCTGATGGATTCTCCCTGCACCCGACTCCTATATGCTTCATTATTTTTCTTCAAATGATGAATTTGGGCTTGTTTCTTTGTAATAATCTAAGATGTAGTCTGATGCTACTCATCATGCACCTTTTTCATGCATAGGATATTTTCCCTCGAGGTTTCATTATCTTTTGTAGAGGCCACTCTGACATAGTAATTTCAATGATTATTTCTTCCAATTCTTGCCGAGACTGCTTTTTCTGTGGAGTTCCCTTAACCACATGTTGTCCCTGGTATTATCACTTGTATTTTCATCCCACCCATCCTACCTTATTTTATTTTGATTTTACCTCATCTCCATCATTATCATTGAACTTGCTTCATTTTTAAACCATTTTCACCTTTTTCCCAAGGGTGCCCAAGTCATCATTTTCCACAAGCACTAAACCCTAACTTCCTCTCCCACTGAGCTACGATTTGCTATGGAATCAGAGACATATGAGTATAGGAGGCATGATTTATGTCATATCAGTAAGTATGAGGCCATTCCAACTCATAATATCATGTCTTCATGATTTTTTAAGAAGTCATTCCAAGGGACAAATCATTTGCCACTCATAGGGCTAGTTTTGATTCAAAGTATGTTTCTGACCAAACAGAGATGAATTTGATAAAAGAGAGAGAGGTTTTTTTCCATTATAGGTCAAAAAATAAAAACCTTGTTCCATTTTCATACAGGTATCATGGTTTGGGATAAAATTAAAACTTATAGGTGCTAGAGGAGAGTTGTTGCACTTGAATGACCTCGGGAAAATAAACTTGTCTCCTATATAGAGTGTCCAAATGACTTGCTTGACAGGTCCAATGATAACTAGACTTTAATATATTTCAAATGTGCTATCATGAGCTCAATTTTGAGTTAAGGAAGGCCTCCAAAAGTTTCCTTCAATAGCACTCTACATTTCTACACCCTCATTCATCACTTTTTGACAAGTCTTGGGAGAATCAATTTTTTACATGTCAAATCAAGTCCATTCTGCAAACTAAAGGCATATTATAAGGTAATCTTTCCAACGAGCTATCCTGGGCCCAATTTTGACACCAGGAAGGCCTCCGAAAATGGTCTGTAAAAATCTTTAAACAAATTCACATAGAGGGCGCAAATGTGTAGAGGACGGCACAAATGTGTAGGTGAGGGAAAAAATGCTTAAGAGAGGGCGCAAATAGAAGTCTTGGGAGAATGAAGTTTTTGGGGGAAGGTGACCTTCATTTTGAAAAATGAAGGTAGATCTGGAAACTAGACTTCATAATGTTTCCATCGAGCTAACTTGAGCCCTATTTAGACACCAGCAAGGCCTCGAAAAGTTTCCTACAAAATCAGTGATTTTACGAGTATTTTGAATAGGGATTTAGCAGAAATTTGGTCATTTGCGCAACACACGAAGCACTACACAAATAATTGGGGAATGTTTTGAGGGAAATAAAGTTACCATTAGATTCATAATGACCAATACATCTGAGAAAACCATGTTTCCAGCCTTGGTTTATAGTTTTGATTGGTGAAGAGCTTAAAAAACCATTAAAAAATCACCTTTCTGCCCCTTTTTTGACGTATGTGCTACTCAAAGACTAGTCTTGGAAGAATGACATTTTTATGGGGTAAATGAACTCCTTTTTTAGAACTCGAGGTATATTCAGAAAGAGGACAGGTAGGGATTTCCAACAAGCCATCTTGGGCCTGATTTGGAGACATGTATGTCAGCAAAAAGTGGCCCTAAACATGTAGGACGCAAATGACACTCCTAGAGCGCAAACGCACACTGGAGAGCACAAATCACCAATTTGCCGATTTCTTCCACGTTTCTCTGAAATTTTGAATTTTCTTCAAGAAATAATGTTGCTACTTATGTAATTCATCATGGTAAATGTAATTATGTCAAGGATAATTTACCTCGGGGTAGATTCATTAGGTAAAAGTCATCATTGATTCATAATGAATCAGTTGAATGTAATGAGGAGTGAGTCACTTGGACCTCCCTACACTCTAGGTATCAATTAAGATGATTTTGGATCAGCTCCTCAACATAGGGATTTGACCCCTGAGGTTGGGATAGGTTGTTTGAGGCCTATATAATGTAATTTTTGACTCATTTTCAAATGTTGGAATCAGTTTGTATGTTTGCTAGTTGATCAAGGAAACTTTTGTACTCAATTTGGCCAGCTAATAAAGAGGAGTTGTCGCTATATTTTTGGATACAGATCTAAAAGGAGTGTATTAGTTTTGCTGTGGTAAGTGTCCTTTCAGAAACATAAACATGTAAAATTTTTCTCCATTTGTTTGCATAAGGAGTGAGTATTTTGACCGTGAAACATAGATGAATTTTTGAACTTTAGGCATGAAAATAAGCATAAAAAACATTGACCAACAGTGTATAATAGAGAAATACAATCACACATAAGTTTTACACAGTAGGCATGATGAAGAAGTTCACCCCTCCTCGGCTACATCTGTTCGACCAGATCCCAATGGCATGTCCCTCTTTGTCATTATTCTCAAAATTTCCAAGTAAATGTATTTACAGGCCTCTAATGGCTATTTTCTGTACACCAGTGGCTCCACAATGCTCAAACTAGTCTAGGTAGACTTGTGTTTCCCCCAAATTGGTCAAAAATTGACCTCCCAATGCATTTTTCCCAATGTCAGCTAGAAAATCTCCACTAACTCTAGAGAACTGCAGTTAGCTATCACTAAAAATAGGAAAAGCCCTAAATTTAGGGTCGGCACCAAAATTTCCACTGTTCTAAACCATTTGAATTAAATATTAGTGCTTAGGTCGGGGTGGTCACAAGCCGACCCCATGCTTAAAACCATGTGGTCATGGGCTTTCAAAACTCTATTTTATGTTTTGAACTCGAAGTTTTGGTTCCAAAAACCATGGCATTTGTTTCCATTACTCCACCATGTGACAGGTCTTTAAATCTCTACCAGTAGATATAGTTATCATCTCTCACAACAAATGTCACGACTGCAGCATGTGATGAGGATTGGTGTTAACACCGTAGGAAATGTTGGAGGATGCATTTAATGTAACCGCAACCTGTGAAAATGTCTTACGCCTTGAACACAGTAGAACGGTTATGTTACCACCTACTTGTAGTTTATGCTACGAGTTAGTTTCATGTGACTACAACCACGGGGTCGCCAGTGGGTTGGGACCACTAGCAGTCCCCTCCCCCAATTTTAAAACATATACACTTTATTATAATGTGGGAGATGTAATGGTTTAGAAACAACTCATAGGTGGATTGGTAGAGTTGTCCACACCCGCGCTCGAGGCGTCTACTTCAACTCCTATGCCGTCCAACAAATTTTATCATATGCTTCTGAGGACACGTGGCAGTCTCTAAGCTTTCCACATGTATCTAATCTAATGGTCCAAAAAAAATCCATCAACGGTCAGAACCACAATCCCGTACCACAAAAATCAACACTCCATATTAAGCCACATGGCACGATTTGGTTGGCTATGAGAAAAGGGATTATTCCCCAGAATATTCCTGCTGACTGTACCTACATGCTGGTTGGGCATCCCAGTCACAAAATTTTTTATGTTTGGGAAAATGGTCAAAACACGATATATTCCTCATATGACATCGGTTTTTCAAACTGTTCGTGGCACCGGAATCGCAACAATGAGGCCTTTCTAGTCACTCAAGTTCAATCTTGTTTCAAGCACTTTCAATTTTGAGCATAACACATGACCTCCTGATCACACCTCCCCATTGGGAAGTTTTTGGACCCAGAAATCTCTCTGGATTATTGAACATGAGGATGAGGATACTGTGTCCTCACTCTTCCAATATTTATCCATTGAAGTTTCCCTAATTTCATTAATTAGATATTTTCATGAAAAGACAAATTTTTCCTTCATTCCGTCAACCAACCATTGCTGTTTTTGACATTTTCATGCTACATATTTTTTGAACATGTAGAATAGTAACCCAAATTTTTATTAAACATCTTATTTCTACATTGGTCTATAATCAAAGGAGACTTGGAATTGTTCTCACCTTGCACTTTGTCCTTATGGTGATTTTTTGTTGCTTTTGCTTTGAACTTCTGTCCACTCTTGACCAAATTTCTTCGGAATTGTACCATGCCTTTTAGAAATAATCAATGAAAATTTCTAAATCTTGTGTCTTCTTTTCTAAGTTTATTTTCCCTCTCTTTGACCTTTGCAATTTCTTGCACTAACACCTTGTTTTCAGCACCGTTCAACACCAATGTCGACTACTGCAACTGCTTGTCATCTTCTTTCAAAGGAAACCTGATTTCAAACTGAAACAACTCATTACATACATAAAAATTCATTTTAAAAGTATTATGTAAAACATCTCTTTGTTTAATCATCATAAATTTCAAGTTTTTTCTTGAATTGAATAGCCTCTTCATTTACCCTGTATTAATTAAAGAATTGTCTAGTTTTTTATGATGAGCTCTCACAATATACTACTTTCCATATTTAAATAAATGGTATTTTTTTTCATGGCGATGGAATATAGCTTTCTTGTCATACAAGTAAGGACTGCCCAACATAACACCTATAATATCAAGCGAAACCACATCTAATTTAATTGTGTCAACAAAATGTGTAGTTATTGCAAAGTGAAATATGCACTTCTTTGAAACCTGTAAATTTGCATCCTTACAAATCCAACCAAGTGGATATGGTTGTCGATGTGGAATGGTATAAAGATTAAGTTTCTTGACCAAGTCTTCAGAGATTAAATTTTTCTTGAAACCCACTGTCAAACAATGTGTCAACATTGGTATGTTTGGAAATGACGCTCACATGAAACAATTCAATTCCCTCTTCTTCGTTTGGAGCTTGTATGTGAAAATTTGATGTAATAGAACTGGGTTTAGTTTCAATATATTTCCCCTTTATGTTCTTTAGTCCCATAGCTATGATTTTTGTTTCATCTCCTGAATATGACCCTAATTCTTGTTCAGCTATTGCTACAATTTTTCCTTTCTCCTTGGCTTTCTCTTTGGCCTTGAAACTTTCTGCTTTAACCTCTGGATGAAGTTTCCAACAACTTTCTTCATCATGGCTAGTTCTAGAACAATGTTTGCAAAACAAATTTCCCTTCTCTTTTCTGATATTTGCATTTCTCTTTTTCTTCCATTTTCCTTTAAACTCATTTTCCTCATTCTCATCTAAGTTTTGCTTTCCCTTTGCCTCTAAATATGTGGCTTGTACACAAAATTCATCTAGGCTTGTAGGGTTAAACATGAGGATAGTATGTCTTAAGTAGGTATGTAAGCCTTCTATATACCTAAGAAAAGTGTCTTGGCTCTAAAAATATACTCCTAATAAAAGAGATATTCTCCTAAATTCTCGAGTATACACTAGTACATTTTTTCCTTTCAATTGTTTACAAATTTTCCAATTCATTATGGATTTCTAGATATGAGCTAATGGATAAAAAAATAAAAATTATCGCAGTATTGAAATCAGTCCATGATAGAATAATCTGACCATGCTTTTTTATCTCCTCCTTTGCCTTGGCTTCCCACCAAACAAGAGCTGCACCTTCCATCCTCAACGAAGCTAGTTGGATTTTGGTATCATGATTATGAAGGTTCTAAATTGTCAAATAGACCTCCAATTTCCTAATCCAATTATCAATATTTTCTGCATTGACTTCACCATTAAACATTGGCAATTCAAACTTAACATCAAGTCTTAGAAAATTACTTTTACCATTGTTCTTTGACTTGTGTGACTGGTGTACTAAAATTGAAGTAGAGGATGATGATGATGAGGGTGAGGATGGTGACTTTCCATTGCCTCAATTTCCTTCATTTCTCTTCTTTGATTTATCTTCATCATTGTGACCTCTTGATAATCCTTAACCTTCATTGTGAAGTCTGGATCCTTCTCCTTCTATTCTTTCACTCCTTTCTTGATAAAGGACTCTCACAATTTAAGTCATGTCAAGGAATGCTTTCCTTAACACTCTTTCTTCGCCTTTGGGATCCACCTCTTCATGTGCTTCTTCTTCTGCTAGAGGCATGATTATAGCTCTTTTTGCTTCTTTTGGAGCTGAACTAGGTGGTGGGGAATGTGGAAATCTTGCCCTCATTTGTTGTGTCTCACTTTGAGAACCTCTTGCTTCCACCAATTTCCCTTCTCCTCTCTTAAGCTTGAGCCTAGAAAGCATGAAAACCCTTCCAAACATTTAACAAATATTTTCACACAAAATACTAGAGATTAAACTATAGCTGTAATACCAACTTGATCTGAAAGGAGTGTATTAGTTTTGTTGTGCTAAGTTTCCTTTCAGTAATATAAACATGTACAATTTGTCTCCATTTGTTTTCTTAAGGAATGAGTGTTTTAACCATGAGACATAGATGAATTTTTGAACTTTAAGCATGAAAATAAGCCTAAAAAATACTGAAAAATAGTGTATAACAGAGAAATACAATCACACATAATTTTTACACATTAGGCATGATGAAGAAGTTCACCCCTCCTTGGCTACATCTGCTGGTCCAGCTCCCAATGGCATGTCCCTCTTTGTCATTATGCTCAAAATTGAAAATTAATTGTGTTTATAGGCCTGTAATGGTTGTTTTCTCTACACCAATGGCTCCACAACTCTCAAATTAGTCTAGGTAGATTCTTGTTTCCCCCGAATTGGTCGAAAATTGACCTCCCAATGCATTTTTTCCAATGTCAGCTAGAAAATCTCCACTAACTATGCAGAAATGCAATTAACTATCACTAAAAATAGGAAAAACCATAAATTTATGGTCAGCGCCAAACTTCCCGCCTTTATAAACCATTTGAATTAAATATTAGTGGTTAGGTCGGGTGGTCACAAGTCGACACCCTGACTAAAACCATGGAGTCATGGGCTTTTAAAACTCTATTTTAATTTTGTAACTCAGAGTGTTTGTTCTCAAAAACATGGAATTTGTTGCAATTAATCCACCATGTAACAGATCTTTAAATCCCTGCTGATAGATATGGTTATCAGCCATCACAAGAAATTTCATGACCATAGCATGTGACGAGGACTGGAGTTAACTTCGTCGAAACTGTCGGGGCCTTCATTTAATGTAACTGTCACATGTGAACATGTCTTACACCTTGATAGCAGGAGAATGGCTATGTTACCACTCGCTTGTACTTTATGTTGCGGGTTACTTTCATGTGACCCAAAACCACAGGGCCGCTAGTGGGTTGGGACCGCTGGCAGTCCCCTCCCCCAATTGTAAAACATATAAACTTTATTATACTGTGGGAGATGTAATGGTTAAGAAAAAACTTGTAGGTGGATTAGTAGAGCTATCTGTGCCCGCATCTGAGGTCTTCGGTTCGACTCCTATGCCCTCCAACAAATTTTATCATACCCTTATGGGGACACGTGGTACCCTCTGGGCTTGCCATGTTTCGCTCATCCAAGGGTCCAAATAAATCCATCAATAGTCAGAATCACCATCATGTACCACAAAAATCAAAGGCCCTGATTAAGCCATGTGGCATGATCTAGTTGGCTGTGAGAAAAGGGAATATTCCACAGAATATACCTGTTGACTTTACTTGCATGCTGATTGGGCATCCCAGTTGTTAGACTCCTATACCAATAGGTGTCATTTTTCATGATAGTCTTAATGAATTATGTAATATGTTCAAACCTTTTTCTTGTACAAAGGTGTTCCATATTCTTGAAAAACAAAAAAATAAAAAAAATTTAAAAAATGTAAAGAGGGTATACCCTAAAAGAAAAATCAAAGGGTAGGAAAAATAAAATGGTCAAAAAAATGAAAGAAATGAACCCCAAACAAAAATAGACCAAGGAAAGTGTGCAAATCCAAATGCCACTACTATTTCATTTTTTGTAAATAAGTAATTATGTGCAACTTGTTAAACTTTGCCACAATTTATGAAGAGTCAAACTGTATAAACTTGACTTATTCATTTTTCAACTTCATGTTGTAGAATAGAGAATATATATTTGACCAAACTGTTTAATCTTGGCAGATAATTAGATAGGTAGAGTTAATAAAAGGTGCTCAACAGTTTAATCTGAGCCCTTGGATGTAATAAGTGTAGACTTAGATAGGTTTGCCATGCAAAAGAAAAGAAGATTGATGAGGGTTTGCCAGTCTAAGTGCACCCTAATAAAGAAGAGAAAATGGTACAGTATAGTAGATAGGGTAGGTAGATGGTGTTGCAAAGTTTCATGTGATGAATGATGGCATTAAATGTGTTTAATCCTTTACTTTCATCACAAGTACTGAAGCAGAAAATACATTGGAAGTATTTCACAGAAGGCAAAGTCAGAATCATTAACTTCCCATCTCAATTTCTCCCTAAAAGTTTTACTAATTTCCCCAAAATGCTAAGGAATTTGAAGATTAGAGGGGCTCAAGGCATTTCCTTGATTTTTGGAGGGACCGGACCCTCGGCCTAATGATCAAAGAGACCTAAGTATTTGAAGTTATTTATCATTATAATCATTCACTTTTATCCTTTTCCTAAGTAAAATCCTATTTCACTTAGGAAAATCATGCAAATTTCCATAATAAACCCTCAAAATCACTTTCTATGCTATGTTTGAGTGTTGAAATTAAGATGATATAATTTACTTCAAAGATCTTCACTTTCTTAGTTATAGTTAAGTATTTTGAGTTTACCTTGCCCTTTGTCATATTAACTTTGACTTATCTATTAAATCCCTAGTGAAGAGACCTTATCCTATACTACATAACTCCTTTTTACATAAATATCCCAAAAACCCCTCTTATTATAAGTTTTGGCCAAAGTTTATTTAATCCCCTTCGTTAAATAAAAACCCCCAATAAAAACCCTTTGGCTAAAATATACCCATATAAATTATTCCCTACCGCTATGGTTGATAAATAACATTTATTTATTACCATATATTAAAATATATGAAAAAGGTTTTTAACATATAGTTTTATATGTTTAAAATGAAAAATAAATAAAATCGAAGTTTTAATTTAAACTAAAACTTCAAAAATCCCCCAAGCATCCATCCGCCAGTTCCTCGTCCCGTCCACCATCAGATCGCCCCCTCGAAAGACCAATGGCCCAGGATCATTCCGCTGGTCGTCTCGCGTCCGAAAGATAACGAGCTGGGGCACAGTGGTTTTGAAATAGTACTCTGACCACGTGTCAGTCGATTAATGGAATCGTTGCCTCCCCACTGAATACCACCATCTCCCAAAGAGCGGTGCGGATATTACCGCTTATCGCCCGGTCCCGGTGACGCATCCTTCCGTACCGGATGATGTCATCCTCGAAAAAATAAAAATTACCATTGACTTTGTAAATAAAACAAAAACCCGTGTATTTCTGTCATTTTCACTGCTGAAAGATACTGCGCCCTCCACTGAAGAATTCGAAAATCCCGCTAATTGAGACACCGCCAACCAACATTGCTGAATGCCATTGTTAGACCAGTGCCCAAGCATCCATCCGCCATTGACCAGTACCTGTAAATTTCAAACTTCTCCATCAAACAGGTATTTATTTGATTTCTTGTTGGAACTCTTTGAAAAATCCACTTTCCTGTGTTAAAAATTCACGCCAAAGTCTGAAAAAGGGTTAATATCAGTCTATTCTAGTTCCTGCAAGTAAAATAAAAGATCCCAGAAACAAAATTGCACCCGGTCTGTGAAGAATATCCTGAAACTTCCATTTTGAATACACAAGAAACAAAATGGAAGCTCCGACAGCTCTGAATGTAACCCCATTAAATCCCCCTCACAGAGAGTTAGAATACTTACCATTAGTGGATAAAGACTTTCAAATTAAAGACTTAGTTTTCGATGAAAGTCCCCTTCGTAGTTATTGTCGCTGCAGAGACGATTATTCGAAGGGTCTGGATGTCATTGGATTGTGGGAATCCAATTTCCCGAGATATCTTATCCCCTCAGTCCATATTTTCCCAGAAATCATCCACTACTGTCACTCCAACCATGATTCAACTTAAAGGGCAGTGTTGTCTCCTAACCAGAGTATCCTTTTCCCCATCACTCCTCAAGATATTAATACAATGATCCATTTTGAACCTGATCAAGATCTTGCTCCTTTGTCCATGGAAGAACTACTTGAAAAATCTACCCAACTGTCCCCAGAAAAATTGAAATGCATTTTCCAGACTTGTATGTTACCTGAACATCAACCCAAGGGACCTCCTCCCTATGGTTTTTCTTATTTTAATAATTTAGGAAAACTCATCCTAAATATGATATCCTTTGTCATGGGTTTCAATACAAGTGAATATGTTGATGAAATAACCCTGGTATTGTTGTCTATCTTTACTCCTGGGCAACCTCCTGCAGTAAAATATGACTTTGCATCTTTCATTGCCAATAAAATCCATGACCAGTTCATGAGGCTACATAATGAGAAAGTGTTTAAATATTCCTCAGTCATTTACCATCTCATCATCTATTATCAATCAGAGAAGTTCCATTTTCCTGTTAAAAAGCTTGATGCCAAGCAAAACCCTAGATTAGTCATATTTTGGTCTGCCATAACTCACTCTTCCTATGATTCTCCCTATTCTTATGCTGAGTTCATTGACCTTTTTGTATATCCTGCAACTACCTTGTTGACTGGAATTCCCCCTCCAAGGCTCAGTAATGAGATTAAGAAGACTTTGCAGCTTTCAAGGACATATAAAGTTGGGGACTGGTATTTATACCAAAATCATTCAGTCATCAGAATATATGGATGTGAATTGTATCCATTCAGGTTGCCAAAATATGTGCCTATGAGACTTTTTTCCTTAGAATATTTCAGGCAAATGAATAATTCTTATATGATTCATTTTTGTAGTGTAAAAAGGAAAGCCCAACTCAGGATCAAAAGTCAATTAGGTCCATTTATATGCAATTCTAGGGACGCTGAGCGAGAAGCAGAAGATATACTACAAAACCGTTACAAGTTACAAAGGAGTTTCCGTTGGGTTCCTGATGATCCATTCAGTTTTATCTGTGATAAAAGAATGAAGAACAAATCATCCCCATACTTTCACCACAGGATTCCTGAAATAGAACAATATGCTAATCAAGATGAGTGGGTGGAAGGAACACTAGTTGAGCAAGATAATGAAGAAGACAATATAAACAAAATTATGAAAGATCTTGAGAAAAAGTTTGACCTAGAATCTTTTGGTCAAGTGCATGTACCTCACATTGGCACTTCTTCATCAAAAAATCTCCAACAGGGATTACAGGAAGATAGTCCATCAATTGCAGTAGAGTCTAAAGGTAAAGGGAAAGAACCTAAAATACAGGTCATTGAAACTTTCGCCATGGCAGAGAAACCTCAAACCTCCAGGGCACCAGATCAAACACAGGTTTCTCCTACTCAAGTAAATCATCCTAAAGTTTCAGAATTGCAAACTCCATCTAATATGGAAATAGGCAAGAAAAGACAGGTTCCAGATCCTACTCCTCCCAAAGAATCCTCAGAGCTACATCAAGCTAAAAAGCAGAAACCCGATCCACTTCCAGAAGTGGAAATTATTGATGAGATGTTTGATGATGAAAGAGAAGATAGTCAACTAACTGGCACAGTTAGTGAAACAAACACAGGCCACAAAGGAAAAGCATTGCAAAAGTAGTTGAGTACTGAAGTTTCTTCTTTTAAGCCACCAAAAACAGACACAGGTGATATAAAGAGAACTTTCATTAATATAAAAGAAAAGAATGAACCATTGAGAATGAAGGTATATGATCAGTATCTAAAAATGGCCCCACACAATCAGGAAAGATTGATGTCAGCATTTGACATTCAACAAGGCAAAATGATGATGAGCCATTTCAAATCCAAAGTACCAAAGCCCATGACAACATCTGATTATATTAGGACTAATTTTGAGGTCCTGGCTAAAGACATTCATCCCCTGGACCAGATAGAGTTGCATAGACAAACTGGGGAAATGATATACTCCACCCTTACTGATAAGGCCATGGCAGCCCTTAGGCTGCGAGATTCTTTAAATAATACAAAAACACAGTTTCAAATTGAGAAGGCTTCTTCTCAGGCAAAATATAACAGAATAAAGTCTTTGGAAGATATAATCATCAGTTTGGGTCACAATCCTAAAGATATCAAAAGCATTGAGGCACTAATTAAAAAGAAAGATGATGATATCGCTGCACTGAGAAAGCAGCTGAAATTGCCAGCCTCAAGGCATCCCCAGACCCAAGAAGTTTTGAAGGAAAATTCACAGGAAGAAATGATGGAGTTGCTCTTGAAAATGACTGAGCAACTGAGTGAAACAGAGAAAGAATTGGAACAGGCATTAAGAGAAAAACATGATATCATGCAAACATCCACAACAGAGATCACTACAAGTACCACAACAGCAGATCAACAAACAGAGTCAGCACAGGTAAACACTTCCAGTTTAAGTTCTGATGAATTGGTAAAACAAATGGAAAGTTTAAAACTCAGAGTCACAGAACTTCAAACCACAAAATTGCAGCTAGTAAATCTGGAGCAGAAATATGATATGTCTAAAAAGATTGTTGCTGGTAATACTAAGGAAATCAAAAGACTGGAAAAATTGGTTAAGGCTTTAGAAAGAGATCTTTCATTAGAAAAGCCTTTGAGAGAAATAAACGAAATTCTTTGAGATAATATAGTTGAGACAATAAAGAGTGTTTGGTCCTTTATTCAAACAATCTTTGAACAAAATGACTTAGTCAAAGTAGCCATGGAAGAAATAGATAAAACAAGAGATGAATTAAGATGTAGGCCAGAGCAAGCCAATCAACTTATACAGTTTTTGAACAACCAGACCAGGCAACAACTTGCAGAGCTTGGAATTGATGACAAGAGAAGTACTATTCTAGAAATAAAAAGAGTTTTTACCAAAAGAACTCTTATGCAAAATTTGGAAAGGAAATGCTCAGATATTCTGGAAGAAATTAACGCTTTCAAAGTAAATTTGCAGGTTTTATTAGACAATGGGTTACCCAGTCCTATGCTCTCAGAGGATAGAATAATGGACCTAGAAACCTATGTTAATAAAATAGGTATACATGCTCATAACACAACTGCTCACTCTATCAGTTTGTCAGAAGCAGCATTGCCAACAGGGAGGAATCTCTATGACAGGTTAAGGGATTTGTTTCATATTGAGTATGAAATGCGGTATTTATTCCCAAATAGGCCTACTTTCTTCAGGTACACAGAGGCCGATGAAAAATTAAGGAAAATTAAAAGAACCATAATAGCAGAAGATCAATGGTGGGAAGACTTATTGGAAAGTTTGTGAAATTTATCTTTAGGTAGAGAATTTTTACTTTTTACTATCAAGTCAAAGATAAATAATGAGCACAGGTTAAAGAGTATCCATTATGCAGTTTAAAGAGTATCAGTAGAAACAAAGAATATCAGACAAGCTAGGCAGTAAAACAGAATTACTCAGAAGGACAACATCGAGCCCTATTATAGGACCTGACTCCAGCACATCCACAAAGGGAGGAAACAGCACAGCAGCAGTTACTTTTTGTCCTATCTACGAGACCATCTGTTTCTTTTTTATTGTAACTTATTCATTAGTCACCCTAGATTATTTGCTAGGTTAGTGTGAGATATTTTAAATCATTTTTTGTATAAATAAACCCTCAAAGAAAGTATTGAGGGTGGATTCTACTACTTTGCTGTAACATTGATCTTTTGGAATAAAAGTGCTTTGGAGAAAATTCTTTGTGGCTTGCTAGATGACAATTTGAAGCTCAGGACTTTTTGCAGGATTCATGTGTCGGACTGTAGTTCAATAAGTCTTTCTATCTTATGTCTTAAGTTTTATATCTGTTTATATTATCATTGTGTCCATTTCTGAATAATTGACATAAAAGAATAAATCATAATTTACTTAATTGTACTCTAATTTCAATTGTGATTATTCTAAATGTTTTCCTCTAAATTAGTTATAAGCAACGAATTCTTAATTGCTCTTGCTTCGCTAATTTAAGCATATTGATTACTATAGTAAAGAATTCTTCACTTCTCTTTATTTGTAATCATTCCATTTCTTTCTTTTAAACATGTTGAAAGATTCTTGAGTGCCTTTCATCCCTTCAAAACCCATTCCGTCCACTTTAATTCCTAAAAATTGTTCTATGTTTGGCTATCTTGCCCTGCAAAGCCATCTTGTGTGTAGAATAGAAATCCAGTAAAGCCATCCTTTGACTCCATAGCCCAATGGACTGAAAATCTTCAACCTTGCCCTTAGTTAGCGGATTCCACCATTCAAACAAACTCAAAACTCTTGGACTTACAACTAGCCTAAAACTTTCTAAGAACAAAGAGAAATTATAAAGAGAGAGCCCTCTCTGGATGCAGATTGGCTAGATTCTGCATCTGAAGGTTGGTTTGTGGTTACCTCAGGTATACTTTCCTTTTCCACAACTTCAAGGAAAACCTGAGTGATAACATAGTGGCGACTCCACTGGGGACCTAAATCATTTTAATTGTTAATATTGTTCACTTATAAGCTATAGACAGAGTCTAGAGATCAGCCAGGTAGCCTTTGAAATTTCTTTTGCTCTGCAATTGCAAAAGTAAATAAAAGATGCTTCAGTCTATCTCTGATTTAGCTTATACATTGAACCTTAGTTTCAAAATGTTTAATCAGACTCTCTAGTTTAATAAATCTTTGAGAAAATTTTAATTAAAAAATCATTATTTCTTAAAGAATTTGTAGAAGTTGTATTTTCATTAAAACCAAAAATCCAAAAACATATATCATCTAGGAAAACTAGCTTCAGAAAGGATTCGTCACACTAGGTCAAATCCTGATCCCAATCCACCACCGATATTTGAAAATCCGAATCTAATTCCTAGGATTCTTAGAAGACAAGGAAGTCAAGAAAGTTCTGAAAGAGGAAGTCAAGAGAGTTCTGGAAGTTCCAGACCTCTTTCTAGATCACATTCTTGTCGTGTCAAGATTATATATTTTGATGAAATTCCTTTTGACGAGCGATTTGAAACATCCTTATTTGTAAAAAATTTTGAAACCGAATTATCAAGATTAGTTCCAGATCCATTGTTTTTTGAAGATTTGCAATTCAGATTTGTTTCATCTGAACAGACCTTTGAAGAAAGTTCAAACATTTCTGTAATTATCGAAGCTTCCCCAAGTTCAGTTACTTTTACTCAAGCTTTTCAAACACCAGTCACCCCTTCTACTCCTCCACCCAGACCACCACCACCTATTATTCCATTACACCTTCCAATGGCCAATAGATATGCTCCGTTACAGTTACCAGCCAACCCTGTGGCTTTGCCCCAAGATTATCAAAGTAAGATAACACCTTTTGATGGCTCAGGTACTTACACAGCTCAACAACATACCAAAAGGATGACTGATTACTTTGAATTCTATGAAATTGACACTGATCATGTCCGAATGAGAATTTTTGTTCAGAGTCTTACTGGGGAAGTTAGGACATGGTTTAGGGCCCTTGCTCCAAACAGTATTGCTGATTTACCAGCTTTGTAGAGGGCATTTTTTAATAGATGGGAGAAGAAGAAAGACCCTCTTCAGATCCTATCATAATTTGAAAAATTAAGGAGAAGACCTAATGAAACAGTGCAAGATTACATGATAAGATTCAATGAAGCATATAACGTTGTTCCCCAGAACCTTAGACCCCCTCCTGACTTAGTATTGGTTAAATTCCTGGATGGTTTTGACTCTGACATAGCCTATTCACTCAAGGAAAGAGCCCCCCAAACCCTAGAGGAAATTCAAAGCATAGTGGTTAGTGTGGAAGCAAACCTTATAGAAAAACGAGCCAGAGCTAGGGCCAAAAGAAGAATGCCTATGAATGAAGAACCTTCAACTTTTGAAAGAAAACTGGATGCAATCATTAAAGGCATGGAAAGATTGGGAGATAGAGTGGAGACAATCGAAAGAAAGTCTACTTGTGATAATCAAAATGTTGTGAGAAACCCAAATTTTAGAAGAAATCAGAACCACAATATTGGGAAGAATGTCCCTGACCAAAATATCAGGCCACCTTTCCAAGAAAATTTTGTTGAAGGTTCAACTTCTGAAGAACCTACAGAGGATGTGGAAATAAACAATGTAACTGAGGAAAAAAATGAACCAGAAGTTTTCCTATCTTAGGATGATCAGGAGAATCAAATCCTTGAAACATTCCAAACTCATTCAGGAGAAACTTTTGATTTTAAGGAAGGCTATGACACAACAATTTATGAGGTTCATAAACAATACAATTTGAGAAGCAGACGGATTGATGTGCCAGAGAATATCAAACAGAAAGTTGTAAAACAAAATGTCAAAGGTAAAATCCCTCCTGTACAAAACACTCCCCCTGTACAAATTTTGTCTAGGAAAACTCCTAACCCTTCAAATCCAATAATTGAAGATGTGTCTGAAAACCAACCAAATGATAAACAACAATCTAATAATTTTCCTCCTGTAGGAAACATAGAAGAAAAATTAGAAGTGAGTTCAGAAACACCTTCAAATCATAATTCCACTCATGAAAAAGGGATGAACGTTGAAAACCCAAAAAATAGAGAAAACCTAACTGCCCAGAACACTAGAGCTCAAACAGAAAAACCTTTCAATCTAGAGGCTGAAATATGCAAACTAAAGATAGTTGTTCCTTTATCAGAATTGGCTAAACATGATATCTATAGAAGCCAAATCATCAAAACTCTTAACATTAACATTACTGGGCTGGATGATTCAGTGAATATTCTTGATGATCAACCTAAACTACTTTTTGGCCCCGAAGTAAATGGAAAACCAGAAAGTGGAGGAACTCCTCCATTTTATGTGAGCCTGAACGTTCATGACAAAATACTCCACAATCCTATGCTTGATTCTGGAGCATCCCACAATTTGATGCCAAAAGCTGTGATGGAAAGATTAAATTTAGACATTACCAGACCGTATAAAGATTTATTTTCTTTTGATTCTAGTCAGGTAAAATGTTTAGGTTTGATTAAGGATTTGTGTGTTACTTTGGTGCAGTACCCTGCGAAATCTGTTTTGATGGACATAGTAGTAGCTGATATTCCTCCTAAATATGGTATGTTGCTTTCCAAATCCTGGGGTGCTAAACTTGGAGGATCTATTCAACTAGACATGTCATATGCCACTATTTTAGTATTTGGTCAACCTAAAAGATTATATAGAGAAACCTTGATGAAGTACTTGGTGAGTAGCCATGAGAAGCCTGAAAACTTCCCTGTCTATTCAGTACATTCTGATATGGATTCTTTCATCCTTTATAGTGCTGAAATGGACCTTCCAACTGAGCTAGAAGCACCTGAAAAGGAAACTATAAATAAATCCACTGTTCAGATCAAAGAGATTTCAGAAAACCAAGAAACACCAGACAACCAAGAAATGCCAGAAAAATCTAAACAACTAGCTCTTGTTAAGAAACATGTTAAAACAGTTGATGAAGATTATGAACATGAAATTATGTGGCATTTAGAATTTGATGGCTCAGTAAACAAGTTAGGAGCAGGGGTTGGAATTTGGTTACATAATGTTGAAAATGATCATGCTGAAGGTCATTCTTATAGATTGAATTTTAAATGCACTAACAACATGGCTGAGTACGAAGCCCTTTTACTAGGGCTTAAACATGTCAAAAAGTTAGGAGCAATTAGGGTATCAATCATAGGAGACTCTGAATTAATTATCTAGTAGATTAATGGTGAATGTTCAACCAAAGATCCCAGATTGAAACAATACAGATAAACAGTTGTGGAAATACTCAACACTTTTCTACAAGCTCAACTTGCCAAGATTCCCAGAAACAAAATTTGCATGCTCACAGTCTTGCAATGTTCGCCAGCACATGTAAATTGCCTTTTGGATCTAATCATCAGTTCACAGCTGAGATTAGACATAGACCTGCTATACCGGACAATCTAATGAATTGGCAAGTATTTGTAAATAATAATCAAATCAATAGTTTTTTTACTCTTCAAAATGAGTTTTCTAACAGTAATATAGATGAAGACGTAACCATTGATGAATTTGATCAAGAAAAAGAATAGAAAATAGATATTTCAAGAGAGACTGCAATTCACATGCTTCACCCAACCACATTCACAGAAAAAGATATGCAGGATTTGATACAAATGGAATTCGATGAGATCATAGAAGATGAAACTGAAATCATTAATCTGAAAGATAATCATTTACCCAAAGGATTAACTCCTTTGGAAGATCTTTTTGACTCAAATGATATCCCATTTAAACCCAAAATGGAACCTGTTAAGGCTGATATTGAAGAATGTAACTTAGGAACTCCAGAAAATCCCAAAATGGTTAAACTATCTAAATCTTTGCCAAAAGATCAAAAGGTTAAATATGTTGAACTTTTAAAAGAATTCCAGGATGTTTTTGCCTGGAGTTATGAAGATCTTAAATCATATGATACATCGATTATTCAACATACAATACCTTTGAAACCAGACCATAAACCTTTCAAACAAAAAATTAGAAGGATCAATCCTGTTTTACTACCTTTAATTGAAAAATAAATTAAAAGGATATGTGAAGCAGGAATTATAGCTCCTATTAGGTTCTCTGAATGGGTTTCTAATTTAGTACCAACACGGAAAAAGACGGGGGAAATTAGACTGTGTCGATTTAAGAAACTTGAATAAATTTTCTTTAAAAGATAACTATCCTTTGCCTAAAATGGACCATATTCTACAGAGGGTAGTGGGATCTTCAATAATATCTCTTCTAGATGGATTTTCAGGGTATAACCAGATTCTGGTTCATCCTGATGATCAAGATAAAACAACATTTACAACACCATGGGGTACTTTTAAATATGTCAAGATACCATTTGGACTCAAGAATGCAGGAGCTACATTTCAGAGAGCAATGGACATTGCTTTTGCTAAAGAAATACATGATTTTCTGGTAATTTATCTAGATGATTTAACAGTTTTTTCCAAAACAGATCAACAACATTTAGATCATCTAAGGCAAGTATTTATAAAGCGCAGAAAATATGGTATTTCCTTAAATCCTAAAAAGTCATTGTTTGGTTTGGAAGAAGGAAAGCTCCTAGGTCACATTATTTCTAAAGATAGCATTCGAATTGACCCTGAAAGAATACAAGCAATTTTACAGATACCTCATCCCAGAAACATTAAAGAACTTCAAGCTTTCGTAGGAAATATTAATTTCTTGAGAAGGTTTATTTCCAGTTTAGCTGAATTACTTAGATTGCTTACTAACATGCTTAAAAAAGATTCAAGCATTGACTGGACTGTAGAAGCCAAGCAATCATTTGAGGAAATCAAAATGGCTTTAACAAGAACACCAGTTCTTACTAGTCCAAAGTTTGATAGAGATTTCATTATTTTTTCATTTGCTTCTAAACATACAGTTGCAGCTGGTGTACTACAAAAAGATGATCAAGGGTGTGAAAAGCCAATAGCATTTTTTTAGTAAAGCACTTAGAGATGCATCTTTGGAATACAATATCATGGAGAAACGGGCTTTTGCACTGGTAAAAGAAATTAAAGATTTCAGAGTTTATATATTATATTCCCATGTGATAGCCTTCGTGCCTAATGTTGTAGTTAAAGACATCTTGACTCAAGATGGTATTGAAAGAAAACGAGGTAAGTGGATAGCTACCATTTTAGAATATGATATCGAAATTAAACCAACTAAACTCATCAAAGGTCAAGGTTTAGCTCAACTCATGACTGAAACTAATTGCCAAGCCTTAGACATTAACGAACTGGATAACGAACAGGAGATGACGACTCCACAGATCAGTCAAACCTTCTTAGATTCACCCTGGTATACCGATATCATTCATGTTTTATTAAACCTGCAAGCTCCTCCAGGGTTGTCCAGAACGAAACGAAGATTTTTGAAAATGACATCTTTAAAATATTGTATTTTATATGGCACTCTATTTTGGAAAAATCATGAAGGAATCTTATTGAATTGTCTATTGAAAGATGAAGCTGATAAAGTTCTTAATGAATTTCATGCAGGGGATTGTGGTGGACACCTATACTGGAAGTCAACTGCAGATAAAATCTTAAGGGCTGGTTTTTACTGGCCAACCTTGTGTTCAGATGTCAAGAAATTTGTAAAAACTTGTCATAAGTGTCAGATCTTTGAGGGCAAAAGAAAGTTGCTACCTTTACCATTAAAACCAATTTCCACAGTGAGACCCTTTCAACAATGGGGACTGGATTTTATTGGAGAAATCCATCCCCCTTCTTCTGGACAACACAGATGGATTCTTACTGCCACAGATTACTTTACTAAATGGATTGAAGCTATCCCATGCCGACAAGCCAATGATTCTGTAATTATAGGGTTTTTAGAAACCAATATACTTTCGAGATTTGGTTGTCGAGAGAAAATTATAACAGATAATGCTGTTGCATTTAATTCTAAGAAAATGATTAGTTTTTGCAATAAATATCACATCACTTTAGGCCATTCAATAGCCTATTACCCCCAGGGTAATGGACTGGCAGAATCCTCCAATAAAAGCCTTATTAATATCATTAAAAAATTATTGGAAGAAAATAAAAAGAATTGGCATAAGAA
Source organism: Pinus albicaulis (assembly GCA_034641835.2). Taxonomy (NCBI): domain Eukaryota; kingdom Viridiplantae; phylum Streptophyta; class Pinopsida; order Pinales; family Pinaceae; genus Pinus; species Pinus albicaulis. Next base: position 1,022,613,176 of record CM076577.1, on the reverse strand, counting down.
ACTTACCAATGCATTGTGGGCAGACAGACTTACAACTAAGAAATCAATTGGGACCAGTCCATATGAATTAGTTTATGGTATTGAAGCAAGATTCCCATCATCTCTAGGAATTCCTGTTATGAAGTTACTTCAGGAGGCTCAAGTAGAACCAAATGATATTCAGAGAATAATTAATCAAACAATTCACTTGCAGCAAACCAGAGAAGAAGTGTATCAACGATCCCAAGTCTTGCAGGAAAAGTTAAAGAAAATGTTTGACAAAAGAACTAAAGTAGAAGATTTTCAATTAGGAGACAAAGTCCTAAGATGGGATTCCAGAAGGGAAGATAAAGGGAAACATGGGAAATTTGATTTCTTATGGAAAGGGCCTTACACCATTCATGTCTTACAGGGAAACAACACATACTTTTTGAATAATTTGGACAATTCAGAAGCTGAGGAAGGACTAGTCAATGGTCAAATGCTGAAGCACTATTTTGATCCTATTTACTAGGATATTCTGATTTTTTCTAACTTGTACATAATATATCCTTTTCTAATGCATCAGTTTTGATTGGATGGTGACTTATTGGAGTTGAAGCTCGAAGAGAAGGCCCTAAGCTTCAAAAGTTTCACTATCATATGTTCAATAAAGCTACCAGAAGAAGGAGATTACATGTTCAGACTGAAGATAATTTGAGGCATCTGACCTGCTGTTCTTGACTTTTCACAAGGAAAATCCATCCCCAAGTGGAGCCAGTGTTAGACTCCTATACCAATAGGTGTCATTTTTCATGATAGTCTTAATGAATTATGTAATATGTTCAAACCTTTTTCTTGTACACAGGTGTTCCATATTCTTGAAAAACCAAAAAATCAAAAAATTTTAAAAAATGTAAAAAGGGTATACCCTAAAAGAAAAATCAAAGGGTAGGAAAAATAAAATGGTCAAAAAAGTGAAAGAAATCAACCCCAAGCAAAAATAGACCAAGGAAAGTGTGCAAATCCAAATGCCACTACTATTTCATTTTTGTAAATAACTAATTATGTGTAGCTTGTTAAACTTTGCCACAATCTATGAAGAGTCAAACTGTATAAACTTGACTTATTCATTTTTCAATTTCATGTTGTAGAATAGAGAATATATATTTGACCAAACTGTTTAATCTTGGCAGATAAATAGATAGGTAGAGTTAATAAAAGGTGATCAACAGTTTAATATAAGCCCTTGGATGTAATAAGTGTAGACTTAGATAGGTTTGCCATGTAAAAGAAAAGAAGATTGATGAGGGTTTGCCAGTCTAAGCGCACCCTAATAAAGAAGAGAAAATTGTAGAGTATAGTAGATAGCGTAGGTAGATGGTGTTGCAAAGTTTCATGTGATGAATGATGGTGCTAAATGTGTTTAATCCTTTACTTTCATCACAAGTACTGAAGCAGAAAATACATTGGAATTATTTCACAGAAGGAAAAGTCAGAATCATTAACTTCCCATCTCAATTTCTCCCTAAAAGTTTTACTAATTTCCCCAGAATGATAAGGAATTTGAAGATTAGAGGGGCTCAAGGCATTTCCTTGACTTTTGGAGGGACCAGACCCTCGGCCTAATGATCAAAGAGACCTAAGTATTTGAAGTTATTTATCATTATAATCATTCACTTTTATCCTTTTCCTAAGTAAAATCCTATTTCACTTAGGAAAATCATGTAAATTTCCATAATAAACCCTCAAAATCACTTGCTATGCTATGTTTGAGTGTTGAAATTAAGATGATATAATTTACTTCAAAGATCTTCACTTTCTTAGTTATAGTTAAGTATTTTGAGTTTACCTTTCCCTTTGTCATATTAACTTTGACTTATCTATTAAATCCGTAGTGAAAAGACCTTATCCTATACTACATAACTCCTTTTTACATAAATATCCCAAAAACCCCTCTTATTATAAATTTTGGCCAAAGTTTATTTAATCCCCTTCGTTAAATAAAAACCCCCAATAAAAACCCTTTGGCTATAATATACCCATATAAATTATTCCCTACCCCTATGGTTGATAAATAACATTTATTTATTACCATATATTAAAATATATGAAAAATGTTTTTAACATATAGTTTTATATGTTTAAAACGAAAAATAAATAAAACTGAAGTTTTAATTTAAACTAAAACTTCAAAAATCCCACAAGCATCCATCTGCCAATTCCTCGTCCCGTCCACCGTCAGATCGCCCCCCCGAAAGATCAACGGCCCAGGATCATTCCGCTGGTCGTCTCGCATCCGAAAGATAACGAGCGGGGGTACAGTGGTTTTGAAATAGTACTTCGACTACGTGTCAGTCGATTAATGGAATCGCTGCCTCCCCGCTGAATACCACCATCTCCCAAAGAGCGGTGCGGAAATTACCGCTTATCGCCCGGTCCCGGTGACGCGTCCTTCTGTACCGGCTGACGTCATCCTCGAAAAAATAAAAATCCCCATTGACTTTGTAAATAAAACAAAAACCCGTGTATTTCTGTCATTTTCACTGCTGAAAGAGACTACGCCCTCCACTGAAGAATTCGAAAATTCTGCTAACTGAGACACTGCCAACCAACATTGCTAAACGCTATTGTTAGACCAGTGCCCAAGCATCCATCTGCCATTGACCAGTACCTGTAAATTTCAAACTTCCCCATCAAACCGGTATTTATTCGATTTCTTGCTGGAACTCTATGAAAAATCCACTTTCCTGTGTTAAAAATTCACGCCAAAGTCTGAAAAAGGGTTAGTATCAGTCTATTCTAGTTCCTGCAAGTAAAATAAAAGCTCCCAGAAACAAAATTGCACCCGGTCTGTAAAGAATATCCTAAAACTTCCATTTTGAATACACAAGAACCAAAATGGAAGCTCCGGCAGCTCTGAATGTAACCCCATTAAATGCCCCTCACAGAGAGTTAGAATACTTACCATTAGTGGATAAAGACTTTCAAATTAAAGACTTAGTTTTCGATGAAAGTCCCCTTTGTAGTTATTGTCGCTGCAAAGATGATTATTCAAAGGGTCTGGATGTCATTAGATTGTGGGAATCCAATTTCCCGAGATATCTTATCCCCTCAGTCCATATTTTCCCAGAAATCATCCACTACTGTCACTCCAACTATGATTCAACTCAAAGGGCAGTGTTGTCTCCTGACCAGAGTATCCTTTTCCCCATCACTCCTCAAGCTATTAATACAATGCTCCATTTTGAACCTGATCAAGATCTTACTCCTTTGTCCATGGAAGAACTACTTGAAAAATCTACCCAACTTTCCCCAGAAAAATTGAAATGCATTTGCTAGACGTTTATGTTACCTGAACATCAACCCAAGGGACCTCCTCCCTATGGTTTTGATTATTTTAATAATTTAGGAAAACTCATCCTAAATATGATATCCTTTGTCATGGGTTTCAATACAAGTGAATATGTTGATGAAATAACCCTGGTATTGATGTCTATCTTTACTCCTGGGAAACCTCCTGCAGTAAAATATGACTTTTTATCTTTCATTGCCAATAAAATCCATGACCAGTTCATGAGGCTACATAATGAGAAAGTGTTTAAATATTCCTCAGTCATTTACCATCTCATCATCTATTATCAATCAGAGAAGTTCCATTTTCCTATTAAAAAGCTTGATGCCAAGGGAAACCCTAGATCTGTTATATTTTGGTCTGCCATAACTCACTTTTCCTATAATTCTCCCTATTCTTATGCTGAGTTCATCGATCTTTCTGTATATCCTGCAACTACCCTGTTGACTGGAATTCCCCCTTCAAGGCCCAGTAATGAGATTAAGAAGACTTTGCAGCTTTCAAGGACATATAAAGTTGGGGATTGGTATTTATACCAAAATCATTCAGTCATCAGAATATATGGATGTGAATTGTATCCATTCAGGTTGCCAAAATATGTGCCTATGAGACTTTTTGCCTTAGAATATTTTAGGCAAATGAATAATTCTGATATGATTCATTTTTGTAGTGTAAAAAAGAAAGCCCAACTCAGGATCAAAAGTCAATTAGGTCCCTTCATATGCAATTCTAGGGATGCTGAACATGAAGCAGAAAATATATTGCAAAACCATTTCAAGTTACAAAAGAGTTTCCGTTGGATTCCTTATGATCCATTCAGTTTTATCTGTGACAAAAGAATGAAGAACAAATCAGCACTCTACTTTCACCACAGAATTCCAGAAATAGAACAATATGCTAACCAAGATGAGTGGGTGGAAGGAACAATAGTTGAGCAAGATAGTGAAGAAGACAAAATGAACAAAATTATGAAAGATCTTGAGAAAAAGTTTGACCTAGAATCTTTTGGGCAAGTGCAGGTACCTCATATTAGCACTTCTTCAGCAGGAAATCTTCAACAGGGATTACAAGAAATCAGTACATCAATTACAGTTGAGTCTAAAGGCAAAGGCAAAGAACCTAAAGTACAGGTCATTGAAACTTTCATCATGGCAGAGAAACCTCAAACCTCCAGGGCACCAGATCAAACACAGGTTTCTCCTACTCAAGTAAATCATCCTGAAGTTTCAGAATTGCAAACTCCATATAATATGGAAATAGGCAAGAAAAGACAGGTTCCAGATCCTACTCCTCCCAAAGAATCCTCAGAGCTACATCAAGCTAAAAGGCAGAAACTCAATCCACTCCCAGAAGTGGAAACTATAGATGAAATAATTGATGATGAAAGAGAAGATAGTCAAATAACTGGCACAGTTAGTGAAACAAACACAATCCACAGAGGAAAAGAATTGAAAAAATAGTTGAGTACTGAAGTCTCTTCCTTTAAACAACCAAAAACAGATACATGTGATATAAAGAGAAATTTCATTAATATAAAAGCAAAGAATGATCCATTGAGAATGCAGGTATATGATCAGTATCTGAGAATGGCTCCACACAATCAGGAAAGATTAATGTCAGCATTTGACATTCAACAAGGCAAAATGATGATGAGCCATTTCAAATCCAAGGTGCCAAAACCCAAGACAACATCTGATTATATTAGGACCAATTTTGAGGTCCTGGCAAAAGACATTCATCCCTTGGACCAGATAGAGTTGCATAAACAAACTGGGGAAATGATATATTCCACCCTTACTGATAAGGCCATGGCAGCCCTTAGGCTGCAGGATTCTTTAAATAATACAAACACCCAGTTGAAAATTGAGAAGGCTTCTTCTCAGGCAAAAGATAACAGAATAAAGTCTTTGGAAAAAATAATCATCAGTTTGGGTCACAATCCCAAAGATATCAAAAGCATTGAGGCACTAATTAAAAAGAAAGATGATGATATTGATGCACTGAGAAAGCAACTAAAATTACCAGCCTCAAGGCATCCCCAGACTCAAGAAGTTTTGAAGGAAAATTCACAGGAAGAAATGATGGAGTTACTCTTGAAAATGACTGAGCAACTGAGTGAAACAGAGAAGGAATTGGAACAGGCATTAGGAGAAAAACACGATATCATACAAACATCCACAATAGAGATCACTACAAGTACCACAGCAGCATATCAACAAACATAGTCAGCACAGGTAAACACTTCCAGTTTAAATTATGATGAATTGGTAAAACAAATGGAAAGTTTAAAACTCAGAGTCACAGAACTTCAAACCACAAAATTGCAGTTAGTAAATCTGGAGCAGAAATATGATATGTCTAAAAAGACTGTTGCTAATAATACTAGGGAAATCAAAAGACTGGAAAAATTGGTTAAGGCTTTAGAAAGAGATCTTTCATTAGAAAAGCCTTTGAGATAAATAAACGAAATTCTTTGGGATAATATAGTTGAGTCAATAAAGAGTGTTTGGTCCTTTGTTTAGATAATCTTTGAACAAAATGACTTAGTCAAAGTAGCCATGGAAGAAATAGATAAAACAAGAGATGAATTAAGAGGTAGGCCAGAGCAAGCCAATCAACTTATACAGTTTTTGAACACCCAGACCAGGCAACAACTTGCAGAGCTTGGAATTGATGACAAGACAGGTACTATTCTAGAAATAAAAAGAGTTTTTACCAAAAGAACTCTTATGCAAAATTTGGAAAGGAAATGCTCAGATATTCTGGAAGAAATTAATGCTTTCAAAGTAAAGTTTTAGGTTTTATTAGACAATGGGTTACCTAGTCCTATGCTCTCAGAGGACAAAATAATGGACCTAGAAACCTATGTTAATAAAATAGGTATACATGCTCATAACACAACTGCTCACTCTATCAGTTCATCAGAAGCAGCATTTCCAACAGGGAGGAATCTCTACGAAAGGTTAAAGGATTTGTTTCATCTTGAGTATGAAATATGGTATTTATTCCCAAACAGGCCTACTTTCTTCAGGTACACAGAGGCCGATGAAACATTAAGGAAACTTAAAAGAACCATAATAGCAGAAGATCAATGGTGTGAAGACTTATTGGAAATTTTGTGAAATTTATCTTCAGGTAGAGAATTTTGACTTTTTACTATCATGTCAAAGATAAATAATGAGCACAGGTTAAAGAGTATCCATTAGGCAGTTTAAAGAGTATCAGTAGAAACAAAGAGTATCAGAAAAGCTAGGCAGTAAAACAGAATTACTCAGAAGGACAGCATCGAGCCCTATTATAGGACCTGACTCCAGCACATCCACAAAGGGAGGAAACAGCACACCAGCAGTTACTTTTTTTCCTATCTACGAGACCATCTGTCTCCTTTTTATTGTAACTTATTCATTAGTCACCCTAGATTATTTGCTAGGTTAGTGTGAGATATTTTAAATCATTTTTTGTATAAATAAACCCTCAAATAAAGTATTGAGGGTGGATTCTACTACTTTGCTGTAACATTGATCTTTTGGAATAAAAGTGCTTTGGAGAAACTTCTTTGTGGCTTGCTGGATGACAATTTGAAGCTTAGGACTTTTTGCAGATTCATGTGTCGGACTGTAGTTCAATAAGTCTTTCTATCTTATGTCTTAAGTTTTATATCTGTTTATATTATCATTGTGTCCATTTCTGAATAATTGACATAAAAGAATAAATCAGAATTTACTTAATTGTACTCTGATTTCAATTGTGATTATTCTAAATGTTTTCCTCTAAATTAGTTAGAAGCAACGAATTCTTAATTTCTCTTGCTTCGCTAATTTAAGCATATTGGTTACTATAGTAAAGAATTCTTCACTGCTCTTTATTTGTAATCATTCCATTTCTTTCTTTTGAACATGTTGAAAGATTCTTGAGTGCCTTTCATCCATTCAAAACCCATTCCGTCCACTTTAATTCCTAAAAATTGTTCTATGTTTGGCTATCTTTCCCTGCAAAGCCACCTTGTGTGTAGAATAGAAATCTAGTAAAGCCATCGTTTGACTCCATAGCCCAATGGACTGAAAATCTTCAACCTTGCCCTTAGTTGGCGGATTCCACCATTCAAACAAAATCAAAACTCTTGGACTTACAACTAGCCTAAAACTTTCTAAGAACAAAGAGAAATTATAAAGAGAGAGCCCTCTCTACATGCAGACTGGCTAGATTCTACATCTGAAGGTTGGTTTGTGGTTACCTCAGGTATACTTTCCTTTTAAACAACTTCAAGGAAAACCTGAGTGATAACACCAGTCACAAAATTTTTGTTGTTTGGGAAAACAGAGAGAACTCAATATCTTCCTCATACGACATCAGCTTTTCGAACCGCTCACGACGCCGAAATCGCAATGACGAGACCTTTCCGATCACTCAGGTTTCGTCCTGTTTCAATCACTTTCAATTTTGAGCATAACACATGATATCCTCATTAGATACTTTTGGTATTGAATGTATATCATTTTCTTTTCTTTAGTATCATATGTTTGAAAGTATTGTATTCATGCTCACTTCATTTCTATGTTATGATGTCTTACAAGTTAGATATCTATAATACATGTTTTCACAGGCTCTGTTTTGGGTAATTGATCATATTTTGTCAACTTTCATCTATCTGAGAAAAATAAATCCTATTATTTTCCTAGCTTTCTTTCAGCTTCAACACCATTCCATAAAAATACTCTTCAAGTGATAAGCATTGTACCTACCTTTCCGCATTAATCCGTGCAACCCTAACTCATTTTCCCTGGCCTAGCTTTCTTTGACCTAATTATTTCATCCATTGGCCCCAAAAAAATCAAATTCAAACAACCCCCTACACTAATTATCTAGCCTAAAACCCTAATTCCTCAAGCCCTCTTGGTTGCGACCCTTTTGGAGAGAGCCCTCTTCGGCTTAATAGGGCTAGCTATCAAGTCAAATTCTTCATATATGCTTACCTCTGTTAGAATTCCTTCTTTAGCCTTGGGAATCTAGAGGAGTGATAACATTGTAGTGCTGTTGCCGGGGAGGTGAAAAGATAAATCTTCCCTAGGAAAGGACGTCAAATATTAAGATCTAATTTTTGATGGTGATTAACATTTGGACACATATGAAGGCTGAACCATTCACCCGATGACTCCATTGGCTGACTGATCCATAAAATCAACACTTCATGGAGACTCCACTACATGAAGATCAGTTTCTTCAACAATTTTCAAGATGGGAACTATTGCAAGAAGATATCCTCCTATGAGCTAGGATCACATTCCAGGTTTCCCAAATAAAATTCCTAAGGTAGATTGGCAAAGGAATTCGCCTATCTTTAAAGATGATGATAGGAATGATGTTGCTTTACATCTGGTTAAATTTCACATGCATATACGCAAGTTGAAGGTTTAATTTCCTGAATATTGTCTCTTAAATATGTTCATGTCTTCTCTTGAAGGAAATGCATGATCTTGGTATGAAGGTTTGCCACCTGCCAATATTTTTTCTCTTAGAGTTTTCCATTTAATAATTTATGAAAAATACAAAGAGGCATACCCTTCTTTGTTTTTTGTTAATAATTTTTGTGATCAATTTGAGGTTCTCATTCAAAACTTAGAGGATTCTTATGATGCTAATGAGTTCATGGATGAAGAGATCTTGGAGGCTTTGCATGACAATCCTTTTCATCACCAAAAAGAGAAATTGTTTTCTCTCATGCAAGAAAAATATTATGTATATTGTCTTGATGTTCATAAATACTTTTGACATGATAAATTTATTGTATCAGTACATCAAGTTGATTAGCCAAAGGTTAAAGAATATATTCAGCACCCTTGTGAATCTTTATGAGAGAAAGAAGAGAATTATTGTGTTATCAAGAGAAAACAAAAGGTACTTTCTCCTCTGTCTAAAGATCATATAAACTAACTCCTGAAATGTCATATTACAGTCCAACCTAAATTAGGTTTGTAGTATTCACATAGTCAAGAAAGTGTTGGTAAAACTTCTTCCATTTTTTAAAATTAAATCCTAAGTTTAAATGAGGACAATCCTGAAACTATATTTATAGATCATCATGAAGAAAGACAATCTCCTTTTTCAATGTTAATATTTCATGAGGTTTCTCATGAACCCAATTTTCCTAAGTACGATAAATCTAAAGATAATTTCGATGACGAGCTTGATGAAACTATAAAGGAAATTGTTGTGAGTAAAACAATTTATGATGATGATTCCCTACAAGGAGATCAGCTAACCGATATTGTTTTATTTCATGAAGATGATAGGGTTGTTATGTATGTTAATCTTGAAGAATTTTTCTTGTTTAAGGATGAATTAGAATATGAATTTAAGAAGTATGAACCCGAGAGAAAAAATACTAGAGATTGAGTTAGATTTCTCATGCTTAAGGAATTTTCAGCCAACACTCAAATAACAGAAGGTTATGCTTCCCTATGGCTTCCTATCGATCAACAACCAAGTGTTCTATCACATTAGAATGAAGGGTGTACTTGTATATTTGCTACTGGGTCTTAGGACAAGGTAATGCTTCAGGATTTTCAAGATCCCTTTAGCAGTCTTTTGCAATCATTGCAGAAGATGAATGTTGTCTCATTTGTCAGCATAAACCTTGGTTTTAGTTTTTATCCTGAGTTGCCTACATGTACATCATTTTTCTTGCTCGAGGAAAGTGAGAGAAGAAGTTTAGTAAGTAGCCATATCCTGGATTAGTTACACTGGAATGATAAATTCACCTAATTAGAAATTGTGGAGTATATTAGAGTAGGTTGGTATCATTTCATTTTGATTTTAATTTATTTTCAGTAGCAAGTTTCTTTTAACTTTAGTTTTTAGCAAGTGTTGATAGAATTCATCAAGGTTTGAGGCCCGAGGTTAAGGCCCTAAGGCTTTGATGATCTGTTAGTGTGGGTTGAAGTTTGCCGTGTGTTTTTAGTTTTATTTTTAGTTTCAGTTTATATATTGGACTCCATTTCCCAATGGATAAGTCATTGATATACAAATTCATAGATCTGCGGTTCTTGACACCTCCTCAAAAGGAACTATCATCCTTAGTTAGAGCTGATTTTAACACTGGAATTTGCATCCCACCCATTCTGTCTTATTTTACTCTACTTTCATGTCATCTTCATCATTATCTTTGACCTCGCTTCATATTTTAACCATTTTCACCTTTTTTCCCAAGGGCGCCCAAGTCATCATTTTCCACAAGCACTAGACCCTAATTTCCTCTCCCACTGAGCTAGGGATTTCTTTGGAATCAGAGACATATTAGTAGAGGAGGCATATGTTAGGTCATATCAATAATTATTAGTCCATTCCAACTCATAAGAACATTTCTCCATCATTTTTTAAGAAGTCATTCCAAGGCAAAAAGCATTTGCCACTCATATGGCCAATTTTTCTTCAAATTATGTTTCTAATAAACAAAAGATGAATTTCATAAAAGTGAGATAGGTTTTTATTGATCACATGTCAACAAAGAAAAACCTCCTTCATTGTTTACATAGGTATCCTTTTTTGGGAGAATGTCAAAAATACAAGTGCTAAAGGAGAGTTGCTGCACTTCTGGAGTGACCTTGGGAAAATCAAATTTTCTCCTAGCCGAAGTGTCCAAATGAATTTCTTGATAAGTGAAATGATAACTATACTGGAAGATATTTCCAATGAGCTATCATTAGCTCAATTTAGATTTGGGGAAGGCCTCCAAACATTGTCTGCAACTGCACCTTGCATTTTTGCACCCTCATTCATCACTTTCTAACCAGTCTTGGGAGAATCATTTTTTTACAGGTTTAATAAAGTCCATTCTGCAATATAAATAAATATTTGGAAATTATACAAGATGGTATTTCCAATGAGATGTCCTGGGCCCGATTTAGACATTGGGAAGGCCTCCAAAAATGGTCTGAAAAAAGGAGTTGCAAAAATGCATAGAGACGAAACAAATACTATGAAAATGGCGCAAATTTGTAGAAGAGGGAAAAAATGTGTAGGTGAGGGTGAAAATTCTTAATATAGAGCACAAATATTAGAGTTGGGAGAACTAATTTCTAAGGGGGCAAATGAAATTCATTTTGTACATTGAAGGAAGATCTAGAAACTAGACTTGATAAGATTTCTAACTAGCTATCCTAGACACAATTTTCACACTCGAAAGGCCTCCAAACGTTTTCTACAAAATCAATGATTTTTTGAGTCTTTTGAACAACCACTTAGCAGAAATTTGGTCATTTACGCAGTGCCCTAGGTGCTACGCAAATAATTGGCGAACGTTTTGAGAGAAATAAAGGTACCATTGGATTCCTATTGATCAATGAATCTTAGAAAACCATGTTTCCAGCCTTGGTTTGCAGTTTTGATAGGTCAAAAGCTCAAAAAAGCATTAAAAATCACCTTTCTTCCCCTTTTTCGACCTAGGCACTGTGCAAATACCAATCTTGGGAGTACAAATTTTTGAGGGAGGGAAATGACCTCCATTTTCAGAACTTGAGGCATATTCAGAAATAGGACACACAGGGCTTTCCAACAAGCCATCTTGGGCTTGATTTCCTCACCTGTAGGTCAGCCAAAAGTGGCCCTCAACATGGGTGGCGCAAATGCATAGTGGAGGGCACAAATGACCAATTTGTTGATTTATTGCAAGTTTCTCTAAAATTTGTGACTTTTTTTCAAGAAATAATGTTTATACTTATGTAATTCATCATGGTAAATGTAATTATGTCAAGTATAAGTTACCTAGGGGTAGATTCATTGGGTAAAAGTGATCATTGATTCATAATGAATAAGTTGAATGTAATGGGGAGTGAGTCACTTGGACCTCCCTACACTCTAGTTATCTATTTTGATTATTGTGGATCAGCTCCTCAACATAGGGATTGAACCCCTAAGGTTGGGAGAGGTTGTTTGAGGCCAATATCATGTAATTTTTTATTCATTTTCAAAGGTTGGAATAAGTTTGTATGTTTGCTAGTTGATCAAGGAAACTTATGTACTTAGTTTGGCTAGCTAATAAAGAGGAGTTATAGATACTTTTCGGGATACTTGTGGTATTTAATGTCTATCATTTTATTTTATTTAGTATCATATGTTTTAAAGCATTTTATTCATATTCACTTCATTTCTATGTTATGATCTCTTACAAGTTAGGTAATCAGAGTACATGTTTGCACATGCTTTGTTTTGGGTAATTCATCATATTTTGTCTAGTTTCATATGAGAAAAATACATCTCCTATGATTTTCTTAACTTTATTTCATCTTCAACACCATTCCATAATAATCCTCTTCAACTGATAAGCATTGTATCTACCTTGCCCCATTGATCCCTACAACCCTAACTCTTTTTCTGTGAGCTAGATTTCCTTGACCTAATTCCTTCATCCAGTGATTCCCCAATCAAATCAAATTCAAACAACCCCCTGCACTCATTATCTAGCCAAAACCATAATTTCTCCAACCCTCATAGCTATTACCCTTTTGGAGAGAGCCCTCTCTGGATTTATAGGGCTTGCTATCAAGTCAAAATCTTGGTCTGTAATTACCTTTTTGGGATTCATTATTCAGCCTTCGGAATATGGCAGAGTGATAACACATGGGAGGAATTGTGAAAAGTAGTCTCCTCCTGCCCTTGGTGATCTTCCACTATCTTATTCCCACTTTCATGCAACGGTGGATCTTGGAAGGACACTTCTTCCCATTCTTATCTATCGATAAATTCAACTGTCTCAACCTTCCATTTCCCATTGGATAAGCCTTAGGTATTTTATTTATTCTTATCAAGTCTTCTTGGTGGTATCCCTTCTTCTTCAACTTCCTTTGTTTCCATCTTTACAGCCTAGCTCCTTGTAAATATTTTAGCGGGGGTGGAAGTTCCCTTCAATTTGGTCTCTTTCCCTGTGGTTGCCCTATTCACTCCCATCTATTCATATTTCCTCTCTTCCTCTGTTAGTGGACCACGGGTTCGTAGCTTCTTCCTTGGATTTTCTACTATCTTTTCCTCCTTAGTTTATGAATGACCAGACTCCTTCTCGTCTTCCACGAAATAGTTCTCTGACAGGAAATATTCTTGTGTTCTCTTCTTATTCTGTAGAACCTCTATCATGATGATTTTTATCAATGCATGATGATAGAGATTCTCCTTTATGTGGGCTTCCCTTTCCTTGGTGGCAGTGGACGTTTTCGTCAGGGAAATTATCAAATAGTAAGGAAAATTCAAAGGCCTATCTCGAAAGTATATAAGAAGGCGAATATGAAAAGAAAATGCAAGCCCAAAATGACCTTCACAGGTTATGTCTTTCCGTAGGAAAAAAAAAGATGTCGATAACTACTTCGTAGGTATTCATGTGGGATCACTTTACTCCAATCAGGATTTGAATGTTCTTTCCAAAGGAAGGATCCAGAAATCCCTTTGTCAAACCACATATTCTTGATCCAACGCTCCTTGTCCTATGGAATGCTGCAATATCAAGCCAATATCTTCTCTGTCAACCAAAATTGGATGTTCCCCACTTGGGCTTTGTCTCCATTTAGATTCAATGCGAAGGAATTTGTGACCTCCGAATTATGCCCACTGAATTTCTGAAACAGAGGTAGTCACCCTACCTTTTCCATTCTTGCCATACTATGAGGGTCAGTGTCTAACAGTGTGGGACCTTGCAGTTCAAATATAACAAGGGAACACATTCTCAACATGGCTAGGAATGGGAGAGAACATAGTCAATTCATCTCACAAAGATGCCTCTAAGACTTTGGAAAAAAATCGACAATGATAGTTTACATTAGAAGTATTAGGGAATGTGGAAAATTTTAAAAAACGCAGGTCCTGATCATGATTGTCATCATGATTTGACCAATAGAATGGATATCAAAAGGATAACGAAAGGATGTGTCAGAGTCATGACGTGCGGGAATGAAACTCAGTTTATGACATAAGGAATCATAGTTGCATTCTTCTGCAAGGGTTAGCATGACTTAAATTGATGTAAAATTTAAAATTTAAAGCATCATTAACATTAACCTTAAGCATCCTATCATGAACCATACCTTACCGATATTACCTTCCAACGGTCCAGTAATTGGATGAAGACTGTCGTTGTCTAGAAATGATAACCCACTTTGAAATCACATAAGATGCATGATTGTATATTTCATGATCTCAATAAATAATAAAATGTTAGTACTTTATTAGATTAATTTATGTTAATGTTTTGTTTGAAATTTTGTTCTTCAAGAAATCAATGGCATTGCTGCAAGGAATGGGACCACAATTGTTGAACGTTTTGCAGGAAATCCTTCTGTGGGAAAAACCATTTCTATCCCTTTTTTACATTTCATTGCATATGAATGGAGGTGTTGATGTCAAATTTCCAATGATATCACTTGATACCACACATTAAGGTGATTTTTTAACTAATGTGAGGCCCATCACCATTAATGAGAATGAGGAAAAGGATACATCTGATGCATCCTATCAGGTGTGAATTTATGAGTTTTTGTTGAACTCCCTTAAGGATATAGTAGCTAAGGAGCCATAATGAATCCCCATTAATACTGGTGAGATAGTCTGTTATTAAAGCATACAAGTTTCAAGTCATCATAAGGCTCTGATCTTGGACCTAGATAATTTTCTGATGTCGATGGAAAAATATTGTTGGAAGGAGGGTTTTAAGAGATCCCACTTCAGTCCAACATGGGCAATCCAAAAATTCTCTGAAAAATACAATTTATTGAGAGAATACCAAAGGATATAATGACCTTTGTTTTTAATGAGCCCAAGCCAGTCCATGGTCGCCAGATTTCAATTTTAGAGAGTCTGAAATATGGAAAAGAAGACTCCAAGGGGGCTCCTTTTCCGTAACTAGTCAATTGGCCCTGCAAAAAACAATAAACATGTACCCAATAGACATTCATCTCATGTTTTAATGACCACGATGAGGAAAAAAGTGAAATCAATATGTCAGTAGAAAATCAAGAACAGTTAGTGAGAGGAATGACTCCCCCTCCATTTCCAACACCTTTTTCTTCACAATTTCTTCGACAAATTCCTGCTTAGTTTTGGGTTTCTGATATAGCTTGAGTCTGTGCCAATTCACCAAGAAGTTAACATTCCCATCATCTATAGTTTTAACCTAAACATATTCATTATCAAAAACATTATCAATTTCGCTTCTATTTCATTTACAGGTTTGGTTTTTTCGTGCCACTGCTAGCGCTAGGGTTGTTGGCTACTCCTGCGCACCCCCGAGGCCTCTGCGCCCTCCTGTCAGGCCTGCTTAGTGCTTTGTTTGACCATGGATGTGAACAAGGATCCCGACCCCCCTCTGCCTCCGGAGGTTTTAGCCTTCCGTTCCATGATCGTCGCTGCCCCTAAGATCCCCCCATCATTGTCTCAACAGAAATTCGTTAAGAAGCTGGAATCAATCCCCTCCGTGGCCCTTCCAGAAGAGGAGACCTACAAAGCGACGTTGAACCTGGCAGAGAGAGGTCTGATAGGTCAGTTCATGGACCTCTGGCCCTCTCCCAAATCAGTGGAGGACTGGACCCAAAGGAACTGGAAGCCTCTGATCAAAGAGGGAGTCAAAATTTATTTTGTAGGTAAGGGTTTCTTTGTGTTTGTCTTCGAAAACCCTGACAATAGAGGCTTAATATTTAGAAACGGACCATATTTCATGGGTCCCCAGGGCCTTTATCTAAATAAATGGTCTCCCGATTTTGATCCCACCCAGGACGTCCCCTCTGCTGTCCTGGTTTGGGTTAGACTCCCTCACTTGCCTCTCCACTGCTGGAATAAAAAATCCCTCCAGATCATAGGTAACGCGCTTGGAAAATACATTGACCAGGCGGCAAGAAAGGATCAGTATTCATGCGCTCATATCTGTGTTGAAGTGGATCTTGAAGAGGGGTTACCGGAAGTAATCAATCTCACTGTAGCTAGGTGGCGCATATCCAAGAGCTGGATTATGAACAACTTGCTTTTAAATGTAGACATTGCCACGGTCACGGACACTTCACAAAGCATTGCAAGAAGAAGGCTGAGGAACAAGCAGATAAACACAATGGGGAACAATGGACGCTAGTCCAGAAAAACGCAAACTCAAAAAAATCCACAGGTAAAGGAAGCACAATTGAAGGTCCTTCCAACTCCAAAAAAAACCAAGAACAAGAAACGGAAGCAACGCCAAAAGGGACAGAAAGTTCTCAGATCAATCAAGTAAATCTAACCCAGGAGAATGAGGAATAGGCAGACCCACAATCTCCAAACAACGTGGGAGGGGAAGCAATACAGCTTGAGGCCAATCAAGGAAGTCCCTCCAACCCTTCATACGTAGAAATAGCAAGGAAAAAACCTGTGGAAAGCTCTGGTTCTTCGGAGGATGAAACCTATGAGCGTCCATCGAAAAAAGCAGGAAGGAAATCTTGCAAAGAGAAGAGGGAAGAGGAGACAGAAAGGCTCAAGATCCAAGGAAGTCAGTCCACAATAGAAATTTCTATTGGGAGAAATACCATACCAAGGCCTTCTAAGGGAGGCCCCAATCCCCCAATTGGTAAATAATGAAACTCGTCTCTTGGAACTGCAGAAGACTGGCGAATCCCTCTAAAATAGAAGCAGTTAAGGATATTTTGAAAGCTGATCCCTTAGAAATCCTCATGCTCCAAGAGACCAAAATAGAAGGGCAAGCCCTTCTAGAGTTCAACAGTACAAAGTGGAACAAAAGAACAGGAAAAGTTGTCAGTTCAAGGGGAACCTGTGGTGGGTTGGCTACTCTTTCGATGGAAGACCTATTCCAGTGGATTAAATCCCATGAAACCCAACATTGGATATTCACGGAACTAAAGCATAATACAAGAAAGTTGTCCATTTCCCTCTTCAATATTTATGTACCGGTTTCTTATTCTGAAAAGCGAGAATGCTAGAATTCCCTCGCAGTATTTTTAGAGCAGTCTTCCCCCAACAACATCATAATAGCAGGGGACCTCAATATTGTATTGAAAGAAAAAGAGAAGAGGGGAGGTTCCAGCTCTAAATATTCCATGTTGGCCAAGGTTGAGGAGCTCTCCCAGCATTGGGACCTTTTAGATTTCATTCCTGTCCAAGGAATTTATACTTGGTAAAATAACCAGGTAGGAGTGGACCATATCTCTGCTCGATTAGACTGTTTCCTGGTGCAAAGCTCCATAATGATGAACAAAAATATCATTATCACCAAAATATTGCCTAAACTCACCTCTGACCATAAGCCAATACAGCTCCTCCTGGAAGATGAAGAAGACCTGGGTCAAATACCTTTTCGATTCAGCCCTCTTTGGATCGAGAGAGACAGATTCTTAGAGATAGTGAAAACAGCATGGGCCAAATCTTTCTCAGGATCCTCCAGTTACGTATGGGAGAAAAAGCTGAAAGCTACAAAACAAGCTATGAAGGACTGGATAAAGAAACCAGCCCCTACTCCTACTGATCAAAGAAAAGAGGTAGTACAGGCATTGACGTCCCTACAAATAGATTTGGAAAGTAAAGATATTACAATAGAGATGTTGGAAGAAGAAATAAAAGCCCAAATATCAACGTACCAATATTTTCGAAAGGAAGAAGAATACATGAGACTCAAATCCAGAAGTCTGTGGTTGAAGGCCGGGGACCGGAATGCTTCCTTCTTCCGTCGGCAATACAAAGCGAGATTGTATAGGAATTACATTGCAGAAATCAAAACAGTTGAAGGTCAAGTTTGCAAAGGTTACCAACAAATAAAAGCTGCCGCTGAATCCCATTTTAGGAAACTATACAGAGAAGGTTCTCAAAGAAATGCCGAGGAAGCTGTTGATTTCCTCTCCATCATACCTCCCCTCATCAGTCCTGAAGACAACTCAATCCGTTGTAGACCCATTTCTGAGGAGGAAATCATAAAGGTAATTTGGTCCATGGAAGCAGATAAGGCACCAGGGCCTGATGGATTCACAATCCACTTCTACAAATCTTGCTGGCACATTATCAAGGCTGACCTCCAAAAAATGATAAGTGGGTTCATGAAAAAAGCCAAGGTTGGTGGAGGAACCAACTCCACTTACCTCGCTTTAATCCCCAAAGATACCAACCCTGAATCTTTTGCAAGATTTAGGCCCATCTCACTGTGTAACGCTTCTTATAAAATTCTTGCAAAACTGCTGGAAAATCGGATCAGGCCATTGCTAAAAAGACTGACTTCCAGTTCTCAAGGCGGTTTTGTGGAGGGTAGGCACATTTTGGACAATGTAATCCAAGTCTAGGAGACAATATATTCAAGAAAACAACGAAAGGAGAAAGGTATGTTAGTAAAATTAGACATGGCAAATGCTTTCGATAGAGTTAATCGCACTTTCCTCTGCAAAGTTCGGCTCTCCTTTGGATTTTCACCTCACTTTGTGCAATTAATTAAAGCCTGTATAGATAATCCTTGGATTGCCCCGTTAGTCAATGGTAGACCAACTAATTTTTTTCAAGCTCAGAGAGGAATCAGGAAGGGATGCCCTCTCTCCCATTTCTTGTATATCTTAATGGCAGATTCTCTTAGTCGAAAGCTCACAGCAGAAAGACTATTGGGTAACATTCCGGGTCTCAGGCCTTCCAACGGTGCTGAACCCCTAAATCACACTCTCTTTGTCGATGATTCCCTTCTTCTCGGCGGAGCTTCCATCAGAATAGCCAAAGCTTTTGACTCTGTCCTTAGAAAGTATTGCAGAGTTTCGGGAGCTTTAGTTAATGAGAGCAAAAATGAAGTCTTCAGCTGGAACTTAGATCATCAGGAACTCTCTGGCATTATAACTCTCCTAGGGTTCAAAGGTCAAGAAAATTGGGACAGCTTTAAGTATCTTGGTCTCCCCATCATATCTGGAGTTAATAATAGATCACTATGGTATGACATAATTTCGAAAATTAAATCTAAAATTGCTGCGTGGGGAGGCCATTGGTTGAACAAGGGAGGTAAAGTGATCTTAATCAAATCCTTGATGTCTGTGCTGCCAGTTTTCTAGGCATCCTTTCTTCTTGCACCAAGAAATGTGATGGATCAGATCTCCAAGTTGATCAGAGACTTTTTGTGGCAGGGAGGGAAAGGCAACGAAACAAAAATGCACCTAGTAAACTGGGAAGTGGTCAAGAAACCAATGGCAGAAGGTGGGCTGCAAATTAGAGACCCCTCTCTTGTCAATTTAGCGCTGGGAGGAAAGATATTGTGGAAGTTGATCCATGAGCCCACACATCCAGCCAGTGTTACTCTGCACACAAAGTATGGTCCAAACAAATCACTCACCAATCTACACAACGCAAACTCTGTAAATAGTATGCAGGTGTGGAAATTATGTTGCAAAAGAAGCAACTTCTTCAAAACACTGGTCTACAGAATACCTGGCAACAGTAAGTAGACTCATCTGTGGTTCTACAGCATTATGGGGAGAAAAAATCTAGATGAAAATGATGACATAGCAGATCTCAGAACTTGGCTGGAGTGAGCAGGTGTCAACAGTTTATACGACCTATCGAAATGGGACCATCGAGGAGACTGGGTAGGTTGGAATTTCCACAGAATCCTAGCCCGGTTATCTATTCAACATACCTTTCTTGTCGAATTTCTGGAGGACGCTGCTCCTATCAATCGATACTTGAAAGATGGCTGGGGTTGGAGTCCGACTGGTGTATACACCACAACAGCTGGTTACAGAATCTTGCAGATCTCTAGAAATAGCAGTCAAACACTAGCATTCTGGAAAAATGCTTGGGAATCTCTTGCTTTACCAAAAATGAATTTCTTCTTTTGGACCCTGGTCCACAAAAAACTTCTAACGGAAGATAATCTAGAGAAAAGGAATATAGCAGGGCCTCACAGATGCGTGTTATGCAGCAACAACTTCGACACAACCCAACACCTATTCATGGATTGCACATTTGCTAAAGATGTTTGGGGACTCATTTTTTGTGCTCAACCTAGTCTCCTAAATTGAGTTCATTTAATTGTCAACCAGGGTTGGTAAACTGCTGAAGTGAAGTGCACCATATGTGCCTAAGTAACCTCTCCCTACTTCGTTGTGTTTAGTGTTTTCTGATGTTTTTGGTTTTATGGTTTTATTTTTGAAAATGGAAGGAACTAAATACTGGTGCAAAGAAGCTATTGACTATATAAAAACAGAGTAAAGCCTAAATTATGATGGTAAACAAATGCAAATGCTGAAACAAAACATAGTCTAACTATGACTAGCAACCAACAAATACAAAGCTTGATAATGACTCTATTGTAAACCCACAACATGAAACTGAAATGAACCTGAGAAATGAACAAGCTAAGTGTAAGTGAAGTTTTATCCTAAATCACTAATCAAACAGATAATTTACAATTTACAACATCTCATCCATGAATAAAGATTTATTGGAAAATATGTGGAAAAGAATATTTGTAACAAGGTAAAGTTTCTACTCTAAACTAGTTTCTACTTCTGTTTTGCAACTCAATTTAACAACCACTAAACCTTTCTCAAAAGTTATAGATTTCCTTTCAAAAATAGTCTTTGAGAAAGAGGCTTGTTTGTGAAATGATAAAGAAGCTGCAAAATACTCCAGACCTTATAATAATACTATCTTTTGTCCAGATAATTGGGTATGAGTATGAATTTTGAACAAAAGAAGTTTTGTAAATAATTAAGCCTGTGAGATTGAATTTATCAACTAAGACAAAGTAAGCTACAATGGACAACAGCTAAACTTGAAGTGTTAAAGAAATGAGTTAAAACTAAACTAAGATGCTATTAATCTACAATGAACAGTATTAAACTAAAGAGCCATTATCATACTTGAAAAGAAAGGACAAAGCTGAACCACATGAATTCTACCTCCGGAGTCTTCTATTGAAATTGACATGCCATTACTCTATGAAATTACACAGTCCATCTTGTTCATCATGAATAATATGTCGGAAAATTTTATTAGAACAATTCTGGTTGTATAATTCAATGCAATTGAAACATAAACATAAGACTGAAAGTAAATACTTATCTAAACTGTGAAAACAGAGCTAAAATACTTATCTAAATTATAAAAACAGAGCTGCACAGGAGGTAGGGGCCCTCCACCACCTGGTAGCATGCAATCTAACTCAAAATTGACTCAGCTCATGCAGCAGAATGATGCTTCTTTCATTAAAGGAGAAAATCTTCAAAAATAGCGTATTACAGTCTTAGACAGCTTAACAACCAAACAGCCACCAAATAACCGCATCTTGGTCTCTCAAGTTATTTTTATAATGAAATTACATAACTACTCTATGAGAAAAACATGGATAAGTGTCTTTCCCACTTCTAATCGAATTAAAACTCTTATTGGAGGTTGCGTACTTTGCTGCAGACAGCTATAGAGTTTGTGTCCCGGTAGAACTCTACCTCTTGGTTTTGGTTTCCCACGTGCATAACCACATGTAGAATTGTGCTCAGACTTTGTAGGGAGCAAGGAATGATGTGGATGAAGTCTGGAATTTGCCCATATGCGCCTTTCTTTGAGATGACACCTGTAACCCACTCAAACTGTAAAACAGCTGCGGAATGCGGGATCAGCTACGGAATGCGCGGTCAGCTACGGAATGCCTGTATTCTGTAGCTATTTTGTAGAAAATTGTTAAAATAGCAAAAATCATGAAAATACAATATGTTAATCAATTTCATGTAACCTTTAAGCAATCCTAATCATTCTTCATTGATTTTAGGCTTATGAAGTGATAAAATAATGATGAAATGAAGTGAAGGTTTGTAAAAGAGAAGGAAATTCTAGGGCTCAACACTCATTTTACAGGACTTTCAGATCCCAGCCCCTTCTCATATTTCTGTAACAGACCTCTTTGCCTCCTGGAGTCATTTCTACCCCCATCGAATCCCTTCCAAATCATTCCAGCGCAAAATATGGACAGCGCTCCCCAAATATGTTTGTTGGCAGATTTGGTTGGCTCACAATCAGTTAATTTTCAAAGATCACAGGCATTCCACTTTGCAAGTTACTGAAAAGC
Organism: Pinus albicaulis; assembly: GCA_034641835.2. Lineage (NCBI taxonomy): Eukaryota > Viridiplantae > Streptophyta > Pinopsida > Pinales > Pinaceae > Pinus > Pinus albicaulis. The sequence goes on along the minus strand of CM076577.1, from coordinate 1,022,590,824 downwards.
CAAGTCCTTTCTCCTGGAAGCAGCTCAACAGCAGTATTTTAAATATGATCCTTTATTACTGCCCGAAGAAAATAGGTGGCTAGGCCCTCTAGAGCCTTATCCGTGTAAGTATCTTCTTTCCCCTCAAAGTTTCTATCCGGAATGGCGCTTAAGATTTGAGGATGAATATTTTCAATCTTGGTGGAGGTCACAAAATATATAGACAATTTTCTTCGATGGGGCATCCAAAGGGAACCCCGGGGTAGCCGGTGCTGGGGGGGTTATCTACTCTCCTGACGGGTCCTCCAAAGATTGTTTCTGTTGGGGATTAGGTCAGAAATCCAACAATCATGCAAAGATTCTGGGGCTTCTAAAATCTTGCCTCATTGCAAGAGATAAAGGAGTCAAAGACATTCAAGTCTTCGGAGATTCTGAGATTATAATAAAAAATTTAAATTTGGAGGCAACATTCAACAATGTCAGCCTTAGAAAAATTTTGGTCAGATTGAAGAGAGTTCTCCTAGACTTTGACAAGTGAAAATTTTATCATATTCTTAGAAAGTCAAATAGCGAAGCCGATCAGATGGAAAACAAAGGTAGTTTACTCAAGAAAGGGAAGCTTATTGTAAACAATGAAAGCTTTGTACAAATGCCCTGAAAATAGTAATAGATTAATAGCAGTAGTAGTAAGAATTCTGCATTGTAGTAGGGGTCACTTCGGCAAAGGCCCATAATCTTTTCAATTTAATATACTCCATATCCATTACAGTTACAAAAAAAAAAACATTATCAATTTCATAGGGACCCAACCAATGTGTGTTAAATTTCCGTTTAAAGTTCTTAAATTTGGAATCATAAAATAATGTTGAGTCTCCCTCTTTCAACTACTTCTTCTTAATGTATATGTCCTTCCATTTAGCCCTTTTTTCTGGATCATATTAGTATGCTGAAAGGAATCCTGCCAAATCTCATCCAACTCATTGAGTTGCAATATTCTCTATTGTTGTGCCTGATCAAGGTATATACCCAAATATTTTTCCATCCTGAAAGTTCTGATTTGAAATTCAATAGGCAGTAAAAATTTTTTCCATTCACCAATTCATATGGAGAGAAGCTAGTGGTGTTTATCCATGTGATCCTATAGGCCCACAGTGCCTCAGGAAGTTGATCGAACCAATCCTTCTTATGTAATGGAACTGTCTTTGTAAGGATTGTCTCCAACACTTGATTTGGTGATTTGACCTACCCATTGGCTTGTGGATGGTAAGGGATGGACTTTGGATTAGTAATCTAATATTTTTGTACAATTCCCTTCACACGATTTGACACAAACTGTGTACTCTGATGAGTAACTATTTCCCTTGGTACCCCAAATCTTACAAAAATATCAGAAAAAAAGAAAATCTACCACCACTTTCTTCGTTTCTCTAGGTAGTGCTCTTTCTTCCACCCACTCTATAATGTAATCAGTAAAAACCAAAATATAGTTATTACCTTTGGACATAGAAATGATGGGACCTAAAAATCAAGAGCCCACCTCTGGAATGGGTCTATGAGAACTTGTGGTTGCAAAGGCATTTCATATAATTGAAAAAGCCACCCTATTCTATGGTAGATATCACATTTCCCCACATACTCTTTTGCATCTTTGAAAATACTTTGCCAATAGTAACCTGAGCGAAGGATCTTATAGGTTGTCTACTTATCTACAAAGTGTCGTCCAGAAGGGTCATCATGAAAATATCTCAAGGTATCATATATCTAGTCCTATCTAACAGACCTCTGAATAATCAAATCAGTTCCACTGAAAATGGGCTCTCCCCTAATCCAAATGTAATTAGCACTAGTCGTAATAATTCTTTTTTTTATGATTAGATGAAAAGTAGCGTAGCAAATTTCCTGTAGCAAGGTAGTTTTCCATGTCTGAAAACCAAGGTGTTTTTATAGAAATATAAAACAAGTTCTCATCAGGAAATCTATCATTAAAAGGAACATCCTCACCTACATGGTTGAGCCGAGATAGGAAATATGATACCTGATTTTCTTTTCTAGGCCTGTCTAGTACTGTGATGTCAAATTCCTGCAGCCGCAAAAGCCACATAGTGATCCTCGCATTAGTGACTAGTTTGTTCATGAGATATTGGATGGAAGAATGATCAGTGTCTAAAAAAACTTCGTAAGCACCGATGTAATGTCTAAACTTGTTAATAGCATAAATCACAACAATGAATTATTTTTCAGATACCATGTAGCTCAATTTTGTAGGATTTAATTTTTTACTAACAAAATAATTAGAATGGGTTATGATATCTTACTTTTGACCAAATATTTCTCCTATAGCTGAATCAGAGGCATCAGTGAAAATGTGAGAGGGAAATTTCCAATCTGGGCCTATCAATGCAGGTGATGAAGAAAGCTTCTCCTTGAGTGTATCAAATGCAGCTTGACACTCATCATTCCAATGAAATTCATATTGTTTAGTCAATAATTTAAACAATGGAGAGGCTATTTTGTAATATTATCAAAAAACCTTCTGTAGTGGCCTACATGTCCAAGGAAACTTTGAAATCCCTTTTGACTGGTTGGTGGGGGTAGCTTTACAATAACTTCGATCTTATTCAGATCAACTTTGATTCCTGCAGTAGAAACATGATGAACCAAAACAATACCCTCAGTCATAATCATAAAAAAATTTCCATTACTCAATGAAATATTAGTTTCTGGACATACCTGAAAAACGTTCTTAATATTATGTAAAGCTTATTCAAAAGTATCACCCATTACTGTAAAGTCATCCATATCGACCTCTACACAATCATGCAAAAGGTTAGAGAAAATACCAAGGACCATCCATTGAAATGTGACTGGTGCATTGCATAGAAAAAATGGTAATACCTTATATGAATAAATACCCTAGGGACATGTAAATGTTGTTTTCTCTTGGTCCTCTAGAGCTATCCTAATTTTATTGTACCCGTTGAACCCATCTAGGAAGGAAAAATACTTCTTCCCAACTAGAGTGTCTAGTATTTGGTCTATAAAAGGCAAGGGAAAGTGATCTTTTAATGTAGATTTATTTAGTTCCATATAATCTACACACACTTACCATTTAGCATTCTTTTTATGGAAAATAAGAAGTGGAGATACCCACTGGTTATCTGAGATGGGATAGATTAACCCTACATTTAACGATTTCTAGAATTCATTTTTCACAATTTCTCTTAAAGAAAGGTTCATCCTCCTTTGTGGCTATCTCATGGGCCCAGAATTTTCTTCTATATAGATATGATGAATACATGTATCTCGGTGAATTCCCCTAATGTATGTGTATTCCCAAGAAAATGTGTCTAAATTTTTTTTCAATGATTGAATTAATTTTTTCTCTTGTTCAGAAGTTTAGGCAGAATTGATGCTTAAAGTTTTCCCAGCAAATATTTCAACTACCTTACTCCCTCATTTAGTCATTGAATATGCAGGGAATTTAGATAAGAGGGTTGAATGTAGTTCATTTTCTATACTATGTTTATAAAAATCATGCATATTAGTAATGATATCTAAATTATGACTAGACTCGCCTTCTAAATGTTGCAGAGAATCAGGATTAGAAATAGAACAATTTATCATATTTTCTTTTGAGTTTTCCTTAAAGCTCATGGCTTGGGAAATTTTTAAAACTAGTTGGGTACATTCTAAATCATGCTCCTCTTCTTCAACCCAATGAGCATTTTCTGATCTTAAGAGGGGTTTAGAAGGGGGATACAAATTAATATGCTTTGTTTCAGCTCCATGAGTGATGGTCATGTTTCCATACCTACACCCTATGTAAGCATTTTCTGTAGCAAACCAAGGCCTCCCCAAGATCAAAGGGTGCCCCCCCAAGTTAGTTTTAGGTTGAAGAACATAATAGTCTACGGGGAACTCCCACCAGTACAATGAGATGGAAATGTCTTCTAATACCCCCTCTGGCTTTACCTTAGAACTATCTGCTAATTCTAACATGGTAGGAGTAGGTTGTAAGTTAAGGGATCCCATGTGAGATAAATTATCCATATTCATCACATTGATGGATACACCTAAATCAATTAGAGTATTCTTTATGGGATACCCATTGATAAAGGTGGTAACCACTAGGATTCCAGGGTCTGCATATTTCTCAGTAACAAATCTAGTGGACATAAGGCTTGCAATTTTCCCACCTACTTCAATCATGGAGGGTTATTTCTTCTCTCTTCCTGGATTCTTGGTACATGATTCCCTCACTGTTTTGGCATAAATCCGAATATCCTTAATTTCTTGCAGTAATGGGATCTTAATGAAAACATTTCTTAGTTTAGACAAATATCAAACTCGGGTTGTTTTATTTTCATTTCCAACCTCTCTGGAAAATGGGGTTGGAAAGTATGAAATGAGGAAGGTTCTTGTGATATTGAAGTTATTTTTTTTGCTGGTTCAGGTGTGTTTTCAACTTTAGGTATTTCTAGTTTCTTTCTCTAAAATCTCATCAATCCTTTCAGGCTGAGTCACCACTTTTGTCGATCTGAGTTTAATTTCCTGCATCGACACAGGAAATTCTTGTAGTGTAGGAACAAAAATTTCCTTCAGAGGTCATGGTGTAATAGAATAAGTAGGAAAATTGAGATAAGTGACCACTCCAATATTGTGAGTAGATTTGATGGTTTTATTGTTGGGGTTAGATATTGGCTGAGTAGGAAGTTGTGCGGGACTAGGTTTATTTGGTGGGGCAGGAAACAGAAGTTGTTTTTGTTGTGGTTGTACCATTTTTTGTGGTATGGGATATGGTGGATAAAAATTTTGAGATGGAAAATTCTGTGGAGCAGGGTAAGAAAGGTTCCCCTACCAAGGTTGTTGTGGAGGCTAGGGCCGCCACAACATTGGAATATTCCACATCTAATTTTGAGCATATGAAATTTAGAAATGTAATTATGACATACCTATAGGACATGGTTTCCATGGTATTTGAGGTGCCATTGCATAAAGTGCATTGAAAGCTCCCTGATTTGCTATATATGCTGCTTTAATCTTAGGAAGAGAAGGATATTGATTGGTAGAAGGCTCATCTTCATAAATTTGGCATAACTCTATGCTATTTACAAGACATTCTCGTAGAGCATTTTTATTCCTGCATTTGGAGCAGAACATAGCCAAATATTTCTCCAATTCCTCCTGCTTCTTCTTATCCTGTAAAACATCCAATTCTGGAGAAAAAGTGCTAAGAATATCAGTTTTAAAATTTTCAAATAAATTACCCATTTCAGCTTAGGTTAATCTAGTTTCATAAATTGATTTGACAATCCTAGAAGACGTGTCTCTTGATTCTTATCCAAATTTAGAATTTCCTCTTGAATATCTTCGACACAAATCACACACATCATCATGACTAAACTTTGATACATCAACTTCTCCCATTAAGTTTAAAATCTCCATACATTCTGGTCTGATTTCTTTGAGAAAATTTATCCTCTTCATTTATTTTCTCAGTTGATTCATCTTGGACCTTTGCAGATTGTATTGAAATCTCTCCATCAAGTCCTCAGGACTCTCCCCTTCCTTCCGAGTCATGCCAAAAATTTATTCTATGAGGTATCTAGTATTACAATAATCTTGATACTTCTTCAGGAATATCTTCTTCATTTCATCCCAGGTGGACATGGAGTTTGAACCCAGACCCATGAACCACCTACGAGTTGCGTCCTTCAATGTAGTAGGAAACAATTTCAGCTTCTGAGCATTGTAAGAATAGTCCTAGCTTCTGCATAACACATCAAATTAGAATAAGAAAGCATCAAGATATTCACTAGAGACACCATGAAAATTAGACAAGGCTGAAGGAGGAATGTTTTTCATCTGAGTAGCTCCACTAGTCTCCCTAATATGAAATTAAAAGGTGACCAGTTCCTCTTCCTTCTCATTGTAGTCCCCATATTTGTTACCAATACCCTATAGATTGGCCATATTAGACCAAGAGAGAGTAGGAACTTTTTAAATTACAGAGTCTTCAGAGTCAATGGTCCGAAAATCTAGTTCTTGAATAGGATTGATGAGGAACTGCTTTTGAGGCTGACCATTGACCTCCATGCAGGAGGAGGTTCTAAATGGGAATCAACATAGGATTTCCCAACAAAGGATTCTGTAGTAGAAGTATTGATCTGCTTGGGGTAAACAGCCAGGCTCCTTTTAGGACTACAAACCTCCTATTCGAATTCTTCTTCCTTTGATGCCTTCTTCCTTACAGAGTTCATTGTTATTGAAATTTTATTAGTAAATGAAATGGTTCTCAGACCACCACCAAAAAAATTTGAAAATATTGGACCCTATTCATCTATTATGCCAAAAAATATAAAAGATTCTACTTACCAAATAAGTAGGACATGGCTTTGGCGAATTCTGATCTCTGCAGGTGCATAGGAATTACCCTACGTCTTATCATTTTGACTCCTCAAGTCCTACAAAAATCTCGAACAACAGATATCATACTAAAAAACATTGAGTATCATCCATTAGCACCTCCCCTACAACGATGTGAAAATGTTGAGTTAAATTATAGTCTTATAATTTTCCAACATATATTATCAACCGAGGGCAGGTAATATTGTGATATGTTGTGCAACACATATACAATACTAATTCTTATTTTTTGTATCAACACTTGGCATCAAAGGCTATGGAGTGGATTCAAACATCCCTCTACAACTCTTGACGTTGCTGATGTTGATCAAAAAAGATAAAATATCAAGCTCATATACATAAGAAAATAAATTTAACATATAGAAATTAAAACATGATTAAATTAATTTAAACACATTATCACATAGACTTAATCATTCAATCATTTGACATATGCTTCTAAAACTAAAAAATGAGAACACTAGATGTGCAAATACTATTATCATTGCATAAACATAATCAAAATATCACACTGCTACAACTAATGGAGTTGTCAGCAAAGGTGGCCCTCCCTTACTCACAACCCTTTCAACATTAAAATGGTTTACTCAATAAAATGGACAGAACATATAATTTTATATTAATCTGAAAAAGGTTACATTCATGTACAATCTGATATAATTGATGAGCCAACCAAACCCCTTGCAAATAAAACATACTGAAATGTATACAAGTTTGAAGGCATATACTTTGTATGAATTAGGAAAACTAATATTTCAAATTGTTCACTCTCAATACTAGTACATCATGTCAAAAATAGATCTGTTGAGTGTGATCCATAACTAAAATCATGGATCCGACTAATTTCGTTACATTGTTGGAGCTTTCCCTAATGGGGTCAATGAGAAAAATATTGAAGATATGGGTGTTTTCGATGATGAATCTGAAACAACCAATAGGACAATGTCCATGTAGGTGGATTTCCCCACAAAACCCATGTTCCCATTTTTTTTGAGATTAAGTGGAACATATCCAACCGTCGATTCTACTGTCGGAAATCTGCATCTATGGGAAATCGCAGAATGTCTGCAGGAAATTGGCGACCATGATATCTCTAAAGGAAATCAAGTGGTTGATTCAAATCATGACTAATCTGCATAAGACTTTGATCAGTCAACTTCATAATTCATTTAGGAAATAGTGAGCTTAAGGATACTTAAGAGCAAGCTAAAATGACTCTTTTTTAGTTAATATGTATACCTTAAGCACATAGCACCCTTTTGGCCAAAAATTAGGTAATATAATTGAAATAAGTGTAATGAGGGGTCAAAGTGAGTTCAAAAAGGGGGACATAAGGTCTTAGAAGGTTGTCAAAATTGATCAAAATTGGGACTCAGCAGAGGCCATATGGATGAGAAAGAAGCTTGTTTGTTTGTTTATTCAACAGATGGATCCAACGTTGAAATATTGTAATAATCATAGCTACATAAAACTCTCATTTAATCCATTTTTTCATGACAGGTCCAAGAATATTGATATCCAGTATCACCATCCTAGAGAATGTGTGTAGAGGCATATTGTGTCATTAGAGTACATTCCCACAGAGGAGCGGGATGCAGTCATCTTGACGAAGGCACTGGGAAGAAGAGAATTCGAGTTCCATATAGACATGATCGAGGAGGAACATAATCCATTTTTTTTTAGAGGGAGTGTTTAAATGGCACCAAGAAATGGCACCCCAAAGGGGCTTCTAGTTTTGTTTTCCCTTAAATAAATGTGAAGAGAAATTGTAATTTCATCTCACAATAGCTTGTAAGTGTTAACTAAGTCAGGAAGTCTTAGTTAGCTCGGATAATTTGATTTGAAGGTCAAACTAGAGGCATGTAGAGTTCTTCCTAGATTTTAGGGGGTCCAATTACAATTATTTGTGAGTTTTAATTAGTTGACTTAATTAATTGAGTTAAAATCAATTTAACTAGTTCTAATTGAGAGATGAGCTAGTGATATGTTTAGTGAATTAAATATGATCTAATTCACAAGTAGTCATCAATGATTTAACTGTTAATTTGGTATAAATATCGGTTGCATTTTAGTTCTAAGGAAGTCCCAATCAAGTTTGAGGTTAAAGGGAAGATAATTATCAGTTGTATAATTTTAAAATTGTACATGTAATGCATGAGGTCACCAGGATGCCTTGAAGGAATTGTGCAATCAATTCTAAGGAATTTCCTTACTAGTAGGGACACAATTCCTCTAGGAATGTGTAAGAAATGTTGCTGAGATAGAGGCTGAGAATTGGTTCTGTATTGGACCAGTTTTTCCTAGTTTAGAGTGAGATGGTAAGAAAAGTGCAGAGGTTTCTCAGGGAGGGAAATACCATTGTATTGTTTCATCATCTTGACTTTATGAAATATACAGATAGCAGGGGTTTGAGCAGTTTCTTTCCCGAGATACATCTTGTGTTTTGCGATTAATAATTTCTTTCTCTTACTTTTTATGTGATTATGCGATTGTAATTGCTATGCGCAATTTGTAGAAGGATTCAATATTTTGTTTGATTACATTACAAGATCATTTGAATCCCTTTGGATGATTTCTACAGATTCTACCAAATGGTAAAACCTACTATCAAAAAAAATCTTTCTTACCTCATGCTCTGCTGTATTTCCCAAGGAAAGAAATTTGAAAGAAATTCACAAATAATTGGAAAGTTGGACAAGTGGAATAGCATCTTGATTAATGTTTATTCTTTCGCTGTAGAAGGATGGTGGCATGCTCTTTATTGAACTTCTGGGGTCTTTTACAGACATTGTAATTGTTCTCTGTTACACCTGGATGTTGATGATGGACATTGTCATGACCAGTTATAGGTTTTCTTTCTATGTTTTATTTATTTATTTTGAGAATAATTTTAGTTCTATTTGTGAGCCATATTTGGGCTTAATTTTCGGTTTTTTTGCCATGGAATGCCCAATTTCCTCATCAAAATGCTCTCTCAATACTATTTTTGAACATTATTTAATTCTCTATCACTTCAAGAACTAGAATGACCTTGTTTCTGTCTAGGCATATCTTAGTGATGCTTTGACCTTGTTTCCATCTAGGCATATCTTAGTGATGCTTTGACTTTTGTCTATTTATGCTTCCTTAGAGATAGAATTTAGGTATGTTTTGTTAATTGCACATGCTAGTCTTGGATTCCTACTAATGAGCTACCATAGTAGTATTCACAAATCCAATATATATTTTTATTCTACTTTCACACTCTAAAAAAATAGTTGTTACTTATTGAAGGTTTTAACCTTGTACATATATTACTTGCCAACATATTCTTAAAAAGATAGAAAATATACGATGGCTAGAACAAGAAAATATGCATAGATATTTTTCTCCTCGATTCCAAAATCAAGAAACCTATATTTATTTTTCATTATATTCCTTTCAATATTCATACACATTATATACATGTCAAAGCATTCGTAAACCCCCAATTCATTAACCCTAGATTAGAAAATAAATATAGTTCCTTTGGCTAAATCTACAAAACCATGGAAAAAACCACTATGCATAAAACCATGTGCAAAACCAGCCCAAAAAAAAATCCCCTCCAAGAAAACTCTTTCACTGACCACCAACCTTTCATACCCTTCCACTCACGATGCAACATATTAGAAATAAGATTAATTATACAAGTAATATAACACATACCCAAAACTTATTAAAACACAGGGAAAAAAATCATAAAACCATAAACAATAAAAAACTAACTACCAACCCTTTTCTTTAATCATAAATGGTATATAAACAATATATAAAATTAATATGAATCACTTCATTTTTATTTATGTTTAAATTCTCTCTAATTTAAATGATTTAAAAAAATAGAAATTAAGAAAAGATAAAGTCACTTATCAAGAAATTTATTTTTTTCTCATATCACGTTATCTAGATGGGATCGCACTTAGAAATCGTGGCATTCATAAAAAGAAATTAAAATTTAACATCGTTATCATACCGTGGCTACTTTTATCACACTGTGACTATTATACTAAAGAAAATAAATATTACATAAATGATCTTATATATTAATAGTGATACAAATTACTCTAATTATTTAATAATGAATTTCGTTAATTTGAAAGTTATTTAAGATGCTACTTAAAATAATTATAGCATTATTATTTTAATTTAAAATTAATTATAATATATTTTTTTATTGTAATTTAAAAATCCTTTTTATCTAATATAATAAACATGTTGTAATTTATTGTTTAACGTTATAACTAAAAAAAATTAAATAAAAAACTACTTAAAAAACTACTTAAAAATAATTATAGCAAAATATTCTTATCAATTTTAATTTTAAATTTACCTATACGTACTCTTTTATATATTAAATAATATGTTATTATATAATTTAAAAATATATATACATTTTCTTTTTATGAATATTAAATAACATAGATATACATAACACATTGTTAAATAATTTTGAAAAAAAGACATTGTAATTTTATAAATACTAAGTAATATATACGGATGGTTGACTTTTTTGCCTTCTTATTGTCACAATGAGACGCATAAATTCACATTGTACATGCATGTGCAGGTATACACATACATGCATATATAGACATATCATGATTATGGGCCAACCCATTACATCCGATACATAAGTTCATTCGCAAATAGATAAATTCATGTAGTAGGTATTGACAATAGATGTGTTGCCAATGAAGGCCTTACCTACTTCTTGACACAATCTGGCTAGTTTTGCTGTGAATAATCATTTTTAAAACTAATATAACGAGCTCCAAGTAAAGTTGTCTTTCTATTTGTTAGAAATATCGTAATACTACATTTATAAATTATGCATATGAAATTAACACAATTTGTGTGTACCTAAAACAAAAAGAAAGTTACACAAATATATGCCACACGCTATCGACAAACCAATAATGAAAGCCGTCATGGATGATAACAATGATGACATTATTGAACCAGAGGACACTTAACTAGAATCATTCTTAGTAGATTCTAATAATATAATTTGCGTATTGTGCAGTCTCACACTTCTATGTTTGTCGTGTTTGACTGCGCCTTCATCACATGATTAGGTAGTTGTAAGTATCCTTCACAATAGTCAATTCCTTGTCCAAAAAGAAAGACAATTTACCTAACGACAGGGAACCTTGGTTTACTGTATCTTGTTGCAGAATCCATAAATATAATAAGGGTTTTGAATATTTGTGTATGCCTTCTGGGAAAATTCTCTGGAGAGGTTGTGCAATTTCAATATCTTGTAAAAGTTAGAGACAGGTACATAAGCCATAAACAAAGAAGAAATATCATACAAAATAGTACTGGTTCGTTAAAAGTCACGTAGAGAAGGTAAGGGTTACAGGTCAACTGTATTCACTTTCATTCTTTATTTGTTATCATATTCACAAATCGACAGAAAACATCACAGACGCTGATAGTTCTCCCGTCCTATCGTTTCTCCGACAATAGAATATCAGTGAGCTCAATATTTGGATTCATAATCAAGCATCCATGCGATAAAGGCCAAATTAAGGTTATTACCGGGACATAAAGGAGTAAACAAAGCTATATTTCGCTTTCTATTAAAAAAGAAAAGACCCGCAATTATTTGCAGCTCCCTCTATAACAGAAAAAATATTAGGGTTATTACCTGGAGATAAAAGAGTAAACAAAGCTATATTTCTCTTTCTATCTGACAAGAAAAGACCCACAATTATTTGCAGCCCCCTCTATCACAGAAAAAATATTCCAGAGAAGTACAAAAGTTAGTATTCGAAATGCTCTTTTACTTGTTGACTGGTTGGTGGTGAAACCGCGTTAGATTAATTGGCGGCCGCTCATACCTGACAGTTCATTGTTACTGTTCAAGTTCCAAGTGAGCCCCATTCATTTCATCTAAAACAATTAAAAATTGCAATGCAGGTCATAATATGAATTGAAAAGCTTGCAACACAGGCGACCGTATGAATCAGAAACCCTTATTTTTGCACAGAGAAGCCAGCAGCTCCCGGTGGAGATGCTCCTCTGTATAGAAAAACAAAAAAATAGAGGAATATAGGAACATATGTAAACAGCCTGTAAGTACTTTGAAGGGAGATCGCTAGTTTATAATTTGACCTAAAATCTCAGGTTTTTAAGTGACACGCCACATGCCGCTGCCAAGGGAATCGACAAAGTTCACCATATGAAAACCTAATACCAATCCCGCTTCTGAGATTTAAGACTAACTAAATAACCTGCCGAAACCGATCTAACAAGGTTAAGTCTTACTCATTAAGATGCTGATAACTTTAGAAAATGAAGAAATATACACTTTATTGATTTTACATTGTGAGATACGAAAAAATAGTAAATGAGGGGTTTCATAGATTGAAACAAAGGCAATGAAAATTATAGCTGGCTAAGTTACATGTGAGTGCAATGCTGATAACAAATTTTGAAGTTTTAGATTCATTAAGTGGTTTTTGTTTTTAATAAAATATAAAGTTATATTATAGAGAATTCACCTTATAGTATAGAGGATTTACTGTGTGATTGTTTATCAATTTAATATTAACTTGTCTATAATGTTATATTCTTTTATGACTAGTAAGCTAAAATGAAATATTTTCTATTTATTTATCAAATATTCTCTAGTTGTTTATGGAAACTCTCTATATTTTATTGGTAATACCTAGGTATCCAAGTTAAGAATATGAGAATAAGGGTGGAAGTTATTCTAAATCAAATGTTTTTATTTTTTAAGTTGATTAAGTATGTGTTGTTTTTCATTTAAATAAATAAATTTTAAAAGTTAGTTCATATTTTAAAAAACTATTCAGTTAATTCATTCTCTAACATTTATATTTTGTTTTAATAATGTGGAAAATGGCGTCATAATTTATCAAGTCACTAGTGAATCAAATTAAATATTAAAGTTTTTAAATAAGTTGAACTTTATTGAAATAAATAAATATTAAACACTCGTTAATATTTTAAAAAATTATTTAGTCAAGTCATTCTATAATATTTATATTTTGTTTTAATGATATGCAAAATAGCTTCATAATTTCTCAATCAGCTAATGACTCAAATTGAGTTGAACCACTAAAACCTTTAACCAAGGCACCAATTAATCAATTTAAATAAGTGTAACTATTCTATTCAAGAATTAAATCTTCATATAAACTTAAATTTTTATATACATTTTCCCAAAAATTCTATTTCATATCTAGCTACTAGCAATATATTTTGTTTTTAAATATAATTTATATAACATCAAAGTTAACTAATTTTGCAAATATAATTTAAAAATCTTGATTTCCACAACATTGATTTTATATATAATAATAATAATAATAGTAATTTTATTTTAAGGATTGTAAATAGAATATTCATTATTTTTATGATTAGATAATATTAATAATAAATATTCTAATCATATATAAATTAAAATTTTAATTTATTTTTAAGTAAAATTATTTCTTAACCATATTTGATAACTCTAATATAAATAATATTTATATTTTAACAAATTATTTACAACTAATTTATTTTACTAATAACTAATAAGAAAAGTATAAAATTATTACTAATAAAAAAATTATTGAACTAAGTTTTGGTTAATTTATGATATAATAATATTCTAATATAAAAATTATAATTTTTTTCTTATATGATATCAAAATATTTTTGCTAGTCTCTCATATTGAAAGCTAATCAAATCTTAAAGTGAATATATTTTTTATTAAATATCCATATACTAATAAAGAAACATAAAAAAAATCTAATCACCAACATTTTATTATGCAATACATTGCATTATAGTATTAGTAAATTTCAAGTGAAATTGAGAAACTATAAACTAATTGAAATTATAGAAAATTCCTGAAAATATAAATAGATTCGGTAATGACAACATTAACTAAATGTATAAGATTTAAAGACATCATAAATTGAAACTATAAAAAATTTCTAAAAGTATAAATAGATTCGATAATGGCTAGATTAACTATATGTATAAGATTTAAAGACATGAGATGGACTATGTGTATATGGGTCACGAATTTATTTAATATAATCTCTCTAATCAAATACTATGACTTTTAGTTAACCCTTTACACAAACATAATATAGGTTTATGATTCCATTCCATTAAATTCAATTCAATTTAATTCAATTTCATTCAATTATATATATATATATATATATATATATATATTATATTATATTATAATAAAATAAGTGATTTAAAACAAAATTTACTAATCTTAATATAAATATTAATAACAAATTTTACATTTATATATATATTTTCAATTTTAAATTTTAAATTAAATTACAAAACACATTAATATGAGATCATAAAGGATCCATTTATCCTTTTGGTTATATTTCTTTTAAGAGAAAATTTCTGACCAATCTTTTTAACCATAAAATTCATAAAACTGATTCGAACTATATATAACTATAACTATATATAAATCTAATTTTTTTTTAGGATTATTTTAACTTTCACTATTTTAATTATTTCTATAAAGCTTTTCATCCAAACAATAAAGTGAATGAGCATTAAAATGGAGTATTTCTATATAGAATAAGTAATTCTTTTCTTTGTAATTAATATCTAATAAAATAAAAGGTATTAATCTTTAATAATTCAAAATTATATTATTTCCATTTCGATATAGTTTTGGGTCAGTAAAGAATAAACGGTTTTATGAATATAGATAACCACATTCGGAATCATAGATAAAATGACTTCTCAAGTGTTGAATACCGTGTTTTATGCATGTAAATAACCACATTCGGAATCACAGATAAAATTACTGCCCGAGTGTTGAATACCGTATTTCTAGATAACGCTGGTCTATCGAACAATGGCAGGCTTTATATATATGTTAATCAGCCCCATTAAAAATAGCACACAAAAATACACTGATAATAGAGCAATGAATATGTCCCTAACTCTCTGTAGCTAATAAATAATATGAACATTAGGATTAACGAATATGTCACTAGCTCACTGTACTTGGACAAATATCAAAATATCGACACTGGACATTGTAACTACATCTCTGGTAGCTATAGAACATATAAAAATTCACGCCAGAATCAATTAAATCTGAAATGTTGAAGAAGGACATCATGTATCTATCTTGCTGTATATATTCCGCAGACAGCTTGTTTGATATATACACAGACCCCACGAGGATTATGCTCCCATGACGTTCATATACTGCAAACAAATCATAGAATATAGCATTCAGAATGTATTGTGGAAATCAGAAAGAGTACGAAAATAGGGTACAACAATTCAAGTATGACATAGTTTTCCTGCAACAAATGAATGATACGAAAAAAATTAAACCTATTCTGACTGTACTGGTCTGATGATATGCTCGAGGCCTGCAGGAATAGTATCGACTAACTTTAGCATATTGCTCCAGTAGTCTCTTCCGTCTTCAGTATTGAAGTCCGACCAGAGATGGGTGCTGCCTGCTGGCAATCCAAGGGTAGAATTTGTCTTGGCCGTAGTTGAATTTTCTGTAAAGTCTAGCAAGAGCTCAGGTGGAACCAGTGATCCTCCATAGCTACCATTGTTGTTGTTGTTAATCATTGAAGAACTGCTTTCATTAGAACCTAGGTCACTAGGGCCACTGAAAAGATTTGATCTGGGAGACCCACAGGATGGTATCAAAGCTGGAAGTGAATTGGACTTGTGGTCTGGCCACAGGAAACTAGTGTCATGATCAGACATTTCTTCTTTTGTATTAACCGTGGGACATTGCAGGGTGCAAGGCAGCAAATTATGGCCATATTCGTCCTGATATGACTTCATTTTCTCGCTCTCGTTCAATTTTAGGTTGTTTTCACCATTGAAAACATTGCTTGTTTCCTTCCTAGCATCATCAGTTATGCATGAATCGCTTGGAGGTGCAATGGTGCCTTGACCCAACTGCAAATTAGGGGTGGAGTAAGCACAACCAAGGGCTAAGGAGCACATGTTATCTAAAAAGTGAGTAACAGACCCCTGGGGATCTTGGTGCAGTGACAGTCCATCCACATTTCCAGATTGATCTGGAACACTATAGCTCCCTGAGCATCTGTTTGCTCCTTGAACCAAATGTTGATCCATGTTTTGAGAATTAAGTGCTAGTACTGATACAGGCTGCTGTTGGGCCCAAACATGAGAACCCAAAGCAACAGTTGGGTCATCAAATCTGCATGCAGCAGCAGACCTTAGCAGATTTAGGTCTACCTGGTTCATATTTCCGTTTTCAGCATTCATCATATTGGATGAAGATCTATATGCAGCAATCTTCAAGTAATCTCTAAGCCATCTTGCCTCAGCCTCCATTCTTGCATTCTCCCACTGTGTCAGAGAAGCAAAATACTGAGATATCTGAGAAGCAGCAAAGAGGTCTGTACGTGGTCTGTGAGTCATTGGATCGATCCCCATTTGAAGCAATCGTTTCTTCAAATGCGTGTTCCAGTAGTTCTTGATCTCGTTGTCTGTTCTGCCCGGGAGATGAGCAGCTATTGCAGACCACCTGAACATTGAATATAACATTAAAATTCCAGCAGGCTAATAGACCTCAAACATAGGAAGTCATAAAAATACATAAGATACATCAATGTTTGTTGAAAGATTACTTGTTTCCGAGAATTGCATGGAGTTGGAGAATTGTCTGTTCCTCGTCGAAAGAAAACTTTCCCCGCTTAATATCAGGCCTTAAATAGTTGGTCCATCGAAGCCTGCAGCTTTTGCCACACCTAAGCAACCCTGCAACATAGGAACATCACAAATTTTTACACGGTATACAAGGATAGAACTTCCCAAGGCCTAATTCAGAAAGTTACCCATTCATAGAAGTTCAACCCATAAACTGTATGTGAGGTGTACCGATGCTAATAAACGGTGAAGGATTGCTAATGAATTCTTCTTTGCCCTAGAATATCTCCATTACATCTAAACTTATCTTTGTGCATAACTCAAGACAGGCTCTCTGGGCACACCACCAATGGTAAAAGTGGATAGCTTCATGATTGACCTTTCAAAGTCATTCTGTGGTGTATTAGTTAAGGTCCTAATCTAAATTGTTAAAACTTCTGGGTAACTTCCGTGTATCACCAACACCTTAGGTTAATTTTATCTTAATTATTCACTCTTTCTAACATAATCCAGAAATCTGATAATCTTCAAATTGCACCCGCATTCTTTATCTTAATAGTTCTGGGTAATACCCACACCTTAGGTTTCCTAAAATTAAAATGAAAATATGTTAATCATTGACTCTTGATAGCTTAGTTCAGAAATCAGATAATCTTGGAATTGCACCTGCATTCTTTCTAACATAGTTCAAAAAGCAGAGAATCTTTGAATTGCACCTGCATTCTTGGGTAGGGCACGCCAACTCCCATGACCATGCTTCTGTATGTAGTCCACAAGCTTTTGATCCTCCTCCGGTGTCCAAGGACCCTTTTTCAGTCCGTTCTCGTCGCAGCAAGGAGCCCTGCCCATATTGTTCAGTCCTGATTCAGCAAACATAACATCTAGTTTAGTAGACAGAAAAAACATTCAAAATTGTATTCTCCATGAAGTAAATTAAGCACGATGTAACTACGCAGATTGTCAGTTTCAAAAAACTGATATCTCTTCAATGTATGTGCTGAATAAACGGTATAGTTCACACACAATTACAGGACATGGATTTTAATTTAGTGCTTGACATAAGGATTAAGTATAGTTTCATTGCACTTAAATAGCCTGGCCACTTTCCATTTTTCCAAAGTTCAGATACCTCTATGCCAATTTGACATAAAGCAGTAGCATAATTTTCATTCCACTTGCAAGGATTAGCTGCTTTGTGGCCTAGCTAGAGGAGACTGCTGTTGATAATTAAACATAGAAAGATGAAAACCAAACTGCATAATTTTCATTGCACCTGCAAGGATTAGCTGCTTTGTAACCAAGCTAGAGGACATTGTTGCTGATAATAAAACATCGAAAGATTGAAGCAAGACTGAATCACATGAGGAAGTTCACATCTCATTTTTTTCTTCTTCTCCATCTTTATCATTAATGCTTTCTAATGGATCATTTCTAAAAGCATAAAAGTGGAAAAAGGCCAAGGCAAAATCATGAAACTTTCATACCCACAAAGATACAGCAGCATTTTCAATGGCCAGAAGTAATGGAGAAGACAAAACTTTGCCTAATAGAAAACAGTACATAACAAATTCAGCCCGGGTAAACAAGAATTGCGTTTATCCAGAACCCACCCTCCATATAGAATCAGAAAGATATTATTCCCTGGATCACTCACAACACACAACTTAATCCAAGGGTTCAGTTTCTGAGAATACATGGCAGAGTACAAAAGTTTGCATATTAAATTTACTGTATATTTCTCCATATGTACAACACAGGTATTCCATTACGGGAAAAATTAAGGAGAAGCTACTGACCTTGACCTCGGCCTCTGTGCTGTTGATTCCTGTGGTCTGACAGATACCCCTAGATCAATATAAAACGAAAATCATGGATTCCACCGGCAGCCACAGAAGGTTTTGGTTGCAGTCGATTTATGGTAAGCGAGAGGATGAAATGCAAATTACAGGGACTTTTAGGTCAAACAATTCATAATTGCAGGACCCATTCAGAAATCATAACGATAACTAACCAAGAACCGATGTCAGATCTGTTGCAGAAGGAGACAATATCGCCTATTGTAGTACTGTAATTACTTAAAGAAAGGCCAGGGGAAAAAAGTATGGTTCCGTGATTAAGGGCAGCTCTCCTTCATGCTGTATTAACTGTAGTGGGTGAAAGATTTATATAGTGAGAAGGATGGGTTGACGAGGACAGTAGAGTTGTTGGCGGGAACTTACCAACTGATCTGCTTGTCTGTGTCTATTAATATTTATGTTTTCGAAGGAGTTATACAGTTTTTCGCCTGAGAACGATTCTCCTAATGTTTCACAGCGGTTTTTTCTGCCGGAAAATTTGAGAAAGAAAAAACGGCGGTATGGAGCTCGGAAGTTACTGATCAGTAAGAACCTTGCGCACGCAAATACCAACTATCAACGATGCTCTTTAGAACTTTACAAACTCCCCGCTCACATGTCTTCATGTTATACGCAAAGCCAAAATAACCAAAATCCGAGCGTCCATATTGTCAATTTTCTTACGTTTCCTTCGTTTCTCTGTTATGGTGTTTTCTCCGGTGACTATTACGTTTCACCAAACTCGCGACGAAAATTCTACAGCCGCTGTCAACGATTAATGAATGGAAGGAACAATCACTAATTCATCCGTTGGATTTTTTAGGCTGGTCCCCCAACATTCCCGAATTTTAATATTTATAAAGTTGTTGTGCAAATTCCATTACTAGCACAAACATATATAAGGTCTGCTTGATATACCAAGGGCTTCCATTAATTTGGAAATGTAGAAAATTCCAATAAAATGACCCCTCAACTCAGCAAAAGATCTATCAGATTTATTACCAGGTGTACATTCTGCAAAGTTTTAGGAGTAATTTTTTGCAATAGTAATTTTAATTTTGTAGAATTGTAAATATCAATATTTCAAACTCAACAATAAACCATATTTGTAGAAGTAGTTTTGTGATAATAATATTTATCAATTCACTATAACTTATTTTATCATTATTGCGAGCATAAAATTTGAATTTTTAAAAAATAACAATCACTTCACTTAACCATAAAAAAATAACCTTAGTTTGCAACTTCAGTGAATTTTATAACCAGATTAGATTTATTAGCAGTTGTACATTGTGCAAAGTTTTAGCCGTAATGTTTTGCAAAGTTTTACTAGTAATTTTTTTTCTTATGAAAAAATTAATTTTATAAAAATGTAAATTTTAACTTTTCAAAGTCAATATAACAATATTTATAAAAGCAATTCTGTCATAATAATATTTATCAATTCATTATAACTCATTGTATCATTACCATTATCACAAAATTTGAACAAGAGTTTAAATCAAATTAGAAAAAAATAACAACCACTCCACTTAACCCTAAAAAGATAACCCCAATTTACAACATGAGTAAATATTATAACAGGATCAGATTTATTAACAATTGTACATTCTACAAAGTTTTAAGAGTAATGTTTTGCAAAGTTTTACTAGTAATTTTTTTTTTTCCTAATAAAAAAAATAATTTTGTAAGATTGTAAATATTACGCTTTGAAAGTAAATACAACAATATTTATAGAAGCAATTTCATGATAATAATATTTATCAATTCATTATAACTCATTCTATCATTTCCATTATCACAAAATTTGAACAGGAATTTAAACCAAATTTGAAAAAATAACCACCACTCCACTTAACCATAAAAAAGCCCCAAATTACAACATGAGTAAATTTTATAACGTGGTCAGATTTATTAGCAGTTGTACATTCTAAAAAGTTTTAGGAGTAATGTTTTGCAAAGTTTTACTAGTAATTTTTTTTCATAATAAAAAATTAATTTTGTAAAATTGTAAATATTAACCCTTGAAAGTAAATATAACAATATTTATAGAAGCAATTTTGTGATAATAATATTTATCAATTCATTATAACTCCTTCTATCGTTACCATTATTGCAAAATCTGAACAAGAATTTAAACTAGATTCTAAAAAATAACAATCACTCCACTTAACCATAAAAAAATAACCCCCATTTACAACATGAGTAAATTTTATAACATGATTAGATTTATTAGCAATTGTACATTGCCCAAAGTTTCAGGAGTAATTTTTGCAAAGTTTTACTAGTACTTTTTTTCCTCGAGAAAAAATTAAATTCATAAAACTGTAAATATTAACCCTTTAAAATCAATATAACAATATTTATAGAAGAAATTCTATGATAATAATATTTATCATTTCATTATAACTTATTCTATCATTACCATTATCACAAAATTTGAAAAAGAATTTAAACCAAATTAGAAAAAATAACAACCACTCCACTTAACCATAAAAAAAAAACCTCAATTTACAACATGAGTAAATTTTATAACATGATCAGATTTATTAGTAGTCTTACATTCTACAATGTTTTAGAAGTAATGTTTTGCAAAGTTTTAGTAGTATTTCTTTTTCTTAATAAAAAAACTTAATTTTGTAAAATTGTAAATATTAACTTTTGAAAATAAATATAGCAATATTTATAAAAGCAATTTTATGATAATGATATTTATCAATTCATTATAACTCATCCTGTCATTACCATTATCAAAAAATATGAACAAGAATTTAAACCAGATTCGAAAAAATAACAACCACTCCAATTAGCTATAAAAAAAATATCCTGAATTTACAACATGAGTAAATTTTATAACCGGATCAAATTTATTAGCAATTGTACATTCAACAAAGTTTTAGGAGTAATGTTTTGCAAAATTTTACTAGTAATTTTTTTTCCTAATAAAAAATTTAATTTTATAAAATTGTATATATTAACCCTTCAAAGTCAATATAGCAATATTTATAGAAGAAATTATGTGACAATAATATCTATCAATTCGTTATAACTCATCCTATCATTACCATTACCACAAAATTTGAACATGAATTTAAACCAAATTTGAAAAAATAACAACCATTCCACTTAACCATAAAAAAAAGCTCAATTTACTACGTGAGTAAATTTTACAAGGATCAGATTTATTAGCAGTTGTACATTCTGCAAAATTTTAAGAATAATGTTTTGCAAAGTTTTACTAGTAATTTTTTTTCCGTAATAAATTTTTTTTTTTTTTAAATTGTAAAAATTGACTCTTCAAATTCAATATAATAATATTTATAGAAACAATTATATAACAATAATATTTATCAATTTATTATAACTCATCCCATCATTACTATTATCATAAAATTTGAAAAAAAATTAAACCAAACGAGAAAAAATAACAAACACTTCACTTAACCATAAAAAATAAAATAAATAACCCAAGTAATTTTTATAACCGCTTCACTTAACCATAAAAAAATAATAATAACCCAAGTAATTTTTATAACCCGGTCAAGCTCATCAAAAAGGGTGCTTGATATAAGCATACCAACACCCTTTATTTAAAAAAAATGGAAAACTAGAATAGTGTCCATGTTATCAATTTTCTCACGCTTCCTTCCTTCCTTCCGTTTCTCTGTTTACAATTATACGCATTGTGTTTTCTCGTCTGAATGTTACATTTCACCAAATTTGCTAAAAAAAAATCCACAGCCAACGTCATATACAAGTTGGATGACTCCAATCTAAGGAGCAATATCTCAGTGATTTCTTGGATACAGTCGTTGGCCCCCCAACATTCCCCAATTTTAATAATTATTCAAAGATCTGTGCAAATTCTATGATTACGTTCTTTATCATTGGAGATTATATACCCCACACGTTCATGGATTAATTAATCTGGTTAGCTCGACTGTATATACAAAAGATGACATTGTTTCTGTGTACAACGACCATAAAAGGACGAGCAACGTTACCTAATAATCGCCAAGCTGTGGCTTGTCATGTTTCTTGATTTGATCGTTGCTTATTAACTTTCTTCTTCGTTCAAACACACGCTTCATATAAATTATATGTCTTCAAGTGTCAATAACATTTGTTAAAGCTTGTCCTTCACATTTGTCCTCACGTATATGCAAGTGGAAGGAATTAAATATGCAATAGGTTTCAATTTTTCTTACTAATGTGTAAGAATTTATATTTTTTATAACTGTAATTTTTAAAAATAAATATTATAATAAAAATAAATGTATAAAATTACTTATAAAATTATAATTTGTGGAATAGTTAATTGTGTTTAGTTTAAAGAATTGAAAATAATGGTTGTTATTCTTTTTATATAAAGAGGTCTAATTTCTAAGTGTTGAATTTTTAAATGATTGTATTGTGAGGTATTGGTAATATATTCACAATTTTAGTCTTGTTTTTTAGTTATGGTAGTTGATTGTTATGAATTACAAGCAATAGGTCATGGAGTTAAGTCTCTAAGATGGTTCCTTTTGTGGATTATTGGACATTACTAGATGTCCCTGCTATTTTAAGTTACACAAAATAAAGGTGGTCAATTTACCGAGAGGTTATGTGATGAAGCCTTCAAGATGGTTTCCTTTGTGTATTTCTCATTATTAGGGCTTAATCATGTCCCCATAAAATTATGGTGTGAGAACTACAACTAATGGGATTATTATGTGACCTCACTCAATGTTAAAATATTACAACTAGTCAGATTACCTAAGATTCATGGGGTTAGCTTCCCAAGATGGTTAGCTTTGTGGATTGTTGGTCTTTGGGGCTCCCTCACTGTCCCTATCAAATTAGGTTTCCAAAACTACAACTAGTGGATTTACCCCATAATCATGGGGTCTAGTCGCACATCATTTCCAAAACTACATCTAGTGGGTTTACCCCATAATCATGGGGTCTAGTCCCACCTTATGGATTATAAATAGGTCTCACTTAGTGTTCTTACTAGATTAAATTAGTTGGAAAAATTATAATAAACCATCTTACTTAGAATATCATTGTGGAAAAGAAAAGAAATGCATATAAAAATTTCATAGATATATATTCCATAAGTTACATTAAATGAGGGTCATGGGGTTAATTCCCCAAGATGGTTGGCTTTGTCAATTATTCGTTATTGGGACTCACTCAATGTCCCCATCAATTTATGATGCCAAAAGTACAACTATTGGGTTTACCCATGATCATGAGGTGAAATCCCACTATAAGGAGTATTATTAAGCCACAATCAATGTTTCCAATAGATTAGATTGGTTTCCAAAACTATAATAAAAAATCTTACTTAAATTTATCATCCTAAAAAATGAAATGAAATCCCTATAAAAAAATTATCGATATATATTTCATAAGATTATTATTATTATTATTATTTTATAGTTTATAAAACTATAAAATTTTAAAATTGGGTCCTCTGGGTATCCTATTCGGATGTGCTGGGCAGACGCGCCGGCTCTGTTCATGGAATAATCAATGGTTATGTCAATGTTGGTACTTATATCCTTGTTGTTTGCACCTGTATGTTTGACTTGATGCATAGACTTCCTTCTAGCATGGTGAAGAAACGTGCTCACACTGCGAAGGGTAAATCGCCGGCAATCCCGGAGCCTGTTCCTAAGAAGCGGGGTCGAAAACCGCTCCATGAGAACCTTGAGACTCTGGCTACAAATTATGTTACAGGGAACTCTTCTGCTATACAACAAGAAATCCGTGGTTGGGAGTGTGAGCTCAAGACTGATCCCGAGGACCTGGAAACAGAAGCCGAAATTCTTGATTTCATCTCTGATCCTGGCAATACTCGAGGGCCCCTAACCTTATTTCAGTAGACAGTACACACATATTGGCTTGTCAAATGCCTTATAGATAAGGCTATTCAAAGTTTCAATGCTGGCCAAGTGAGGAATGAGGCTACTAAGATGGATCCCCGTGCCTTGGAACTACTTCAGACCATACAGGATCAATTACAGCATATAAAGATTACCCAGTATCAAGTAGCAGATTGCATGAGCAGACTGGATGATAGGGTTGGGCGTATGGAGAA
Organism: Pinus albicaulis; assembly: GCA_034641835.2. Classification (NCBI taxonomy): domain Eukaryota; kingdom Viridiplantae; phylum Streptophyta; class Pinopsida; order Pinales; family Pinaceae; genus Pinus; species Pinus albicaulis. The sequence continues at coordinate 1,022,565,821 of CM076577.1, read as the reverse complement.
ACAATTGCAGATGCTACAGCAAGTAGACATGCCCGGGTCTACTATGAATGACCCAGCTCCAATTTAGTCATCTGATTATAGTAGTTTTATTTTTATCTTGTGTCTTAATGACTATAGCAATTTTGTATGAATTTATTCTTTTTTATAAGTATCAGTATGTGGACAATTCCGATAGCGGAAGAATAGCTCATGCAGACTTTATAAGGATGAAACAATTCCAGTTTTGGTTTGCCTTTCATGCACTGCGGTGGCCAACAGACCTGGTTTCCTTCGGGCGGGTTGAGGCCATAGAATTGCTTTTGTATTGCTGTAACCTGTCTTGCATATATAAATAGAAAATATTCACATCCTACAATATTTACAAAAAAAAAATTAAAAAAAAAAATTAAATTACAAAAAAAAATGTATGAAAAAGAAATAATGCAATATTTAGTAGAAACATAATAAAAATGAAATACACACTTCTTTTACAAAATGAAAGCATGGTAACAAGGCTGGACTATCATATACACATGTTAAATATAGATATAATAATAATTGGAAATATAAAATCTATTTTTGTATTATAATGTTTGAAAGAAGTTTATATATATCTATATATATATATATATATATATATATATAATACGTACTAGCGTGACACTGTGTTAATCACAAATAATGCCACTATAACTTCATGTGCAATTGATGAGATTTGAATATGTGACCTGCACAAAGACACATTCCTTAGCAATGCATTTAGTGGCCAACAAGTGGCACCCAATCGGAATACATATTATGAAGATAGTACTTGAAAGTTATATATGGAATAGGGTAGTTAATTTTGTATTCTATGAAGGATTTATAAGTTGAAAATAGAACAAAGGCAAAGAAATCATAGTTTAATGTATTTTACTAGAAATTCATAAATTTAAAAATAAAAAAAAATTAGAAAAAAAATAGATAAATTTTAATTTGTGAGTAAAATATTTCGGTAAAAATCACATCAAAATAAATTTGGTGGATGCGTTCGAACTAGCTAGTGTAGTTCATCATCAGGACAAGATTGGTTCGACGACCAAATTTATTTTGATGTGATTTTTACCAAAATATTTTACTCACAATTTATGGATCACAGAAGCCAAATTCCTAATAGATAAATTTTAATTTTTTAATAACATCAATAACTATAAAATCTATTTCTTATTTAATTGAAAAAAAAGAAAATTTAATAATAATAATAATTTAACTTTATATTCCAAATAATTTAACTCTTAGTGGCATTGCACAAGTTTCGTGTCTCCAACTAATATTTATGAAAAAATTGTTCTATTTAGTGAAATAGTGGCAAGGCAACTTTATGTACAAAATGATATTCTTAACAAAAATAAAAATAAATTTTATAATTATAATCGAACCAAACACTAAATTAATATATGAGATGTTATTGTCTCTCAAATAAAAAATGAAGAATTAGATTTGAACCAATAATCTCTTACAAAAAGACATACGTTATTTATCATTAAACCTACTTAAATTAAATATATAAATATAATTAAATTATCCTAATATGTAAATTTCATTAAAAAATTATTAAAAAATAAAATCAGAATATAATATATGAAAAATACCATTATGGAAAACGCTACTCAATCAAGTAAAACACCATAATGATGAATATTGGTGCAAAATCTATTCTTTTATAATGTTTTTTATAAATATTTTATAATATATTTATTTATAAATATTTTGCAATATTTATACACTAAATGATTTAAAAATCCTTTTTCATATATCTATCACTATTAATGAAGTTGTTATGTATATAGTTGAAAAACCAGTGAGCATGAAGAAGTTGTTATATATAGTTAAACAAGAAAAGTGGTTAATCTCGTAGAAAAACGTGCTTCTACATGGTTAACTATTCTTGAAAAGTCCAGCAATCTCCTATAACACGTAAGGGTGGAACGATTATGCAGTTTTGGAGTAATCCCGTTACCAATGTTTAGTAGCGTTTGAAGATTGTAGAAGGCACCTTAAAAAGATGAATTTGCTTTCCTTTCTTTGCATTTTGCTTAGGATAGACACATCATCCTTTCCCTCTAATATTTATATTCTCTTAGCTCTTCCTATATAAACTTGAGTTTTGGATTATATAAAATATATAAACATGTTGTAAAAGGTAAATACATAGTATTTACTCTATCTAGGCGTTCCAAAATGGGCATTGGAGAAAATTATAGATGTGACTTTTACCCGGGCAGTTTGCTGACTAACCTCTTATCTTAGACGTGATAGTCACCAATTAGTGGGAAGTGTTGTCATAATTCTCTTTGTGAGAAGCATAGTCACTAATCACTAGGAAAAGCTCTGCATGCCAATGGTACGAGGTATTGAATAATTTTTTTTAACTGTAATTCACTATGTATTCTATAATTATAATTGTTTTAAAAGTTATATATATTTCTTAATGTAATTAGAATTTTTTTTTAATTATAAATTAATGGTTTTAAAGTTAAATTTGTTTTAAAATTATGATAAAAGAATTATAAATATACGATTCACAAAATTAATCAACAAATCAAATTTAATATCCTTAAAACCTTTTTCCTCATCATTATGAAGGTTTATGAAAAATCCCAAAGCATATTATGAAATCTTGATTGCTTTAAGATGTTTGGAATTTTTAGTTGAAGCAATAATGTTTTTATAGTGGGAGGCCCTTTCGTTTTTTAACTCAGTGTAATACTTGATTTTATTATTAATACAATTGTATAACATGTACTTTATTATACAACATTACTATTTACATGGTTTTAGGTATCAAGAACATGTTTATAAATTGAGTTATTACTATTAAATATAAAAGAAGAATAAATATTTATATATATTTTAAATATATATATATATATATAGATAAATTAATATATATATTTTTATAGTCTTGACATTCTTTAAAATCATATTTTTAAAGACTAGTTAACAACCCAACTTTTTATTCAAAATTATATGGAGCATTAGTATATTATTTTTATTGTTTTTAAAATTCCATATTTTACCTAATCGATCTCTTAAACTTCCTCTAAAACTCCTTTTTTTGGGGTACATTTGCTAGCTATTTTGTAATCTAGTTAGCTTTACTCATGTTTTATTTAATTGTCTATATTATTTGTTTATAATATTATTATTTAATAATTATATCACTTACGTGATGGATAAATTCATTTCTCATTTTTGAACATTCATATGTGCCACTTCTAGGGTTTAGCTCTAAATCCTCATTTTTCTCCTTGGATTACTAGCAAACCATAGATAGAGTAATTTTCCTAACTATTATGAAATAAGACACCCAACATGGTGACTCCATTCTGGAGCTAAACATTCCAAGCCTTGTGTTGCATTCCCTAAGCTTTTTCCCCTTTTCCTCTTTTAACAAATTTCCATTTTTGGTGATTTTTGGATAAATTTGGTGATTTTTTTTCAAATAAAGTCAACACATTTCTTGAACTCATTTCTAAACTGATAAACAAAGCCATTGACCTATTTATGCACTCATAAATGCACTAAATTCCCTAGTTTCTGCACTACTTAAATAGTTCCACGTTAAATATCTGCATTGGTAAAAATTTCCATAAAATTTCCAATTTTTTATTTTTTTTATTTTTATTTCGCATTATATTTCTTAATTATTAATTATATGGTATTGAGCTCCCTCTAATTAATATCAAGTCAGTAAGCCTTGATATTTTCACCTTCTAAACCCTAGGAGGAAGAAAGACCCATTTGACATTTTCTATTATTTCTCCACGAAGCTCGATTTTTCGGGGCTAAATTGGTAGTATATTGTAGTAGGATAGATAAGCCCTTGTCATCATTGTTTTATAGATCTAATCACTTCGTTATCCATTAGATATTTCGGTTAAATAAAATCATATTTTTAATAGTATTAATTTCCCCTTTATTTTTTCTTTTGAACACCCTTTATGGTAGATCTATTTGAGGTCACTTTGCAACTCTAAAGTATTTTTTATTTATTTTAAAATTTGCATAAAGTTGGCTATATGATATCATATCAGATTCCATATCCACACTTGATTTATTCTCTATTCATTAGATCTTACTTTTTTCCCCTTTTCACCTTGTTTTCGTTGCATGAAACCCTCCTAAGCTAGGTAGTAGATTGCTTATGGTTAGTGATTGACTTCTATTCAATTACAACAATTTATTTATTGTTTTTATGTAATTTATTATCTTTGATTTCATTTCAAGTAAGTTCATCTTGATTTGTATAATAGATACACTTACAGACACCCACACATCGATAAGTTACCATAAGTCGAGACTCTAAAATCAACCTTATTCTAGAACAGATTGATTAAGCCCACTTCGGAGTCAATTTTTTATTATTATCTAGGTTAGTAACTGTGGGATAGGAATCCAAACAATACCCATTGATCAATATACATCAAAACATAGAAGTTTTTTTATAGGGAGCTTGAAATCCTTCACCATATTGTCGTAAAAAATCGATGCATAGAAGAAACTTGTGAATGGGATAGGGCTTAGATGATGGATACTGGCGGTTCCCATTGAGGCTCCCAACACTTGATGAAGAATTTGCACCCAAATTTGACACCTAAAAATAAAGATTCTCTTTCCTACATTAGACAATGTTAGTGGACATTATTGAACCACTTTATAGGTGGCGGTTGTTGGAGGGAACCACACCTCTTCATACCTTCACTAAAGAATTTTTTTGGTCTTGGTAATATAGTATATACGTTCTTTGGAAGGCCATATTGAAACGTAGTTTATGAATTATTTGTGGCATAACTCATCTTTTAGGTTAGATTATTTTTCTTTCATAGGATGATACTTCTTGAATAAAATTTGTAAAAATGCTTGTTTAGGAAGCCACATTTCACCATTGCACATAGTTTTTTCATATTATTTTTTAATTCAATTCACTTCTTCTACCCTCTAGCCTTTTATGTTTAACCATGTCCCAAGACCATAACACTTATCTAGTGCCGCTGACAATGATTGAGAGGTCATCACACTACACAAAATCACTGTGATTATATTCCTCTTTAACTCGTTTTCTTGCTTTCACTGATTGTTTTAGAGTATTTTTCTGCACCATTTTGAAAAAATTGACACTATTGTTGGGGATCGCACTAATATTGGGGTTTATTGCACAAATCATAGAGATTTGGTGCAAAATTCAATGATATTTACTGTTGAATTTAGTGCCCAATTTAGCCTCTCATTTAGCTTCTCATGTAAATTCATGTACATCTTCATGTGTAACGTCCTATTTTTTCTCTCGATTATGGCATTGCTTTTA